>JARHVA010003548.1:875000-1470000 GCA_037957365.1 Torreya grandis | reverse complement strand
AAATTAATATGCCTTTCATATATAGGCAAATAATATCAATATTAACTAATAAATCATGCTAAGTGATCAATCATAACTAAGTGATCAAACTAAATGATCAAACCTATGATTAAGAGATAAGTATCCCTAAAGGATAGAAATAATATTTAAGATATAAATATGTAATATCTTAAAATATATATGAAATATCCACACATAAGAGGGTGGGAATAACCAAATAAAAGGAAAAATAAAGCACCTATGTGAATATGAGCTAAGGTAAATAACCTACTCTAACACCCCCAAGTAAAGCTAGAGGCAAAAAATAAAGTGGCATATCCACAATATGAGTCCCAAAAATAATTCCTAATCAGTTACTCATGTAAAATATATCCATGAATAAATGAAGTAAGAAGACATCCTCACAAACATCCCCCAAGGATAAACTTTGAAACCCCAAGCATGCCACACAACTCAAGATAATGAGGTGATGTAATAATCTTCATAAAGATTTTGTTAACCTACTGCTATGTTAGAATGTACTCTTAAAAAATAACTCCATCCTTAATGTGTTGATGAATGAAGTACATGTTAATCTCAATATACTTGGTCTGTTGGTGCTCAAAAAGGTTTCATAAAATGTGAATTACACTTTGTTTGTCATACTAAAGTATAGTAGGTGAATCTTATGTGAAGCTAAAATCTATCAATAACTATCAGAGATAAAGAACCTATTTACTTGCTTTGATTTTTTCCTTTTACTCTACCTATATATATGAAATTGTAATACCCTAATACTTATTTAATACCCAAGAAAATAGATAAAAACCAAGACAAAAATGTTATCTATAGGTGGAACACCTATCATTAATAAAAACTACCTAATCTAAATCAAGATAGCCAACCATCTAAGTAAAACCTATGGTGTAGTGTAATCCAAAGTCATAAGTTCCCTAAAGATATCATAAAATCCTTCTGATAGCCTATGATTGACTTCTATGAGGAGCATGTGAAAATCAAGATACAATCCCAAATGTAAAAGAAATATTAGATTGAATATGGGTCAAGTACATGAGACTTCCAACAAACTACATATATAGTGTAGGATAATAAAGATGAGTAGTGTAGGTAGAAGTAATAGTGACCCTAGACTGAAAAGGAGATGTAATTATCTTTTAATCATACATGAAAATTTGTTGAAGAAGATCAAGGGTGTACTTTTGACAACTCAAATGAATCCATTAATCTAATCAAGAAATCTACAAAGAAAGGAAAAGTGCAAAAGACAAAGATCTATCATATCAAACTATGCTACAAGAGCCTACTAGATATCTTGAATCTAAGAAGAAGAGTTTCCTATAAGAATTAGATCATGAACATATAAAATAAGTATAATAATATCCTCTCCAACATGCTAGATATCATCTAAGTGGTAGTGAAAAAAATTAGTAGATAGATGAAAATAATCATTCTTCTCATACCAAGAAAAAGGAGCCTATTTGATACCATAGAGAGACATTCATAGTCAACAAATGAGAAAATCATCATGAAAAAACCTAGAAATTTATTTCATGTATATTTCTTCCTAAAAATCTCCATGTAAAAAGGCATTATTTATGTCCATATGATACACTAGCCAACCTTGTGATGTAACAATAGAAAGTATAAGGTACACATAATCTATCTTGAAAATAGTTGAGAAATTATTAGAGTAATTAATACCTTAAACTTATGAGAAACCCTTTGATACAAGACATGCCTTATACTTTTCAATGTACCCATTAGTTGTATATTTGTTGTGGTATATCCACTTCTATCTAACCAACTTTCTTACCTTATGAAAAGAGATCAAATCCCAATTATGATTATTCATAAAATAAGAATACTCAAATACCATCACATCATCCTGCTCATGTATCCCATTATCCTTTGAAAATGACTATTGATCCCCATAAAATTCTTGACACAAAAGTCTAGAACTTGTAGAATGTCCATGATGATGTTTAGTGGGTAGAAGATCTTATATGAAAGTGTTGCCTCAAAAACCATGGTATAATCCCACTTAATCATAGTGGTAATAAGATATTCATATAATTCTACATCCTTAATGTCCTCAATGTCCTCCTAAATTATATCCTTAAATAAGGAATCATCAATGGATGGGAGCAAAGAAGAAGAAGACATGTAAGAAGATGAAGAATCATGAGAAGAGAAAGGCTCATCAAATTGAACATGTGTTTGAAAAATAACATCATGAGTATCAAGATCTAAATTTTGATAAGCCCTCATATTCTCAAAATAACCTAGAAATATCAAGGGTTTGATCTTATTATCCAATGCTTCCCTTTTTCTTATTTGGTATAAAATCCCAAGCATGGTTCCCAAAAAAAAAAGAAAAATGAGACATCAGGATTAGTTTCATACCAATCCATTTCTAGAGTCAAATGCTCGAGTGTTTTATGTGGTGTGAAATTATAAATGTAATTTACATAATTAAGTTATTCTTCCTATTATATAGTAGGTAAAACCTAAGAATTCATCATGAATTTAACCATCTATTTTAAAGTTTAGTTATTCCTTTCATTTAAGCCATTCTATTGTGGAGTATAAGGAATAGATATTGTTTAATAATTCCATGAGCTATAAAAAAATCATAAAAATCTTTATTGAATTACTTCCCCCCATTATCATTATGAATATTCTTTATGAAAATAGAATATTTATTCACGACCAAAGCCTTGAAGACTTTTAAGTGTGAAATAACTTCACTCTTGTACTTGAGAAAATAAACCCAAGTACACCTTGATAAATTATCATAAAATGTAAGTACATAATTATCTCAACTGAAAGTAGAAAAACCTTCAAGTCACTATGTACAAGCTCAAGTGGTGAAGAATCTCTCATAGACATAACTTTAGGAAATGGATCATGGTGTTATTTACCTAATGCATAGCCAAGGAAAATTCCATCAAGACAAGAAACTCTAGGAGCACCATCAACCATACCATGAGTTCTCAACTCCTTCAAATATCTATAATTAAGATGTTCAAATATCTCTTATCAAACTTTAATCTTAGAATCATTATGATAAAAAAAATCATGTCCCCATATCATAAATGTCATAAAAACCCTCAAATTTATATATTCAATAAATATGATCAATAAAACCTTGTGCAACAAGTGAATGAAGCTCCAACAAGGTTCTAATTTCAGCCCTATGTGGTGTGAATTTCACTATCTTTCCCTGGATATAATTAAAACATTGATAAATAGAAAGTAAATGGGAAGTGATTTTAGGTACATCACTGATACAATCAGCAATAATTTGTATGTCACATTTTCCCTTGACAAAAATAAAGAAAGAATCTCCAACCTCAATTTTGGAAGTAGAACTCAAACTAAGAGACATAAAAGACTCCTTAGAATAAGACATGTGGTGATAAGCACCATGATAATATATAAACCAATCCTCTATAATAGGTGACTAAGATCTCCCAGCAACAATAAGTTATTTTCCATACTCATTAGAAGGAGGTGGAATGGACATATAGATCTTTTGTTTTCTAATTTCATCCTCTAATGCTTACATTCTCTTCAAACACCTAATTTCTATATGACTAGTCCCCCCATAAAAGGAGCATGAAAGGCTAGACTTATTATTGTATTTAGAATACTTATTAGATTTAGAGTTATTGTCTTTATGTTTAGTGTCACTTTGAGATGGAGGAGGAGTGGTTTTCGATTTACTTTTTTATTTTCCATTTCCCTTATGATGAGATTATAATAAGGCCTTTTGAGAGGTGGAAAACTTAAGGTTAGATCATTTGTATTCTTCATTAGTAAGTATTTCACAAAATAACTCTAAATTAGGCATTTTTAATATGGAACCTAAGGCATCCATGCTAGAGAAAATAGTAGAAGCAAATATTTAGAATGGATCTTTAAACTTAGAGAGAATTAGGTAAACACACTCTTCATCTTTATCTCTTCTGCTCCCCTTCAATTATATCAACAATTCATGGATGGAAAATCTTGAGGATTGAGAGAAGTGATCTCTACTTCAAGTTACATGGCTCTCATTTGACCCACCTTACAAAATAAAACGTTCAATTTTTCCCATATTTTGAAATAAGATTCACATCCTTCCAAGTGAAATAAAATAATATCACTTATATAAGTTCCTATCGAACCCATACACTCATCAAATTTGCATTGGTGCTAAAATTTCTCATGTTCTCTAGTGAAATTTGATTGTGTTTTTTTCATTGAGGCCTTCTATCCTTTACATTTAATGATTTTTTCCATTATTTTTCTCTATGTGGTAATGTTATGTGTTGTTAATGGCTCACACTAATCTAATGCATAATAATAATCCTTTCTAGAAAATCACCAAAGAGTAATATAATGCAAAAAGGGTACACAAATCAATATGGAGACAACCCCCAAAATATTTTATATTGATCCCCCTAAAAAAATTATTTTGGCACTTTATGTTTTAGTGTGTTTTACAAAAAAAATGACACCAATATATCAAGTATAAAAAACATACACTTTTATAAAAAAAATATCACTCGATTTTGAGTTATTGATCAAAAGATGTAGTTTTTTACAAGTTTTTACTTTGTAAATCGGTCAAAAAAATAAAAAAATTTCACCAAAAATATTAAATTATTTCAAAAAAAATTCTTGTATATATTTAAAAAAATCAATATCTAAGATTATTCCCCCACTAGTAGGAATAAAAAATTAAGCCCCATTCATGTGACCATACCATATGACCAAGGGGCTAAGGGTGAGGATGAGAGCTCCACATTTTGATTGATTTGATTGATTGGGAGTGACATCACATAAAAAAGAGAAGGAAACTTGAAATTAATATTGATCTTGTATTTTAGTAATAAATTGACACTCTCCTTCTTTTTGGCTTGCTACGTAATATTATCCTAAATTTGATACTCTCCTAGCCGTCAGCATGTGTTGTGTGTAGATCTATCAGGTAAACATGAATGCAACACACAAAAAATTTAAAAAATGCATGAATATTTAATGTGAGCACATCTTCAACATATAATGGTGTAGAAAACATATAATGGCACAAAAATGTGTCACCCAATATAGATAAAGATACCTCTAAATCACTCTATAAAGAAATGCACACAGACCTCCAAACAACAGTAATAAACTCTGGATATATTAAATTAAAAATTTCCTTGAATCAAATTCACAAATTAATGACTACAATATATTAAGCTATAATACCATGAAAGGAACAAAAATCATATTATTCCAAGCCATAAAGATCTTTGGTGTTATTATAACATCACATTCATGAAAATAAAAAATTGGAAGTAATTTAAAAACATAGACTTATAGATATATGTGGAAAACAAAAGATTAAAAATAATATATATTATATATCAAAATTTTGTCAAATACAATTAATATTCCTTTCATATATAGGCAAGGAAGATCAATCCTAACTAAGAAATCAAGCCAAGTGATCAATCATAACTAAAATATCAAGATAAGTGATCAAACGTAAGACTCAGAGATAACTATCCCTAAAGGATAGAAACAACTAGAAAATATCCCCATATTATCTAAGAGATAAATATGTAATATATTATAATATCAAAAATAAAATAAATGAAATATCCACATATAAGTGAGTGGGAATAACTAAATAAATCTAAAAATAAAGCACCTAAGTGCATATGAGCTAAGGTAAACAACCTATTCTAATAGGGTAGTGGACCACAAACATTATAATGTTATATTCAAAACAATTTAAAAGTCCTAAAAAACCATGGATGATGAGCATCCTTTTTAATAACATGTGTATTATTATTAAGATAGAGTCTCCATTCAAAAAGTGAGATTACATAAGTCAATAATCAAGCCTAAGGTATTCCCTTATATTGACTTATTTTATAATTTGTTTGCAACATCTGCTAGCTGAGATGATATAATTTATTCTCCTCATGGGACACATAAAATAGCTTATATAATAGGGATTTCCTCTAAAAATCATTATCACCTTCTACACCCCATAATTAATTATAATAAAGAAATAGTCCATCAATAGTTGGACACCCATGATCTTATAGATGCTCTCAAAGATTGGGCTAAGGACACTGATAATTAGGTTAATGGGGAATATGTTGACTCACGATATTAAATTATTCAAATAAGTGGTCCACATTGGGATGTTGCTCATAAATAAACTATATGGTGTGTATGATATTGTTTATGCTAATATATTATGGGTACCTATACTGGCCATGATAATTGATGATAAGGAGAAACTAGTATTATGAATAATCATTTCTTTCAATTTAAAATAATGATTACTAGAATTAGATAGGGTCTAAGTTTCTATATGATGTCCAATTATTTTATCTAAATCAGTATTTAAAAAATAATATAATCTAATTTAGAAAAAATATTTTTTAAATCAAGATGTAAAAAATATATAATAAATCACACAAATTATTATGGAACTTATTAATTTTATAAATATGGTAAAATAGGAAAATACCAAAGAAAAATAACTTAACTAGAAATCAAATATACAGAATTATGACTATGACTATGTGATCGATTGTGGCTGAGTGAGGTCAACATGAATCAGGAATAGGGATTTGATTTATCTATGGATAAGTTTGTGTTATCTATATTAAGTGACTTCATGTTGTAGTTTTTAATGTGTGTCAACATCAAGTAGGTTTTTTTCTTTTGTGTAAAATTTGATAGGTGTGCCTTCACTTTTAGGTCATATATGTGTGATCAAATTCACTTAATTCACTATGGAATATATTATGTACCTTATTACTCACTTATAAACCTTGTGCAATAAAATATGAATAATAAATATAAAAATTTGAAACGGGGTTAGTGACTAAAGTTATGTTTGACATCAACACCCCCTATATTGAGGGATACCTACATACCTTATTTAACCTTTTAGATTTTATGGAGTGTAAAACCTAGGTTTTTAAAGGAGTTGAGTATAGTAAATTAGGGAATAAAATATGTAATAAATGTAAGCATTAATTTTTTAAATAACAAAGCTAATATAATATTTCTAATAATATCAATGAATTACATAAATGACTACTTAGTTGGAAACTACTTGAGATGAAGGATTTAAAAGCTTAAAATTGGTGTAAAAGTTGGTCTGAGTTTCAAAAACAAGATCAAAATGTCAAAAAACCTCCTAGATAATATCACCCCACCTTGGATAAAAACACTATATAACTAGTGTCCACTTATAGTGTTAATGTCTTTGGTGTAAGAATTGATCTATACTTTTGGGAACACCTATGTCTAAGTAAACTAAGCCTATTCCTATAAGGATAAACCTTGTTTCACTATTTTTGACCTATTTTGATTGTTTTTTTATGAAAACCCTAGACCTCTATATGATTAGGGAATTTTATTAGCACTATTAGTAAACATGTGGTGTTAGTTGGGTAGGCTAGACATCCTCAACACCCTATTGTGATGAGAGTTGACTACATACCAATTTTTTGAGGAGGGATCAAGCCTAATGTAGTTATCCCCAATTAATTATTGGTTCAAGTTCAATTGAATATACTATGAATGTTTGTTTGAGTGTTTTGAGTGAGGATTGAGAATGGAAATGTGTGTATTCTGAACTTAGGAGGGTGTAGACACTAGAAAACTTCACACTTATAGTTTTAAATGACTAAATGCCTTGAGACCCCCTACATTACCCCTAAACATTCTTAACCTTTAACCAATGTTTATTAACCTAACCAAATAACTATTCTCCTATTCAAAAATACTATTTGAAAGTAATATTCAAAAGTACTACTTACTATAGGACCCACTATCACTATTCATGATGACATGGAAAATGACATGGTAAGTGACATGGCATGTAATATGGAAAGTGACATGGAAAGTGACATGAATTATAAGTGATATGGCTTGATGTGGGACATCATACCCCACCTAGGATCCTTTCCCAATGTGTTTAATAACCTCATTCAAGCATCACAAAGGTCCCCCCTTGAAATATGGTGAATTTCCACTTAAGGGTCCATCATTAAACATATATTTTGCCTTAAAAAATTAAAATATCCTTGAAAATTAGATACCTAAATCTTTAAAGACAAAGGGAACCCATTTTTAACTTCTTAACCCAAATGGTAGACTCACTAACCCAAATAGGACTCCTCACCAACCTCATCCTTGACTAATTTAGGCACCACATGGAAAATGGCACCATATTTGGTGAGCCATCCTTGTAAGTTCTTGGATTAAGACAAGAAAGTGTGGTGAAAAATCTTTAGTCTCATTTAAACCCATGTGCATGACTCCCATTTAAAATTGGATTCATGTGCAAGATGAGACACACCAACCCGAATGAGATACTTATGATCAAAGTGGGAATCCCCACCAACCTCATCTTTGACTCATTCATGAGACCACTTGGATAAATTTGAATTTCTTCATTATTCCTCTATTTTGGCATGTTTTTTCACATCAAATTCTATAAATACCCCACCTCTCCTCCACCCAAGGTTAAGTTGGAAGTTAGTCTTTGGTTATTAACATATTTCTATAGGTTTTTTAAGGAGGGAAATTTTTTAGGTCATCATAATATTTGAGGAGAAAATATCAAAACAATTAAGCTCTGCCAAAATTACCTCAAGCTCCATCAACAACATCTTCATCAACCATCTTCATCAAACATCAAGGTAACATTTGTTTGCTTTCTTGTATTCCATTTCTTTCATTTATTAGACTTCTTATTTCCTTGACCTCACACATTTATCCCATTTTACTATCCTCTTTTAATACCATTTCACTCCCTACCCTCTTATCCATTTACTTCTTTTTATATTCACCCTCTACCTCTTTCTTACCACCTTGACCATTTACCCCTTTTACCTCTTTGCCATCTTGACCTATTGACCTCATAATCCATTTTAACATTTATATTATATTTATTTACTATCATTTACCTATCTAAACATTTAAAAAATCAATAAAAACCTTATCATTTCATTTTGACTCTTGTCATAAACTAAACCAAAACCACCATTTTGCCTTAACCAATTTTCAGCATTAATATAACTGAACTAGTTGCTTTATTTTGGGTTAACTTAGCAAAGCATTTAATTATCTTTTATTAAATTGATTTGTTTTATTGTTTTAATTTTAGTTTGGTTTAATTTAATTCAAGAATACATTTATTTTATCATCTCAATTGAATGTTTAAAATAGGTGGATTGACAGCCTCATAGAAAGCTTTCGCTTCTAGGATCTAGCTCATGCTAGGCAATCCACCCATCCACTTGTATAACAAAAAAATTTATTTTAGTTTTTTATTATTTTTAGTTAATCCTCCCAAGACAAAGATGATATATCCACAATCACTTAGATCCAATGCACGCACTTTAACAGGTATTCTTCCACACCCTCCATAACTAGTTTCTACTTTTTACACTTAGGAAAAAGCAAAAAAATAGATAGAAACAGAGGGTTGTGGATTATTATATGAATAATTAAGGAATAATAGGGATTAATAACCTTGATTATACATAAATTTATCTGAGATTATTTTTGTGTATTTACCTTTGATTTTTATCTAGTGAGAAAATGGCTAAAATTCATGTATAAATACCAATTTAGTGTTTGTACAGGATTTGAAATAGGTCTAGGCTAACCCTAGGTGTCCTTAGGATTGAAAATATATCTCTTAGGGATAAGAAAAGGGAAAAATACAATATTTCCCAACTAGCACACTAGAATTATGATGCAATTTCCACTTTTAGTGCTAATGTCTAAGTAGTATAACCTAAGGGACTAGGGGCCTAGATGCTTAAGAGAGGGTTTGATACTAATTTTGAGATTTCTAGGGGTGTGTGTGTCCCACATAATTTTTTTTAAAGTGGATAAATAGGCACTAAGATAGGTCTAGGGATAATCTAGGGATGGGTGGTCTCAAGTAACACTCTTGGTGTATACATCCAATTCCTATCACTATTATGTTGAAATTATCAATCAAAATGATATTCTGTGATAATGCACAATGAGAAACAAAATCACTAAAATGATCTAAATTATTTTAAATTATCACATATAGATGTTGATTTGTGTAAATATATAGTTTAATGGGGAAATTCATTTTATGTGAATATTATCTTTTCTTAAATCATTTTGATTTAAATTGTGACCATGCAAAATGATGCCCTGGACTATTGAATTCTTTTAATTTGGTAGCACATGTCAATTACATGTGTTATTTCACATCTATAATAACATAACTAGGGTATTAAATCATACATAATTGACACCTTCTAATTATACTCCAGTCAAATTATGACTCGATAAAATGACATTTTTGACTAGGTTGATTAAATGTGCAAAAAAATTCTAAAGAATCGCATAAAACTAATCAAAGTCACTTAAGAAAATTAAATAAAATCAAGATCTTAAGTAAAAATTCCATGAAATTTATTGAATATTTAATTACTATTAATTTAATATTTATTTTTGTAGCATCCCATGACATCATCAATAGGGTGGCATCCATAAACCATTAATGGGATAAATATTAGAATTAAGCCCTCCCATGCCTCATCAATGCCCCATTCTTCCAAATATTAATAGGCATATTTATGGCTTATCCCTCTAAAATTGAATCAATCCATGGACACACATCTTGATCTAAATATGTATGGTCATGGTTGATCCTGAACAATCCTAAATGTTTTTAGAAAGCTAAAAATAAGAGAGCCAAGATTGGCATTTTTAAGCTTCAGTTATACAAACTTACTATGCAAAAATTACTATAGAAAAGATTCATTTATTCACCCAATTGACAAATATTATGAACCTAATCCATTTTTAAACTAGGATATTATGGAATATCTTATTACAGCTCATTTAAAAAGACTTGAAGCACCAAATCTAGGGAAAAGCATGCTTTTTGGCCACTTGTGAGGGAAAATAGTTACTTGAAAGGTATAACATCATATTAATTCAATAACTATTTGTTTTAATTCATTAACAATGCCCATTGAGGGAGTAGGCTTGATAACTTATGTATTTATTCTTATTTTAGAGATTTTTTGACTAATGCATGATCTAACCTTGTCTCATAATCCTATTCTACATTCTAGCATTCCCAGTGGGACTACGCATCTCACATATCAATTTTATCCCTTCTAATTAAGCACTCAGACCCTCTTTTGAGGCTACTTTGTTATTATTTTTCTCTAATTTCCATGTTTTATAACTTATGTGTCAAATGATGATATTGACCTGTAAAATGGTGAGTTCAACTTGAACATCAGCAAGAACACTTTGTGGAGTGGTAGAATCAACATGTGTAACAACAAAATTGCCCACATGAATGGCAAAATTGACTTTTCTATTTTTGTCTTTGTCTACGTATTTTACATAAAATGGTGAAATAAACATGAAGATTATTAGGTTTGACCTATGGAATGGTTTTTTTCCAAAAGATCAAAAAGATCATCCTGGGCCAAAACCTGTAGGTAACTATTGTGTTTTCCATTTCTACCATTTTTATCACTTTGGTGAGTTTTCCCTACTCATCGACAAAAACACCTTGATAATCATTGATATCACCCTATAATCTGAGTGATTAAAAAAAATAGTTTATTTTGTGTCTCTGTCTTTCAATGGAATCATCCTAAGGAATAGTGGAATAGCCCTGCTAAATGGTGAAAATACTTTGTAGAATGGTAGAATCGACCTATGTTGAAAAATAGAGAGCTAAAATAGCAAGTTTTAAATTTATCATAAATAATCACAAACCCCTATTTTGATTTGTAATACTTTATTTTTAAGATGTTAAGACACTTAGTTTCAAGTTTACAACCAAAGGCAATTTCACTTCATATCTCATTTTGTGTTCTAAAAAAAACTCACACTTTAGTTAAGTGCTCATAAGATCTTTTACTTTTTAATTGGTTTTTTTATGTTTATTTTGCAAACCATGTTTGGAGTGTATGCTCTCCCTTCATCCCCTTTAGGGAACTTGGGTGATCAAAAATGTTTCACTTATTTATTTTTGTCATTTTTTCCAAAGCATGGAATGAAATTTTCTAAGGCAATCCCCAAAATCTGAGTGATTTGGGTGACCCCAAAATAACCCTATAGTCCTAAAAAATTTATTTCTTACATCTTGGCTTATGGGTGGGAGTTCATATCCTCCCCATGAGTTATCTACAGAAATTTTGACCCAATAATTCATATCCCACTACAATTTCAACCCTAATCCATGGTAATGGTATATAAATTAACTTCAAATTGTTGGGATGCTTTTTTTATTAGTTAAACAAGCTATGTTGATAAGAGATTGACTTAGAGTGTAGGTTTAACTCAGACATTACACTACACTAAGTAATTTATGGATGTAGTGGTTATGAAAAGGATAATAAATTCCCAAAATTATCCAATTAATGCATATCTAAATGGTGTGTTGTGCCCTAGTGTTAATCGCACATATGGGATCATTTAGAATGTACAAAAATTGATAGTTTTTAGAATAACCCCACTTGACATGGAATACTATTGGTGCAGGTTGAGTATCCCAAAGTTATATTTCATAATACAATATATTAAGATAAAAATGGGCCTAAAACCCTTTCTTTTCATTTTAAACTAATTTTATTATATTTACAAATTATTTCCTCATAAGGAGTATATTAATAGAATCCAAGCATACGATTCCACCTTATCAATTTTCTAGGATAAGACATTCACTTTGGTGTTTCTCTTATTTTTGTTTATTTACATGTTATTTTGAGTCTAAAAATTATTTGTGAGAAACCAAAATGCATCAAAAATCAAACACTTTTTATACATCATTTCTTTTGAAAAAAGAGGTGTTACACTAGTCAAATCTAAATCATTTTTTTGCCTTGTTCAAAATTTCAATCTAATCATTGTATTTATATTTCCAAAAAACATTGTTATGATGTTAGTTTGAGTCTATAAATATTCATCATTACACAAATATACAAGTTCTTTTTTAATCCAAATTCAGAATCTTGTCTTTATTAGTTCAAATCCATATGCTATTGGTTTACCTTTCGCACTTGGTTTGAGTAACTTGGGTGAGATATTCTATTTGAATTGAAGATAATTTTTTCTATACTCTTATTTCATTCCATTCTTATTTTGTAACTATATTATCTTACATTAACTCATTCTCTAAGTTCCTAAACCATTCTACTTTATTTGTTGTGGCATCATTGTGCTTCTCATTTAGTTTTGGCTTAACATTTATTAGTTTTGGTGATAATTCACATATTGAGCATCTTAGTTTATGTTTTATTCTTCTTGATCCTAAAATTATTATTTTGGATTATCTATCCATGACTCACCATAATTTTTCTTATCTTGTATGATGTTGACATACTTTTACCTTAGACTTTTATGTACTAACTTTTACCCTAAGTTCTATGATTGTTTTACCCTCATCTAATTTCATGACTTCAACTAACCAAGGTTGAGTAATTTCATAACCTCTTTCTTTTAATTGTGTGGTACTATGCCATTTTTTTTTAATTATAGTCTCATTTTAACTTGTCCTTATTTTATTGAAGAGTCTAAAACACATTTTAAACATTTTTGAACCACATTCCACTTCATATAAAATGTATGAATACATCTTCAAGTATGATACAAAGGTATACATGTAGTGGGGTCTCTTATGTCCCTAGTTACAAGGAAGATCATTTTTATGATGAATAAAAACACTCCATTGTGTTTGATTATATTTCAATAATAGTAGGATCTAAATAGGGTTATTATGAACACCAACATTTAGAATATAAAGATGAATCCCTTTTAAGTTTGATAGAATCAAGTTCAAGAATACCACCAGATTTCCCAATAGAATAATTACACACATTTGTCTAAGCAGACGAGAGATAACAAGAGCAAATTCTCACTCATGTTTTAAAAACCAATATTGTTTCCTATAGGAAGTAAAAATAACATCTTATAGTGTCTACCTTAACTATTCAAGATATTTCTAACAAGATTTAGAAAATTAGTCAATGATATGTAGATCATCTTGTCATAGACCTAACATCTTCTTTATCTACAAATTCAATAATCAATACCACTTTTAAAGAGAAATAACAAGTGATTGACCAAACACAACATACCCTAGTTTATCCTACATCCATGGTAGATCCTAGAGTTGCTATTGAATATAACAAAGCTCTAGATGCTTCATAACACATTTCACCTAATACAGAGTATATTATTTTCAACAATCAAGAGACTCTTACCTCTTCATAAAATCAAAGAACAAAGGACCCATCACATATTTGGGTTATTATGAAAAATACTTTAGTGAGTTCATATCAACCAACATGTACCTTGGTGAACTGACAAATGACACCTCAAAACCTATAGTATTCATATAGTACACAATGACAAATTCTCAAGACTTTATATCAACCACCTAAGAATTAATAACAAACCTACTCAAATCAAAGAGTAAACCTGAATCAAACTATTATACATAGGGTTCATATCCCTAATAAGACCTCCTAGGGGCACATTCCACCCCAAAAAAATTATATTTCACCAGCCAATGCACTAAACATGCAAGAGTATAATTTGATTAAGGAAACAGTCTCAAGGATTGAGATAGGCAACCGAATTAAGAAGTATAAGTTTGACAAGATGTGCCCATACTCATTTGAATTAGTCATTATCTAGGTCCCATTTATCCCTTATTTCAAGGCACCCAAGTTTGATAAATATAAAGGGAAGGGGGACCTTTGAGAACACATTCAATCCTTTTTTGTACTATACCAAGAGGTAGCCTATAGTATTGTTTATTTTCTCTTCTTGTTTTCATGTAGCTTGGCTAGACAAGCTATATATTGTCTCCTTAAAATTTTTAAGGGATCAGTGATAGATTGGAATGAATTACTAAAATAAAATTTTCAACCATTTTTCTTATAACATTGAGCATGAGTTAATAATGGTTGACTTGTGTAATTCAAAAAAAAAATGGATAAATCTTTGTAGCATACCTACATTGATAGAGAGCATTAGATGGACATTTTTAACACAACTTGATAGATAAATAGTTGGCTGAAATTTTGCATAAAACTTTCACTCTGAAGTAGCTCATAATTTATGACTCGCTTGTGCCAACACATTCAAGGAGTCATTGATAAATTTGTGTAAATTGAGAAGGTTCTTGTTACCAAGGGCCTTGTAAAGATTTATCCATAGGGCCTAACATCTAATCAGACCCAACCACCTATTCAAAATACTACTAAAAAAAACCTAAGGTTTTCAGAAAGAACAAGAACATGATGGGAAATGGAATGATAAAATATAGACACATGAAAATGGTGTAGGCATCAATAGCTCTAAAAGTCAAAACATCCCCACCTAATCCATCAAATAATTTGGAAAGTTCTCCTCTACATAGGGTATTTAACAAATATAAAACATTTAGGAAATTGGGAGAGGCTATTGAGGTAGTGTTCCAGAAGCTAGTACCAACTAATTTGATTGAGTATTTTATACCAGAGCCATTTCTAGAAGATAAATCTAAACTTGATTGGTATCAAGAAGATGAGTTTTGTGATTTCCATCATTTTATCATCCATGTCATTTACCAATGCATATAATTAATACATGTTATCAAGGATTTGATTGAAAGTGTTGAAATCAAAGTGAAGCAAATAGCATAGAACACTGGTCAAGACATGGACATCTATAAGGACCCATTTCCTAAATATAATCAACTACAATATAGAAATAATCATAGTCATGGTTAGGTCTGATGTTAATAGA
Source organism: Torreya grandis (assembly GCA_037957365.1). Lineage (NCBI taxonomy): Eukaryota > Viridiplantae > Streptophyta > Pinopsida > Cupressales > Taxaceae > Torreya > Torreya grandis. Next base: position 1,454,184 of record JARHVA010003548.1, on the reverse strand, counting down.
CTCAAGGTTAGAATCTTGATCAGCATAATCATAATTAGGATCACAATATAAAAATTAATAACATAAGTTACAAAAATATGGCTTATGATTATAATAACACTGTGGGATGTGTTTCTTCAAATCATGTTGTTCATGCAGGTTTTATGCAGACCACAGTGTAATAAGGTAGCTTATAATGTTTTATGATATCAATGGAGGTAAACTCCACTCTAGATCATGAGTTACAGATACAAAATCTATTACAACCTATTGATGGAATAGATGGTAGGGCATGTAGGTTGTTGATAAGGTTTTTGGATGGATGTTGGTTCCTAATAAGGGTAGTAAATCTCTATGTGAGTTAGATTCGTAGTTGGTTCCTAATCTAAAATGGGTATGTCTCAAAACAAACTTGAAAAGATGGAAGGGTAAGGTAGAAAAGAGAGCTCTATGGTTTTCAAGAACTACTCCCTTATTTGTTTTTTAAAAGGACAAGTGCTCTTAGAACCTAGGCATGTTGCTAGCAACAATTGCACACACACAGTCAAATATAACTAAGGAGTCTAGGGAGATAATGATGTAGGAAATTCATAAACCTTAGATAAATGTTAATCCTTTTAGGTTAGTTGTTTCACACCCTGAATTAGGAGATTATGGATTGGGCTTGTGAAGTATCTGAGGCAACTTTTGCACACACATAGAAAAATACATCCAAGAAAGCAGTCATGCACAATTAGAATTATTAATCAAACAACTTAATCACCTTAATTAATGTAATTTACCAATCTTTAAATAATTTTTTCACATCTAAAAATTAGTACATCAATCAAAATAATATAGAATCTATTTGAAGCTATTTCACACTAAATATTATTGAAACATAAAACCAAAGAAGGTAACAAATAATTACATAGAAATTGGAAAGAAAATACACAAACACATTTGCTAACAATAAAAATTTATGTTTCTCTTGTATTCAAAATTATCTAACCAAAATCCAAGGTATATTATAACTATTTAAATAGGCTAAGGAAAGTGGTTGCCTCATCCTCCAAGTTCATGCAAAGTGTTTACATGTGGTAGTTAGAATATGAGTTTTAATTATAGGCAAAATAGTATAAGGTAAATCTTAAAGTTATAAATTAAATAAGTTGACCTTTTGAAATCCATAAAATGTGTGTATGTGTAAAAAATATAAGGTCAATTTAATAATAAAAATATTGAACTATGAGGAAACTATGCACCATTACAAAATTATACACGCACAAAATCTTAGCCTATAAAGCCTACATCATGTGAAACATTGTATGTACTTTAGTTGATGTAACAGTTTTAGTGGTAGTAGTTGAAGTTGTATATGTTAACATGTTTTTATAATCTTGTTTTTTCTTGGCCTTTTTCTCTTGATAAACTTTATATGTTACAACATGTTGTTGTCGTATAATGTTTAAGTTCAATAGTGATGGTTGTTGTATCCTTTTAACTTGACTAAGGAGTTTTGCATGCTCATCTTTGGTCATCTAGAATTTATTCTAGAAAATTTCCACCTTCATAACTTTCATTCTAGCCACACTCAACTCAGAATCTATCTCTTCTAGTGTTAAGCCTTACCAACTTTGCTTGAAGTCATCCACTACTTCTTGATTGAGTTTATCAAAATTTATCCTAGTAATCAATTTGCCCATGGTGTTATTCACCTTTGATAGCTTCAAATCATGTAAAATATGGAGGATTTGGGTCTCATATGCCTGATATTTAGGGATTAAAGACCCAACTAATTATATCTACTCTTTTGCTTCTTTTTTCCTTATGACAATTAATTTCAAGGCATTAGATGCCTTTAGTGTTGTCATTAAGTCTAGATGACTATATAATGAGTTGCATGTGTATGAAACTAACATTTTTAACTTATCACTATCATATTTCAAGGAATTATATAATTTTTTTGGCACTATTTACATGAGGGGCCATTTTAGCCTTCATAAATTCCATTTCCTCTAAAGAGTTGTAACATTGAGAAGCTAATTCTTGTACCTTAGTTTTTTTACCTATAGGGATATGTATAGTCTTTGCCTACTCCTTTGACTATTCCACTTAGGCCTCTATCTCTTGTCAAGCCATCTCCATTCCCTCATGGATGGATATTATAGCATCTTTATGGGCTTGGGACATGTCTACAAGATTTTCAATGTAAGTATATTGCCCAGGCTATATATTCTACCTCTTAGTGTTCTTCAAGAATTATTTCTATGTCCTTACCATATTATAGATTCCTCTTATTCACCCTTATTATAATAGAAGATGGGGGGTCAAATAGAGTGGAGATAGAGGGAAACTCAGTGATCTTGGAGCTAGGCATTTAGGAAGCCTTGCTTCTCAAGTTTACAACCCATCAAGGAATGTCCAAATGTGAAGCATCTGAGGTTGTAGCAACAAACTCTTCCTCACCTTCATCTACTTTTGGTTTTTTTTTTTACTTTCACAAGTATTTTAGGTAGAAAAGGCCATATAATATTAGACCAATCCACTCCTCCAAATTGAGGGAATGGATAGACTATGATCAATTGAGGTTTAACTTTCCTTCCCCTAATATAACTTATCACAATATTTTATTCTATGGAGGTGGTGGATGGAATTGGAAGGGTGGTTTGAGTGAATTAGACATGGAGTTATGGAGTGGTCAATGCAGTCTATACCTTCCTAAACACCATCTTCTTTTCTAAGTCTCTAATAGTGGAAGTGCCAAAAGGGATAGAGACAGTTGGCATGGTGAGTGGGATAGAAGTGGAGAGTGGATCAATGGTAGTGGTGGTGAAGGGATCAATAGAGGTGGAAGTTGGCACTTTCACTTGGGGTGTCCTCAGCACAGAAAAAATGGAAACATGTCTAAAAATTGGAATAGAAGATAAAGGAACACTTATGAAGGGTTGATTACCTAAGAAACTAAGTGTTATAGGCTCTTCTTGAAGGCTCATAGACTTATCTATTTCTAGATCTGCCTATTCATCAGAATCATCCTCAATATCCTTAATTATCATAGCATCTCCCTATGCTATTTTTAAGCATAGATGTACAATAATCAAGCCTTGTGATGATTCCACTATGAGACTACCTATTAGAGTCCTAGGCTTCCTTGTGTAAACCAAAGGGGTATTTAGCTATGTGGGGGAGCCTTGTTGGGTAGATGTTTATACCTCTTATGTTGCTATCCTAATAGATGCAGTAATCTAAAAAAGGGAATAACATTAGTCACTTAAATGTCACTTATAGTGGGTTGTTCTTGTGTTTTCTCCTCCTCATTATAATCTAAGCTAATGGGGTCCCCTACTTATGCTCCCCTCATAGTTTTGGGTTCAAACACCCCAGGATCTTTCTTTAAATTCTTGAGTTTTAATTTCAAAGAGAGTCTTTAAGATGAGGAACCCACCTAGTCATTGGATTTCTCCTTAGTCTGTCCTCTCTAAAAGTTAGTGTGTTCTCATCCCTTGTATAGAGCCTTCTTTTCATCTAGTTCTCTTATAGTAACTGATGGGTCCTTTTGGATCATTCTCAAATGTTATTCCTTTAATCCAACAACTCTTTCCCTCTCTAAAACATCTACATCACCCTTTGTATTTAGAAATAGAAAATCATATGAATAGGGCTAATGTATGTAAGGGATATTAAGCCCTTGTAAATGCTTCTGTATAAGTCCATGCAAATCCAAGTCTATGTGTGGAAGCATGGGGAAAATGGGGAAATGATAGCTATTCCACTTGAATCCCTCTTCTCCAAAATGATTCCTCATTATGTAGACCATCCTCCCAATTATTATATGGTGCCCAAATTACAAAGCTTTATTTTGCTTGGATATGTCCTCCAAAACACTACACCATAATTGGAAATTAATTTCTTGCTCTACCACTTTATTCAAGATCTATTTTGGGAGACATAGAGGATTAACCTTATTCCCCAAAATCATTATGACTATGAATTTTGGATAGAGGAAGTAATCCCCTTTATCATCCAAGTTATTTACAATATTGGGTCCAATTCTAGACATGGGTGAGCCATGAATGAATTTCCAAACCTACAGATATGTGTCCTCTACTATTCTAACCATATTATTTGTGTAGGAATATATATTTATAAATTTATAGTGGTTAAAAACTATTTTTTTATACAGTTTATAAATAGAGTCCATAATTCCCTGAAGTCTCTATAGTAAGTACCCATAATGACATCTAATAAATAAGACATCATATACAAAGTGATTGAATTCATGGGATGTTTATATTTATGAATTATCTTCTCTCAGATGGAAGCTAATTATCTCACCTAGGGCATATGTAGCATTATGTGTGAGCATCATGTATAACATTGGTACCCATTCTAGATTAACAAATTGAATTCTTGGCATACCATAAAGTTGGTTCAAGAGAGCCATACTGATGTATATCCCCTTTTTGAACTTATGGATATAAATATCTCCCTGTGGATTCTTCCCTTTCCATGTGATGGTCTACTTTAGGATTAACCATGAAGAGAGTGTCTTCTCCATTGAGCTCTCTTCATTGAATTGGGGTAATGTATGCTTGTCAAGTGTGCATTGGGTATGTTCAAAGAAAGGTATATTTGTAAGTCAGGTCCTAAAATGCATGTGACAACTATGTTATTTCTAGAGTAATGAAGGAAAGAATCATGTAATATCCTACCCTAGAAAAAAAAATCCCATAGGAGGTCAATGTATGGCATCACATTTAGATTGGTGGAATTAAAATGTAACCCTTAGAATTTGAAAGCCAACAATTCTTGGACAAACAACCTATTAGTGAGTGTCATTTCATCCTCCTCTAAAAACACATCCATAGAATTGAATACATCTTATAACTCTAAATATTTGGTGTATCTATTTTTGAATATGGTAGCATCAAACACTATATCCATGAACTCTGTAGAATCTTTTATTGAGTATGGTGATGGTAGATTTATTCCCATAAATGTCCTAGATGAATATACCATTTATGTGTATGCTCTATGCTACTTGAAGTTTCCTTTTAAGTGTTATGTATGTTGTATGATTAATTCTACTCTATCTTGATCATTGTTTACTCACAATTCTCTTTGTAGGGAGTATTTAGGGCTTTTTGATGTATAGAATAGTAGGAGAGTTCCAAGTCAAGTTTTCTAGAAAGCAATGAAAGCTTCAATGGTTATGCATTAAATATATAGAATTTTTCATTGAATAAAAATTTATGTGACATAAATGCCCAATGTTCACTTTGCTTATAATTAATGCATAATTCAAACTTTGTTAGTTCAAGTTGGTGGGGGTATCATACTATTAATGGTAAGTATTTTCACCTTTTATTCAACCAAGTATAACAAGGGATAATAGTGTTATCAGTAGTAAGGCATTCATTGAGAAAAATGTTTTGGTGAAATGTCCATAGACTAATTCCATTGAGGAAATTATTTAGGACAAAATGTTAGCAACAATTTCCCTAAAGACCTATTTTGTTGGGAAAAAGTTCTGAAGCAATTATCCTGAACAGTCACTTTTAAAAGTTTTGAAGGGATATTTTTGTCAGGAAAAAAGTCAAAGGGTCTACTTTATATGGTATTTCATCCATGAAAAAAGTCCTGAAGGATCTAATTTGTAAAGGCTAAAAGGTTATTAAAAAAGGTTGAAGGGTAAGTTTGTAGGGAAAAATGCCCATGACAATTATCCTAAAGGGTAAGTTCCAGAGGGAAGAAGGGCCTGGACAAAGGTTTTGAAGGATAGGTGTAGTAAGAAAAAGGGGCCAAGACAAAATCTCAAAGAATAAGTCCCAAAGGAATAATGGGATGGTAAAAAAGTATCGAAGGGCATGTGCAAAAGGTCCAAAGGGTCTACTTCATAGGGAAAAATTCTAGGATAGAGGTCTCAAAGGGAAAAATATCCTAGATAAAATATCCTAAGGAATGGTGTGAGGGTTATAAGAACCAAGACAAAAGTCCTGAAGGGTATGATGTTTCAAAAAATATATTTGAATGAATTCAATTGGCTCAAGGGAATGTTGTGGGGTAATTATATCTGACAAAATGTCTAACAACATGTCTGACAAAATAAACTTGATGACCAATTCTTGTAGAATAAAAGTTTTGAAGACAAAATCTTGGAAAAAAATAAGCTAGAGACATAAAACCTAACAGAATATCCTTGATAGAAATAATGAACATAATACCAATGACCATTTATAATGTATTAAAATTCTAATAATCAATCTTCTTCCATATTTTGAATGAACATATAGAAGAGGATCTCAAATTTAATACCATAGTCTAAAAAAATTGGGTCCCCATTTTTGTAAAGAAAGAGGGGATGTTGGGTATAATAGATGGTGACTCAAAATGAGAATACTCATGAGTATTTAATAACCTATAACTTTGGTTTTCCATCTTTAAATCAATCATGAAGTATGCCATATAAGAATACTTAAATCAACAACATGAAAGAGAATCCTAAGTTAATTTACACAACATAATTTCCTTCTAATTTTTTGGATCTAGGTTTGTCAAATTATGTAATTCATTTAATCCCTACTATGATGAGTTTTTTAAAGGCTTCATGAAGCTGCAGGTTTCATTCTAGTTTATTAAAGCACAAAAACAAGGGAAGCTCAGGCATTGCTCTACTTCCAACTAGGAATCTATAGCCCTAATAGTGATACCTTGGGATCCTTCTCTTCTCATTCCATTATTTTGTTTTAATCATGATGAATTTTATATTGACCATATTTCCTCATATGAGCCTTTTGATTTTGTTTAAATTTTCTTTTGCTCTTTTGAACTCATTGGTTTTCTTCTTTTATTTTTATTTTGTTTTTTGTTTTGAAATGAAATGGAAAATAAAAGATATGGAACCCTAATGAGCTGGTGTAATTATAAAACAAATCATTACTAGAACGTCCCTACCAGCCACATATATTCCTAGAATTATCCTTTTCAATTGGTATTTAATGTGATAAGTACATTTGATTTAATAAAATAAAAAAACTTTATAAATTTTTATGAAGTACTCTAAGAGCAACTTCCATATGCCTAGTAAAATTATTCAATTATGACACCATCTATAATAATCCATGATTAGCTACCTTCATCCTAAAGACTCAAAAAGCATAGAAATACACCTAACTTATAAACTAATCCCAAAGTGTCAAGATTCTAATTTTCCCTCTTTCCTATAAGTTATAAGATCAATTGGTTTGGATTTTTACTTAGTTATAGTTAGATCAAACAAAATTCTAATTATTATACAAAGAAAAAAACAACTGATCTTAGAAAGCACTGAAATCTAATCTAGAAAACATGAAATCTAATCTATGAAGGTAAAATACCAAAAGTAGGAAAGATTGATCTAAAAAGTAAGAAACTAATCTATGAAAGCAAGAAATATAATCTAAGAAAGTGATAAATATAATCTAATCCCATATCTACATTCATCCATTTCTCATTACTTAGTAACTTTATCAGACACACAACCTTAAATTAATGCTTTAGGAATTGTGTATTGACTAGATATGTAAGTTCCTTGCCTTGAAGGTCCTTCAAACAAAATGCATTATTTCCCATGATATTTGAAACTTTGTATGGTCTAATTCATAATGGGAAAAACTTATCATGTTGTCCTTTATTTTAATGGGCTTTATCCCAAATAAGGACTAGATCCAATATCTTGAATGTTTTGACTTTTGTTCTCTTATCAAACCACCTCTTGACCACATCCTAGTATTTGTTGAATTTCTATAAGGATTCAATCCTTGAATCTTCTATTTCTATTATATCTAATAGCCTTAATTCTACTTTATAGTTTGGTTCCATGTAGTCTTGCATAGACTAATAAGTGGGTAGCTTCAACATAATAGAGAAAACTAGTCTATATTCATACACCAATAAATAAGGTGAAGCTTTAAAGGTTTGCTTGTATCTAGTCCTTTATACCTAAAGAGCATACTTAAATAAATTATGCCAATCCCTATGATTATCCCCTATTGTTTTCTTTATTGCATCAATCATATTATTGTTCATTGATTCTACTAATCCATTTCCCTAGAGGTAATAGTTATAAGTTAACCTGATAATGATCTGGTTATCATGTGCCCACTCAGTAAATTCTACTAATATAAAAGCTAGTTTATTGTCACAAACTAAAGAAATGGGTGTGCCAAATATGGTTGTTATGTATTCCTCCAAGTGGATCTAATATTATGCTTTATAATTCTTTGTGTCTATGGCCTTAGTCCATCTAGTGTAATAATAAGTAGCAATAAGCATAAATGTATGGCTTGTTAAGGAATTTGGGTTGATGACACCAATAAAGTTTAAACCACACTGGGAAAATGACCTTCCTTCAGCAACTAGTTGCAAAAGCATTAATTTGTGCACTTCTCTCTTAACTAAAGATTGATGTTCATGGCATGTTCTCATGTGAACATGAGCATCCTTAAAAATGGTTGGCCAATAGTAACCCATTGTTAAGATCTTATGGGATATGGTATTTTTAGATTGGTGACCACTACCTATCTTTTGATGTAAGTTCTCTAGGATTTATTTAGATTCCTCTATAAATACACACCTAATATAGATAATTTTATAATTTATTTTGTAGAGGACTTCCTTATTAATCATGTAATGATTAGCTTTGAGCCTCAAAGCTCTTCTCTCTCTATTGAGCTCTAGGGAACAAGTTCCTATGAGTAAATATTGTATTATATTAGTATACCATTCTCATTTAGATACTTAAGCTTAACATACCTCTTTAATTGTGATACTAGGATCTAGTTCAATCATAAGTTGAATAATGCCTTCGCCCTGAATGATCTTTGTAGGCTTGATCTCCATGTTGAATTCTTGCATCTTGTCCATCCATCTGCCTCAACATTCTTCTAGGTCATTCTATGATAGGGTGAGATTAACCATATGATTAGGTATGATGGAAATAACTTGATTCCTTAAGATATAATGACAAAACTTCTTCATGGCTTTGGAAATGGTAAAAATTTATTTATCAATCATGGAGTACCTGAGTTATGCATATTTTAGATTTATGCTCATGAATGCAATTGGATGTTCAGTCTCATCCTTATTTTATGTGATGACAACTACATTTGTATTCTCTGAAGAAAATTAATATAGGTATAAATCTTTATTAAAATATGGACTGATCAATATTGGAGCCTATGACATTGCATTTTTAATGTCCTAAAAGGAATTTTGGGCTTCAGTTGTCCACTCTATTTTGGCATCATACTTGAGCATGGCATTTAGAGGTCTAATGATTTATTCAAATCCTAATATAAACTTATTTATGAAGTTAATATTTATAAAGAATGATTTAAGCTCCTTTTTCTATTTGGTAGTTAAATTCTTGAAATCACATGAATTCTATTTGGATCAATGGGGATCCCATCCTTGGTGATGATGTGCCTTAAAATCTTGCCTTCATGACTCAAAATATGATTTTATTTGGGTTTTAAAAATACCAAACCTTCTACATCTCCTAAATATGGGTTTTAAGTGAATTATTTGGTCCTTTTGATTCTTTGAAAATATTTTAAGATCATCCATCTAGATGATTATGCATTTTCCTATCAATCCTTTGAATGCATGATCCATGTCACATTGAAAGATATCTCCTATATTTATTAGGTTGAATGGAATCCTATTATACACATAATTTTCCCACTTCATAGTGAAGATCATCTTCATTCTATCCTTAGATTGCACTAGTACCTGATTATAGTCTAAAAATCCATCCAAGAAGGACATCATTTTAGAACCACTTACTATCTATATCACCTCATCTAGAGAAGGTAGAGGATAATTATCTTTTTTTAGAATCCTTATTCATATTCCTAAAATTGACATATAATCTGATCTCACCATTCTTCTTTCTTATTGGGACCAATTTGGCCACCCAGGTAGAATGTCTTACTAGAAAGATGATTTTTGCACTCAATAGCTTCACTTCTTTCTGAATGAGAGGATCCAAAATAGGATTGACTAGTCTTTGCCTCTATTTTAATGGCTTGTGATCTAGCTTCAAGGGAATCATATGAGTAATGAATTATAGGCCATATACTTTCAAATCTTCATATGTTTAGGCAATGGTGTCCCTATACTGAATGTTTAGATTCTTCACATATTGTCTTTCTTTTGGGGTGAAGCTAAGACTTATATTAACATAACATGGGTTATGTTCATCTCCTAGACTTTCTCTTTTGAAATATGATTTAGCAACCTTGGGATGACTTAGATACTATACTTGAGGATCTATGTCGAATGGTCTTTCTAAGGAGACCAAGCCAATGAGAATTCAATTCTCTTTGAGCTAAAAATTGCCTTCTTTTTTTATTCCTCTTGACATAGGTGATTAATGTCCTTGTCATCGATGATTTGGGATTTGAATTCCCTTGAATTAGTTAAAAATTGGATGATATGTTGGTCATCATAAAATACTTAAAAAAATTCAATGTTATCTAGAATAGAGGGTATGATACCAATTCAATTGAGAACTTTTTTACCTTAAATTATTGTAATGGCTCCAGATTGGCATCAAAAATAGCTATTGAATTAGTGGTCTAATTTTTCTCTCTAGAAAGTGCTACTATGTTGAAGGATCCAAAACTTTCAATTAGGTCCCATGATCTATGCTTGTATCTTCTCAAATAAAACAACTTGCATTGGTATTTATTTTTGACTTGGTTAACTACCAAATTTGATTCGCCAAATACTGATATTTGATTTCTATTATTCTTGAGTGCAAATTGTAGTCCTAAAACTAAAGCCTCATATTCAGCCCTATTGTTAATTCATGTAAATTACAACCTATATGCTACCAATAAATTTTTACCTTGCTAATCAATTAGCTTAATTCCTACCCTTGATCCTTGTTTGGATCTAGCACCATCAAAGTGTAAAGTCCATAGTTGTGTGAAACCTTTAATTTCTAGTTTGTGTACTTGATTTTGAGTGGTAAAAATATAAATACCAAGGATGGGTAACTCATACTTTACCTCTTCATTCTTGACATTATATTTCATAATGGGATACTTCATCCTTGGCTCTCTATTTTTTTGATTTGATTCACAATTCCTATTCATGGTAGCTAGATATGAGATAATTCTATGGAGAGATATTCATTGAGTGTTTTGGAATAATCCCTACTCATCAATAGTTTTTAACCGTCAGATATGTCTACCACTAGAATATCAAAGGTCATTTAGACTCAAGGCTTAGATTCTACATGAATACAGACATTGGTCGATTCTCCAACTACTGGTACTACTATTTTGTCCAATTATGAAACTATTGTATTTAAAGGACTCAAAGTAAAACCTAGCTTTTGACATATGGATGTAGTCATAATAGTTGAAGATGCTCTATAATTGAATAAACAATTATGAATATTCTTATTGAAGGCTTGAATAGTCTTTAGGAAGGGTGGAACTTCGATCTTACTCTTGTAAATGACATTAGCATCAACAACTTTCACTTTATCTATACATGCTTTAGCTTTTTCCATAGGATCTTTCCTATTAATGGACTTTCATAGCAGCTCCTTTTGTTTATGGATCTGAGCTAACTCATGAAGAATTATATTCACCCTAATTTTATTCATATCTTTAACAATGTTTTATCCTCCTTTATTTGGTTCTTCCTTGATCAGATATTGATCATTCCCCTTTGGAGGGGGTGGATTATTATCTACTTTAGGATTAAGAGGAGTCACTATGGTATTTAGAGGATTGAATGTTGTAAGTGGTTGTTTATTCCTTAGATTATATGCACCTCTATGAAACTATTAAAGAGCATCAAATTCATCTATATTGTGTTCTAGTTCATTATCATCTTCACCTGGGAAAGGAAACTTGTGGGTTTTGAAGAACATAGTGGTATTTGAAGAGCTAGGATCCTGGTGGGATTCTAGTAGATTATGCATATGGTCTTGTCTGACTACTTCTTGCTAAAAGATTTCAAATGCTGCATAGAACTCAATGTAGTTAAGCTCACCATGATTGAAAGTATTATGAATTCTTTACCAATTAAGAAGATCCATTTCTAATATGTTAATTTTTTGGAATCTTGTTAGGTTGTTCAGCCCTATTAAACGGTCTATTATATCTCTAGAATCTAGTGCTTTGATTGTCATTTGGGGCATTTTCATTGCCCATTTTATTTTTCATATTCATGAAATCATTTCAAAGATTTTGAACCATCTTATAAATATAATCCATTTTTGCCTTTATAGAATCAATACCTTATAAAATAGTAGTGAGGAGTGTAGTTGATTATTGATTTTACTGGTAACTATTGCATATCGTATGATTGTTCAAAAAGCTAAAATTTAGCTATATTTCCTATGTCAATAGAGGCAATGTGTATAATTGATTTTGATTGCAAAAAAGATCATTATGCTTCACATGTGGTATCAAATTTAATGTTGGAAAGCATTTGTCGACATTAATCACACCAAGCATCTAAGGATTGAGATACCTATCTATATTGATAGCTTATTTGTATACTAACTTCAAGTTATTGACATCAATTGATCTTATCAAGAACACAATAGTGATTGGGTCCAAGGAATTATTGTACATCTCCAACACTAATGGCTCATCTAGTTTGTACCTTGGGATTAACTAATTTTACATCTTATAGAACCTTGTATTCATTAGGTTCTCTCCTCATGCTAGTGAAGTGTTGGTATACCAAACCAAGATTGGTGACGTATCCAAACTGCATGAAAAAAGTTGCTTGACATTCATCCTAAGAATTTATAGAATTTTATGTTAGATTTAAATACTAATCATAAGTAGCATCGATTAAATTAAAAAGGAATAATCTGATTTTAACATCCTCATGAACAACATTCACTAGCCTTAATGTAGCTTTAAAAGATCTGATATGTTCCTCTATTATCCTTACTCTTGTAGGAAAAAAGGATGGTAAGTACTTTTAAGTATTTTAAGGTGAATTATGTACATCTCCTAGGATAACAATAGTACATCCAACTAACCAGGGCTGAGCCATTGGTTGGTTAATAGGTAAAGGGTTCCTTACAAGTAAGGGGTTCCCTATTAGAGGAGGTGGATTTTTCTAAACTAGGAATATTATCATATTTCTAGGTATCTTAAGATTTGTCAGGGGTGAGACTAAAACACTAGCCTATGAATTAGATATGGTCACTCTCTTGGGTGACTCTAGTGTAACTCTACACAAGGGATAACTACTATTATTGAGGGTGGTACACTCCTAACACCAATGAGATTTTTGATGTGGGTTGTATGCACACTACAACATAACAAGGTAGCCTCTAATGTTTTATGATATAAATTGAGGCAAACTCCACTCTAAGGCATGAGTTATAGATATGTGTTCTATTATAACCTATTATTGGAATAGTTGGTAAGGCATATAGATTATTGACAAGGTTTTTGGATGGAAGCATGGTTCCTAATAAGTGTAATTAATCTCTATGTGAGTTATATAGGTGGTTTGATGCTAATATATAGTGGGTAGATCTCAAAATAAACTTGAAAGGAGGGAAGAGTAAGGCAAAAAAGAGAGCTCTATGGTTTTCAAGAACTAATCCCTTGGTTGGTTTCTAAAAGCCTACTACTAGTAGCAATTGCACACATATAATCAGATGTGGCTAAGGAGTTTAGGGAGATAATGTTGCAATAAATTCATAATCCTCAGCCAAAGGTTATTCCTTTTATGGAATATATTACACACCCTTAATTAGGATATTATGGCTTAGGCTAGTGAAGTATGTGAGGCAGTTTTTGCACACACATAGAAAACTACATCCAAGAAAGCACTCATGCACATTCAAAATTATGAATCAAAAAATTTAATCAAATTAATTAATGTAATTTACCAAAATTTAAATATTTTTTACACATCTATAGATCAATACATCAATTAAAATTATCAACAATACATTCATAGCTATTTCACACTAAAGATTATTGAAACATATAACCAAAGAAAGTAACAACTAATTACACAAAAATTGGAAAGAAAATACACAAACAAATTTGTTGACAATCAAAATTGATGTTGCTCCTATATTCAAAATTCTCTGACCAAAATCCTAGTTAGATTACAACTATTTAAATAGGCTTGTGGAAGGGATCACCTCATCCTCCAAGTTTTCACAAAGTGTTTACATTTGGTAGTTAGAACATGAGTTATAACTATAGTCAAAATTGTATAAGAAAAATCTTATAGCTATCAATTAAATAAGTTGACCTTTTCAAAGCCATGTAATGTGTGCATGTATACAAAATATAAATTCAATTTTACATTAAAAATATATAACTACAAAAAAATTATGCATCATTATAAAATTTTACATGCATAAAATCTTAGCCTATAAAGGTTGCATCGTGTGAAGTACTACATGTAATTTAGTAGGTGTAGTAGTTTTGGTGGTAGTAGTTAAATTTGTATATGTCGACACATTTTTAGAATCTTAATTTTTATAATCTTATTATCTTGATAAAATTTATATGCCACATCATGATGCTGTGGTATAATGTTCAAGTTTAGCATCAGTGGTTGATGTATCCTTTTAACTTGACCAAGGAGTCTTGCACACTCATCTTTGGTCATCTAGAATTTATTCTTGAAAATTTCCACCTCAGTAACTTTCTTTATAGTTGCACTCAACTTATATTCTATCTCTTATAGTGTTAATCCTTTGCAAACTCTACTTGAAGTCATCAACCACTTCTTGAATGAGTTTATTAAAATTGATCATAATGATCAATTCACCTTTGGCATTCTTCACCTTCAACAACTTTAAATCATGCAAAATCTAGAGGATTTGGGCCTCATGTGCCTGATGTTTGGGGATTAAGGTCCCAACTAATTGTAGCCACTTCTTTGCTTTTTCTTACCTTATGATAACTAAGTTCAACGCATTATATGCCTCTAATGTTGTCATTAAGTCTAGATGACTATATAATGAGTTGCATGTGTATGCAACTAACAACTTCAACTTAGCACTATCATCTTTTAAGGAATTATATAATTGGTTAGAATTATTTACATGAGGGGCCATTTTAGCCTTCATAAATTTCATTGCCTCCAAATATTTGTAACATCAAGAAATTGCTTCTTTCACCTCAATTTATATACCTATAGGGATATATATAGTCTTTGTCTACTCCCTCAACTATTCCATGTGGGCCTCTATGTCTCATTAAGACATCTTCATTCCCTCATGTATGGATACTATAGCAACTTTATGGGCTTAGGATAGGTCTGCAAGATTTTCAATGTAAGGAGATTGCATGTGTTATCTATTTTGCCTTTTAGTAAGGGAGAATACTTCATGTCTTTCTTAAAGAATTATTTATATGCCCTTATTATCTTCTAGCTTCCTTTTCTTCACCCTATATATACTATTAGATGGGGGTCAAATAGAGTGGAGATAAAGGGAAGCTCGATGATCTTGAAGCTAGGAATTAGGGAATCCTTGTTTCTCAAGTCTATAGCCCATAGAAGAATGTCCAATTGTAAAGCATATGAGGTTATAGAAATAACCTCTTCATAATCCTCCTCTACTTCTGGCCATTTATTTTGTACTTTGACAACTATTTCAGGTAGGGAAAGCCATATAATATTAGACCAATCCACTCATCCAAATTGAAGGAGTGGATGGACTATGATCAAATAGGGTTTGGCCTTCCTTCTCCAACCATAACTTGTCACAATAGTTTCTTTTATGGAGGTGGTGGACAAAATTTGAAGGGTGATCTAGGTGGACTCAATTTGGAGTTATGGATTTTCCAATGTAATTTGTACCTTCCTAAACACCTTCTTCTTTAATGCTATGATAGTGTAAGTGCCAGAAGGGATAAAGGAGGTTGGCATGGTGAGTGGGATGGAAGTGGAGAGTGAATTAATGGTATTGGTGGTGAAGGAATTAATGGAGGTGAAAGTGGGAACTTTGACTTGGGGTGTCTTCAACATATAATAAATGGAAACACATCTAAAAATTGGCATAGAAGATAAAGGAACACATTAAAGGGCTAAGTACTTGAGGAACTTGGAACTATAGGATCTTATTGAAGGATCATGACCTTATTTATTTATAACCATTCCTCTTCATTAGAATCATCCTCAATATCCTTAATTATCACAACCTTTCCCTATGTTAGTTTTGAGCATGGAGGTTCAATAGGAAAGCCTTGTAATGATTCCACTATGTGACTATTTTTTGGAGTCCTAAGTTTCCTTGTGTAAATTATAGGGGTATTCAACTATGTGGGGGAAACTTTATGGGTAGATACCACTACCTATTATGTTACTATCCCAATAGATGTAGCAATATAAACATGGGGCATAACATTATTCACTTGAATGGTACTTATAATGGGTTATTCTCATGTTTTTTCTTCCTCATTAAAATCTATGTTGATGGGGTCCCCTATTTGTGCTCCCCTACCAGTTTTGGGTTCAAATACCCCATGCTCTTTCTTCACACTATTAAGTTTTAATTTTAAATGGAGTCCTTGTTATGAGGAACCCCCCTAGTCCTTGGATCGCTCCTTAGACTATCCTCTCTAAAATTTAGTGTGATTCTATCCCTTTTATAGATCCCTCTTGCCATCCAGTTCTCTTACAGTAACTTATGGGTCCTCTCAAATCATTCTCAAATGGTCTTCCTTCAGTCTAGAAACACTTTCCCTCTCTAAAACATCATCATCCTTTACATTTATAAATATAAAATCATATGAATAGGGTTCATGTCTATAAGGGATATTAATCCCTTGTAGATGTTTATGAATAATTCCATGTGGATTCCAGTCTCTATGTGAAAGAATGCATAAATTATAGCTCTTCTACATACCTCCAACTTCTTTAAAATGGTTCCTCATTGTGTAGACCATTATCCCAATTGTTATATGGTGGACAAAGTACAAAGCTTTCTTTTACCTAGATAGGTCCTCTTCAACACTCCACCATAATTGGAAAGTAATTTATTTCTCTGCCAACTTGTCTGAGACATATTTTGGTAGACACAGAGGATTAACCTTGTTCCCCCAAATCATTATAACTATGAAGTTTAGATAGAATAAGTAATCCCCTTTATTATTCAAGTTTTTTAAAATATTTGATCCAATTCTAGGCATGGGCAAGCCATGAATGGCTTGCCAAACCTATGAATATACATCCTCTACTATTCTAACCATATTTTTGGTGTAGGCATATATATGCATAAACTAGTAGTGGTCACAAATTATATTTTTGATACATTTTATGGATTTAGTCTATAATTTCCTATGCTCTCTGTAATAAGTTCCCATAGTGGCTTCTAGCAAATATGACATCATATATAAATTACTTGAAGGCATGTGATGTTTGTCCTTGTGAATTATATGCTCTCTCAAATATAAGTTGATTATCTCACCCAGGGCATATGCAACATCATGGTGAGAATCATGTATAAAAATGAAACTTGGTCTAGATTAACAAAATGAATAGTTGGCATATCGTAAAGTTGATTCAAAAGAGCCATGCCAATGTATATCCCCATTATAAAATTGTTGATATAAATATATCCCTTTGGATTCTTCCCTTTCTATGTGATGGTCTAGTCTAAGAGTAACCATGAATATAGTGCCTTTTCCATTGAGATCTCTTCATTGAACTGAGGCAATGTATACTTGTTAGAGTTTGCATCATGTATGCTCAAATATAGGTATCTTTGGAGTCAAGTCCTAAAATGCACATGACAATTATGTTATTTATAGAGTAATGAAGGAAAGAATCATGCAATATCCTACCTAAGAAAAACAAATACCATAGGAGGTTGATTCATGGCATCACCTCTATCTTGGTGACAAAAAAATGTAACCTTTGGTATTTAAAATCCAACAATTCTTGTAAAAATAACCTATTAGTGAGTTTCATCTCATCCTCCTCTAAAAACACATCCATAAAATCAACTACATCCCATAACTTTGAATAATTGGTGTATCTATTTTCAAATATGATATCATCAAACACTATATTCATAAACTCTATAGAATATTTGATTGAGTATGATGATGGTGTATTTTCTCCCCTAAATTTCCTAGATGAAGATACCATTATTCTATATGCTTTGTGATACTTACAATTTTCTTTTAAGTGTTATATATTTTGTATGCTCAATTTCACTCTATCTTGATCACTGTTTACTTACAATTCTCTTTGTTGGGATTAGTTAGGTCTCTTTGATACATAAGATAGTAGGAGAATTTGAATACAAGTTTTTTATAAAACAATGAAGGATTTAATGGCTGCATATTGAATATATAGAATTTTACATTGAATATCAGTTCATGTGATATAAATGCCCATCATTCACTTTACTTATAATTTTTGTATAATTCAAACTTTGTTAGTTTAATTTGGTGGGGGTATCATACTGTTAATGGGAAGTATTTTCACCTTTTATTCAACCAATTACAATAAGGAATAGTAATGTTCTCGATAGTAAGGCATTCATCGAGAAAAACATTTTGGTGAAATGTTCATTGACTAATTCCATCGAGGGAATTGTTTTGGATAAAATGTTTGAAACAATTTATCTAAAGACATATTTCATTGGGTAAAAATTTTAAAGAAATTTTCCCAAAGGGTCACCTATAAAATTTCAAAGGAATATTTTCATTAGTAAAATATCTAAAGGGTCTACTTCATAGGGCATTTCTCCATGATAAAAGTCTTGAAAGATTTGCTTTGTAAAGGTCAAAGGGATATTCAAAAAGGCTAAAGGGTAAGTCTGTAGGGGAAAATACCCATGATAATTATCCTGAAGGGTAAGTTATAGAGGGCAAAGGGGTTAGGACAAAAGTTCTGAAGGGTAGGTATAGTATGGCAAAGGGGCCAGGATAAATTCTTGAAGGGATAAGGGGCTAGGAAAAAAGTCCTAAAGGGCATGTGCAAAAGGTCTAAAGGGTATACTTCATGGAAAAAATCCCAAAGGATCTACTTCATATGGAAAAATTATAAGACAAAAGTCTTGAAGGGAAGAATGTCTAAAGGAATGGTATAAGGGTCAAAAGACCCGAGACAAAAATCCTAAAGGGTAAGATGTTTTGGACAAAATGTCTGAAGGAATTCAATTAGATTAGGGGAATGTTGTGAGGAAATTGTATCAGATAAAATGTCTGACATTATAAACTCAAAGACCAATTATTGTGGAATAAAGGTTTTGAAAAAAAAAACCTAGAAAAAGATAATCCAAAGACATAAACCCCAATAGAATAAGCTTAATAGAAATAAAAAGTCTATGAACACAATACCAATGACATTTTTATAAAGTAAAAAAAAGGTCAATAATCAATCTTCTCCTAGATTTTACATAAGAATATATAAGAGGAGCTCAAAATCAAGACCATAGTCTTGATTTTAGGTCCCCATTTCCATAAAGAAAGAGGGGATGTTGGGTACAACACATGTTTCAACCATTACTATTAAAACCTTTGAACCATCAAATGATTATCAAAGTATTGGAACCCCCCCCTGTTATAAGTTAAACACCTTCTTCTTCGATTAATTTTGCATTGAATTCAAGAAATTCCATTATGCCCTAGTTTTTGTAGCTTACTATTTCTAGACTTCCACCTCCTTCCTCTAATTATAATGACTCTATATCGAATCAAAATTGTGAAATCATATCTAAACACTTGTGATTTACCCTCTAAGTCCCTTTATCTTCTTATTCTAATTATAATTACTACTTTCCAACTATAGATTACATAATCACAACTCAATGCTCATGAATCACTCTTCAAGGCCCTTTGCCTTCTTCTAATTCTAGACCAAATTTGAACATTTTGCCTTCTGGTCTAAAGATGAACACTATACCATCCAAATCCAAATACTCTAATTATTTTGTATAAAATACATATACGATTTAGGAATAATTAATTAAAACCCTTGCATAAATTTCTATCTTAGATATTTTGTGTATATCAAAAGTCCATAGAACTATATTGAATGACTTCCTTCAATGATCCACTATTCCCAAAGATATCAACCCTAACCAGTTTTAGTCACTTATAAAACATTTATCTTTGAGCCAAAAACTTACATTTGATGAGAGAGATATGTCTTCCCTTGGTCCTAGTCATAATAACCCCTTATACATTGAGGTCCTTATAGAAAATCATATGGTTAAGAGGGTTCTTTTAGATAATGGTTCAGGGATAAAAATAGTGTCACTCAATTTGATACAATGATTGGGTTATACTACCAAGGACATCCATCCTAAGATAATCATGATCAAGGTATACGATAATGCCAAAAAGGAATCTTCTAGAAAAATCTATTTTCCAATCATTATTGGGTATGTATCCCATGATACTCTATGTCATATCACGGACATTAAATTTCTATATAAAATACTTATTATTCATCCTTGGATCCTTGATATATGGGTTGTCCCATCTACCTTTCACAAATGCTTCAAGTTCTCCCATATTGAAATTGAGGTTACCATATATGCTACCAATATTAAACACCTAGAGGCTAAATTTCATAATTATAACTATTTCCCTGGTTCAAAATTCATAGCAAAGAAAAAAAAAAATATTTTCATAACCACCCAATTCTAATTATATTGACCTAAGTGATCTTGATTTCACTTCAATCAATCCATTTCTCACACATTTATAAACCAAATCACTATTGAGGGCACATGTATTTTTACTAACCATCTCAAATATGCCTTCCATATTACAAAACTACCTAACTTTCCTAAGTTTTACATCAGACCTAAACTTTTGAATCCCCTTGCAGGCCCAACATGATTTGACAAAAGAATAAAAACACGTAAAAACCACTACGGGTATTTATACCAATAACTTCACCAAATCAAGATAAGGAAGCATTTACTAAAGGATATTAGTTATATTCTAATAGCCTTGCAAATTATTTTCAAAATCCCAAGTAACATATCCCTAATTAGATTGTTGATAACTTAGATTATACAAGTAATATCCTAGGATCATGAAAATAAGGTATCTCAGAACCATTATCAGTTGATAAACCTACTATGAGTTAAGGTATCAAATTTATACTACCTAGCGGTGACCTCATGCATTTAGATAGTGATTCCTCTAAATCGATTGATGATGAGACTCCTAGAAAAAATATAGCATCCAATTATAGTGTTTACAATAAGCTAGCTAAAATAGACATATATTACTCTAATTTTATTATGACCATTATAGCCTATTTTCCACTTAACCTTTGCCATCCTGACTTTACAGATTGGGACCAACAAAAAAAATTCATACCTTTTGATGAATTTTAGAATGAAGAGTCTTTGTTGAGTATATGGGCCTCAGAGATGGATTACCAATTGGTGATCACAAGTAAGGATTTGACTTTTATTTAGATTTTTTCACCTACTTTGGAGAGAAGGAAAATTTTCTTGGTCACATAAAAGATAAAACATCAATATATTTAGGTGAAAACATCTTTAAGGCACTCTTTGGTTAGGTAAAAATTAAATAAAAATATGAGCCCTTAAGTGAAATACTATTTTATATGCTCGTAGATAGGTAAGTTTGCTCATATCCAAAAGGAAGAATAAGGTCCACCAAGTCCTATCTCTACAATCAATGTTAGTATCACTATTGAATAACATAAAGTCTTTGAGATTTTTTATCTAGAATTTCCAAAGATATTTGCAAATTGTACATTACTTAAACTGGTAGACTTAGATTCATCTCACTATCTTGAGCTTTGGCATGATCAACTAGAAGTTAAAGTATAAGAGGAGAATTAGGATCAAACACTACCCACTATCTTAGAGGATGCTTATACACTACTCATAGAGAACACCACTAAAGTGAACTTGGGAAACTATGAAGATCCAAAAATTATTTATCTTAGAGCATCCCTCACTGATGAAGAGCATGACTATATTGTCACCATTCTAAGGTTTTTTGTTTATATCTTTCCATGGGCTTATTTAGACATGCCAAGCCTAGGCCTTGACTTGGTTGTGCATTACCTTATTATACATCTAGATACCAAGTTGGTCCAAAACAAATTGAGAAAAATGCATCCACACATTGTAATTTTAGTAAATAAATATCTAGAGACACTATTGGGAGATGGATTCATCATACCACTAGACTATTCTAAATGGCTATCAAACATAGTTATAGTAAGTAAAAATTCATAAGGCATATGCATTTCTATTGATTTTTGAGATATCAATAAAGCATGTCATAAATATGATTTCCCTCTATGTAAGATATATATTATTTTCTACTCAACTACTAGGTATGAGATGTTGTATCTTATTTATAAATTCTCTAGATACAATACTATCATGATAGATCCATAGGACGAACACAAAACTACATTCACCACACCATGGGGAACATTCTATTACCAAGCCATGCCTTTTGGCTTGAATAATGATGGTGTCACCTATCAATGTGCAATGAATGTCATCTTCCATGACATGATTCATGATATTGTTGAGGGATATGTTGATGATATTATATCAAAATCAAAAACACATGCTAGACATTTAGATGTTCTACAAAGAATCTTTAAAAGACTTCATGAATAAAAGGTTCGTTTAAATCTTAAGAAGTGTGTCTTTAACATCACTTCAATATAATTGATAGGATTCATTATATAATAAATAGGGATTTAATTATATCCTAATAATGATAATTCTATCATGGGTATGCCTCCACCTTCTAATCTCAAATAGATCCATAGTCTACAAATAAAGATTCAATCTATTCACAGGGTTATTCATAGTTGGCAGACCAGTATCATCCTTTCATGCACCTATTGAATAAGGGGGTAAAATCTCAATGGGATGTCTAATTTCAAGAATTATTTATGAATCTCAAATAATACTTGGATAACCCACCAGTTTTAAGACCATCAACACCTAGACAATCATTGATCCTTTATATTTCGGCCATAGAATATACACTAGGTGCACTCTTAACCTAGCATGATGAAAAGGAAATGAAAACACAATCTATTATTTGAGATAAACACTTTTATTATATTATAATTATTATACACCTATTGAGAATCTTGTTTGTACATGGTGTTCACTTCCCAAAAGTTATAACATTACATGTTCAATAATAAAACTATTGTTGTTTCTAAAGTGGACCCTCTAATTTATTTATTATCTAAACCAACTCTTACGAGCCACATAGATAAAGGGGTCATGATCTTAAGTGAATTTGATGTTGAATACCAAAATAAAATTTCTATCAAGGGGTAGGTCATTGTAGATCAACTTGTAGAATCTCTATTATATATACTCACCCACTCATGTTTAATTTTCTAGATGATTCTATCGAGGCAATAGAAAAAGTGGCTCATGAAATTGAATATTGTAATTTTTACTTTTATTTATCCTTTAAATCTCATGTGTTGGTTCCCAATTATACACCTCATACACTCAGCCTTGCACACTTGAATAAAATGGCAAACTAAGATGAAAAACTTGTTATTATGTCATTGTAGACAGGGAAGGGTTTGACATCAAGATTATATTGAATGCAAAAAAAGACTGAGAGGTGCTTATAAAGGGTATGGTTATCTCCCTACTACTTCTAACTCTACCTGAACTAAGGTGATAGGACCTATAGGGTATCTTACTCACATGGAGATATTATGTAATTCAACCTCCATGGGGATTTTTGGCATAAGGAACAAATATGACTAGGGCATAACCAATTTTGCACACTTTACCTATGAATGGTTATCACATGAAGTGAAAAAATTATCTAAGTCATATCCATGCTACTAAAGATAGATGAGGAGATGACTGCAATCTTCACTCTATAAAATATTCAACAACAGGGGTCAAATAGAAAACTACAACACTTAGAATTTAAAGTACAAACTACAAATAGATTTAAAATATACAAGATCTTATGTATTTACAAGGAAAATAAAACTTATATTATACAAGAGAATTATTATTTTTAGGGTAGGATAGGGTAATACAAGTTGGATAATTATACAATAAAGGGTGGCATGTTGGTGGCTTCCAAATAGCACAGTATCTGGTAGTATTTCATGACAATATTTCTTAGCAAAGATGTAAAAAAACTTTGAATACAAGATAATAGTAAATACAATATGATCCTTAAGAGACTAGAACATACACTAAAACTAATCTTTCAAATTCCTTTCCCTATTAAATCCATAACCCTAGCGTGCCCTAAAAAGTTATTCAGTAATAGATTCTAAAAATAATGCAGAAAAGGATTTATAATCTAGATCAAAAACCAAAATTACAACCAATAATGGGCATAAAACAAGATATTTTAGCAACAATATTTTCAAAATAGGTCACTTCACCTCATCAATAGGAAACATCAAAGAACCACAAGCATTTTCATTAACTTGAAAAGATATATTACAAACATCAAAACTCCAAAATGCTGCATGAGAACAAGCATGGTGGGATTGCTCTTTTGACAAGAGAGACATAAACATGCTCTCAAATCTTGTTATGGTTTTATAGCTATAACCACCTTAGCAAATGAGATAATATCTACACACAATAATTGATCTCAAAAAAAAAATTTACAACATAGACTTTAAGAAAATGGACACCTAGAACAATAACCAATAAAATAACCAATAGCCAAAAACCATGTACAAGCAATATATAAAAATAAGGGACATGAAAGAAATTTCAATAAATAAACTAAATAAAATATCTACACTAATTATAAAATGATCCTACCTCCAAGATCAAATGGAAGGTTACTTAATTTACCATAAGACCTTGAAATGTGGTTACTTCCATTCAATGGATCCTTTTCATGGATAGTAGCACTTGTATAATTGTGTCTCTAGGTCTGATATAGCTTGACTTCCCATCTCTATTAATCCTTTGAACCCATGATTTAACATCGACCATTTATCTCTATCTAGCTCATTTCTAACATCTGTGTGATTATTAATGATGTCTACATGACCATAAAAATTTAAACCCATATGGTCTTAGCTTGGGATTAACTTTTATACCCTCATAGCTATAAATGACATTCACATAACTATCAATGATTTTTTCATGACCATTAAAATGTAAACCCCTATGGATTTTAACCTGGGCTTAATTTTGACAGCTGCACAATTGTCAATGATGTTCGTGTGATCATCAACATTTAAACCCTTATGGTTTTTAGCCCAGGCTTAATTTTGACATCTACACAACCATTAATGATGTTCATGTGATCATCAACATGTAAACCCTATGATTTTTAGCTTGGGTTTAATTTTGACATCCACATGACCCCCAATGACGTCCACATGACCATCAAAAGCATCATTTCTATATTTATTTAGATTTTTGTCTTTGATATTAATTCTTTTAGGTATTTTGTTCACCAAAATTTCTATCTTGAGGTATTTTATTAGGATATTTTTTTGGATAAAACATTTGAAATAATTTCCCTAAAATAAATGAGCTTTACATTTTTCCTGAAACAAGTGGACTTTACATTTTCTTGAAATAATGCAATTTTATCGAGCCTTTTGCATGGGAAAAATGCTTGAATGAAATAGTCCTTCAAGTTTTTTATGCAAACAAAATGCTTAAAGGACTAATACTTTAAAAATTTTGTGTGGATAAAATTCCCAAATAAATAATCCTTCAGACTTTTTACAGGGGTGAAATACTCGAAGAAATAATCCTTCAAAAATTTTACAATGGAAAAATGCTCAAAACAAATGGGTATTTACATTTTTCCAAAGGAATTTGGACTTTTCTTTCTATATTTTTTGTTTTTATCAAAATTATTGAAGGGCAAGTCCCCTTTAAACTTTTTGCCATAGACAAAAAAGTCCAAAATAACTGGATCGTACACTTTTCCCAAAGGAATTAGAGTTTGCTCTTTTGCTAAAAAATCAAACCTTTGAACTTTTTTTGAAGGGTAAGTGCCTTTAATATTTTTTTTAGAAATGTTTTTTCCAAAATAAATAAGTCCTCACAATTTACCCAAAATAAAGTAAATATCCTTTCGAGCTTTTTGTGCAGATAAAATGCCTGAAAGAATATGGCCTTCTGATAATTTGACAGAACACTTTTTTCAAAAGACTCTAAAGGCTTTTTACCAAGTAAAGACTAAATTAACACAAGTAAATAAATAATTCACAATGCCTAAGGGAAATACACTAAGTAAAAACCAAGTTAAATCACCTAGCCAACTTTAACATGAATTTAACCTTTCAAAGGAACACTTTGAAATAAGAAATGGGCTAAGGACTTAGACATAGTTAATTAAATTAGGTTGGACTTAGGTGTTTAAAGTTGAAAATGGCTCAATTAATTCAATGAAATTTTGAGTAACAAAACTAGCTCTCACCTAAGGATGTATACCCCTCGTGGGTGTGCAAAGAACTCCAAGACATAAGACCAAGTGCCAATCTGATGGGCCACAGAGTCAAGACTTAACAATTTGATCAATAATCACTCATGGAGGATGAGAAAATGAGTCAAACTAATAAAAATAGATCAAGAGGATGTATAAATGAATACATAATAGAACACAAAGGGAAACTATACAAACAATTCTTGAAGTAAAGGGGTAAAAAAATAACATAAGGACAAAGCAAGAAAACACTATACAATATGGTACACATGTTAAGGACTTAATCAAGGAAGTGATTTAGATGTATACCATTGACTATTAGCTCTAGTGATTTACCATATAGATCTGTAAATAAGAAATTATGCTTCTTAATCTATTAGTTAATGGAATAGGGACCCATCCACAAGGCACCAAATTTTTCATGCTTTCTTTTCTCCTCATCCATGTTGTCCCAAAGTAGAACCATATCACCTACTTGGAAGGTTCTTGGAGTGACATTTATATCAAATATTATCTTCAAATTCTCTTTGAATTTGAGGTGTCTTTCATGATCTTGTATTGAAATTTCATCAAGCTCAATAATCCAGTTCATCATGCTTTCATAGTGTTTGTTATTCTCATCATCCTCTAGTTGTTGTATGAGTTGATAAGTGGGAAACTAAAAATTCATAGGAAAAAATACTTGAGCTGCATAAATAAGCTCAAAAGGGATTTTTATTATATCTCTCTTAGGTGTGATCTTATCATCCCATAAGGAAAACTTTAACTATTCACCCCACTTTTTATTTCTTTCAATGTTTGCCTGATGATTTTGAGTAATTTTTTATTATTGGATTTAGCTTACCCATTCCCTTGAGGGGTGTAATTAGAAATATAGGTAAATTCAATCCCATACTCTTTGAATAATGCCACTAAAGGTTTAGCTTTGAAGCTCATAGTATTTTCAATAATAAGTTTAATAGGCTCACCAAATATATAAATAATCTGATTTAACAAAAAATCTATACCTACCTAGTGTGTTGCTTTCTTTATAGGGACCGCTTCAACCCATTTTATGAAGTAATCAGTTATAACTAGTATCCACCTATGTCTAGCACTTGGTGAATCAACAATTTATCCAATGAAATACATTCCCCATTGTCTAAATGGGCCTTTAATCATAATAGGCTGAAAGGGAAGAGAACCTGAAGATTTCATCCTCCTAGTAAAGTCTTGAAATTTCTCACATTTTTTGACTAACATCTTTGAATAATGATGGCCACTAATAACTAGCTCTCAAAATTTTATGAGTTGTAACTTTAGGTGCAAAATGGCCACCACATACTCCACTTTTAAATTTTTCAATCAAGATAATAGTTTTTTCTTCTAGCATGCATCTTAGGAGAACCCCATCTATTTCTTCCATGCTAGTCCATTATTAGTCAAGAGGTATTTTTGGGAGACAAGTTTGAGAGTTATTCTTTGATTCATGAACAAGTCAGGGGGATAACTTAGATTTTACAAGTAGTAAACAATATCTATATACCATGGAGATATGTTAAATTAACTCAAAGAATCATCAACATTAAAAATAATAGTGTTTACCTCAAAAGCTTGCAAATTGGTATCAGCCATAAGCTTGGATAGAACCATCCCCCTTAATAACTTGGTGGTTTAAATATCCATGTCATAATCTTATAACTTGTTGACCCACCTGCATCTCTTGATGGATACTTTAGTCTGAGTTAAAATGTCCTATGTCATGGTGTGAAGTATGTAGGTAATAATCTTTGAACTCAAAATATACAACCTGAACATTTTAATAGCCTTCAAAAGAGTGAAAGCTTATTTTTTCTTGATAGTATAGTTCAGTTCAGGCCCTTGCATAGATTTGATAAATAAATGTATAGGTTGTTCATGGTCACCTTTATTATTT
This sequence comes from Torreya grandis, assembly GCA_037957365.1. Lineage (NCBI taxonomy): Eukaryota > Viridiplantae > Streptophyta > Pinopsida > Cupressales > Taxaceae > Torreya > Torreya grandis. Next base: position 1,425,882 of record JARHVA010003548.1, on the reverse strand, counting down.
TACAATAAAACAATAATAATAGTATTTTATTATGTAAAAGAGAATATCTAGAATGCGTTTGTGTAATCAGGGCTAGCCAAAATAAGGGTGGACTTTAAAGCTCCATTGATTTCATTAAATAATTACACAACATTCTCCTCCCACTTGATGATATGGTCCTTATTAAACATGGAATTAATGAGTATAGTGATCTCTATAAAGTTGTAAAGAAACCTACTCATGAAATTAATTTAGCCAAAGAAGAATTGAATTGCCTTCTTGGACTATAAGAGAGGCACTTTGTCAATGGATTCTACCCTTTTGAAGTCAATCATGACACCATCTTTGGACATTATATATCCCAATATCTTGGCCTTTTATCCTCAAAAGTGACATTTTTTAAGATTAATCAAAATTCCAAACTTATTAGATCTGATCAACACCTTTTCTAGATGCTCCAAATACTCTTATTTAGTCTTGAAATACATAGTAATGTCATCCTAATACATAGTAATGAACTAGTTAATTATCCATACAAAATCAACATCCATATCCCTATCGAACATTGAACCAACATTCATCAACCTAAAAGGCATCCTCATATATACATATGTTTACTAAGGCATAGTGAACATAGTCTTGGACCTCTCAGATTCCTTCACTAGAACCTAGTTATAACCTGAGAAGCCATATAATGTGGACAAAAATTTTGATCTAGTGACACTTTGCAATAGGTTCTCCATATTAGGTAGTGGATAATTATCTTTTAAATAATCCTTGTTCAAATTTAGAAAATCCACACACAAGTATATGCCACCATTCTTATACATAGGGACTAAATTCACCACCCATGATGAATACCTAATGGGCTAAATGATACCACCATCCCTCAACTTAATTAATTAATTCCTCATCTTGGTGTCCAATATGGGGTTAATAAGTATCTATTTCTACTTTAAAGGCTTGTTATGAGGCTGAAATGGGATGACATGTTGGAACAAATATTCCTTATATGCTTTCAACTCAGAATAAGACCATGATAGACAATCTTAGTACTTCCTTAGCAGCTACATGTAAGCTTTCTTCTCAGCTACACTCAGGTGATTACCTATCTAAACCTCATTGGATTCTCATGATAAGCCAAGTTGTACTTATTCACATCCTTTGAAATGAATGAGTGTCTCAACTTAATTCTATTAGCTCTATCAAAATATGCTTCTAAGTTTACTAGTCCTCTAGCGAGCATGTTTGTCTTTATCTAAATAACATCCTTCCCAAACAAGGTTTCCTTTCTATCACAAACTTGAATCATGGATTCTAATTATATGAATTGATCATGAAACTCAGCCTCACATTTTATAAACCTCTTAATTTATTCATCATCATCAAAGACTTGCCAATCATGAACATTGTCTAGGATTAAAGGCTTGATAAGCACCTTTATTTTATATTGATAATGGGGGATCATATTTTCAATGTCAATTTGAGCACCTATTATTTCAAGTATATCAACTTCTTGGTTGAAACTTCTATCATGATAACACAAATTAAATGCATCAAAAAATTCAAGCAAATCCGAAACAACATTTTGATATTGTTTCAACCTCTTATTTTTTATGGTAAAAGCATTGTGGACTTGTTTTACCACTAACTCATAATCACTCTTGATAATCAAAATTTTAATTATTTTTTCATGGGCAATCCTTAAACCAAGCAAGAGTGCCTCATACTCAGTATTATTATTCATACACTCAAAAGATAGTTAAAAAGAAAACATAAAACATTTACCATTAGGGGCATAGAAAATAACCCCATCTCCATTTCCAAGATTGAAATAAGCACCATCAAAGCACATCTTCCAAACTACATTTTATTTTTCAAGTTCAACATGAATAATAGTAGGTTATTCACTAGTATCAACATTCCCAACAAAGTTTCCAAATTCAACATCTATGTATATCACTTCATTGAGAGCATGTTTTGGATCTTCAATCACATGCAACATATTTATCTCTCTATAAATTCTGGCCATCTTACCCTCCAATAGAATGGTGGTGTAGGAAAGGTCCATCTATACACTTTCACCCATGATAGAAACCCATTTTCATGACATCAGCATCCCCCACTTAGGTGGGTAGTCTAAAACTACCACATCCATATTCAAATACTTTCTTAGATGCACTACCAACTATACCACCAATCCCTTGACTTGTCCAACAATTGGAACCTATCATGAGTCCATGGAATAACACCTTCTAAATACTGATGTAATCTTAACTCCAAGATCATTGAGGACACATAAGGGCATCACTTTATAAGAATCACTAGAATCAAACATGTAGTTGTTAACAATTAGACCATTGATCAATAGAGTTGTATAAAATGGATCCACATTTAGCTAACTTTATACAAGTGTAGTCCCTAAATAGACCTCCATAGTAGGTTCAATAACTTATTTTGATTCTTCATCTTCTTCTAGGGGTGATTGAGGTAACTCAATTTCATTCATAGCTAACCTTTCACCAAATTATAAATATGTAAGGGCATTTTTCCTATGTTTAGGTATTCATAATAGTTCAATAAGGGGCACAGTGATTTTTATTTGACTCAACACTTGGGCCATATCACACATGCTATACTAAGGAAGAGGCATATTTGGTGTAAGGGTCACAACACCTTCATCTAGAATATAGTCATTTAATATCTAAAGTGGAGTAAGTTGGGGTGAATTTGAATCTTTGACAACAACCTTTAAAGGTGGATTTTGTTTAAACTAATTAGCACCCTTAGGGATACTAGACAATATGGGTGTTATATTACTCTTAGCAAGAGCACCTCTAAACATAGTAGCTTGGGTCATGGGTGTTATCTTGGAAGCTTTTAGGACTAGTACAGATTTATTTACTTCCTTGTTTGTATTCCCTACCTTTGGATTTATAAGGGTAGTGTCTTGAGGAGTAGCACTTAATTGCCTACTTCTCAAGTTGTATTCCTTATTTTAGGTATCTACTATATTAATTAATAGATACATGTCCTAAACTAATGGAATTCCCCTAGGATATTTCTCAATCATCATAAATCATATGATATTAAAATCATAAATGGGTAATTCATATTCTTATGCCACATTAATATCACAAGCAAAGTCAAAATTTAGGACACTCTCCATTTCAACAATGTTCCAAAACTAATGAACCATAGTATCATTTAAAAATTTAATGGAGGAAGTCAATTCACTTTGAGGACTTTGAAAATTGAACATAAAAATCTCATAATTAGATGACACATACTCAAGTTCATCTAAATTTTCATCAACTTGTTTAGCAGTATCACATGAAGGGTGGGGAAGGAAGCACTTGTCACACTAATGAATGTCTAAATCAAAATTCATAGTATTTACCTTGGCATTTAAAATATTAGGCACCTCATTTTTAGACCCTCTATTATGGTTTCTATCCATCTTTTCTTCATGTGTGGGTATCTTCCCTTTATCAATATCTCTTTATGGAAGGTAGGCCCCCTTTACACTTGATTAAGATTTGGATCTCTCTCATAGTTGGTAGACACATGAGGGACCCCCTTTTCAACATGAACCAACTTTTATGACATATATTTGATAGTAGAGGCCAATGTTTTGATAGTTTCCTCCAATTTGGTTATCTTTATGGGCTGTGTCTTTTTTGGATTCATTAGCTTTACATCAGCCTACTTGTTCATAGTCTCTCTGATAACATTTATTTTTTATTAATTTGGATGGACATATTGAATGTAAATATTAAGTTAGTGGGATCCTTTTCCCTCAATTATTACATAGCCTTCTTATCAAAGGCATCACAATACTTTATCAATCATGTTGTATTACTAGGCCTGATGTTTTTGGGTAGCCACATCATCATCTTGTTGAACTGGGTGTTGAAGTCCTTCACACAATGATTATTATTTTTTTTGATATTTTAAAATTTAGCCAAGAGAAACCTTGGATCAATCCTACCACCATACTAAATTCTAAAAATGTTCTAGATCTCTTCCTATGAATCAATGCATCCAATGGAAAGGTAATTGAACCACTCATAAGCATCCTCTTCTAGTGTGTGTACAAACAACATAATGCACACATCCTCATAATTAAACTCATAATATTCAATGATATTTTGAAAGTCCCTCAAATACTGATCACCACTCACTACATTGTTCTCTTGGAATTTTGGGAGGCATTTTCTAACTTCATTTGGGACTTCATTAGGATATCCTTCTATTTCATCAAAGTTTATAGGGCCTAAATCTAGGAATGTGGAATACAGGATATGCATTCTGATCTTGGTCCTTATGCCTCATGATTCATTCAATAAGAGTTTCAATAACAAATATCAAAGGGATATGAGGGGGTGAATGAGGTGGACTTGGTGGATCAGACTTGGGAGGGGATTCAACTAGTTGGGAAGGAGTTGGAAAATAAATGAGACTATGTGTTTTAAAATCATTAAAAGAGATATGATAGTCCTTAATAATAGTGGGTTTAATAAATATTTTAACATTATCAGGATCTTTATGTTCCTTAGAATCTAAAATTTTCCCTTCAATAGGCCTCTAGACCTGTCACCTTCTTCTTTGAAGAATACTTAAGGGTGGAATAAGTTTCTTAGATGGGTCACCTTTGAAAGATGATCTCAATCCTTCTAACTTTGAAAACAAGAAAATAATCAAAGATTAAAGGTATAAAAATATTCAAAAAAGGCACTGATATTTCTTGAAACTAGAAAATAAAGTTAGAGTCGCCACTAGAACCAAACTTCTAGAATATAGCAATTAACAAATTGTTTGTGATACATGCTAAAATTAAACTTGTTGAAGCTTAATGAGATAGAGAACACAAAAATTCAAATTTTAAAAATAATGTTTCAAAAGGGATAAAACACCTTTCAACATGAAATGTTAATATTTATTTGCAATAGAACTAGCAAAAGTCAAATTTTCAAACCTTAAAATATTCCTGGCACGTCCCCAGTGGAGTGTTGCAACATTAAAAACCAATATAATCAAATCCATGTAGTAGTAATAGAGAACTTCAAAAATGATATAATCTCTCTAAAAGAGTCCCCAAAAACATGGGTGATAATAATTTTCCTTGATAATGGCACTAGTAAAGTGTGGTGATGTTGATGAACCAAAGATAATAAACTCAGTGTAGATAGAGGTAGAGAACTTCAAAAATGACAATATCTTCCTATAAGAGTCCCTGACAACATAGATTACAAGGATTTTTTTCTAATCCCTAGTAATGGCACCAGAAGAGTGTTGGCTCCCAATTTTACACCTCATACATTCATCCTTTCACACTTTAAGAAAATGGTAAACTAAGATGAAAAACCTGCTAGTATGTCATTATATCTAGGGAAGGGTTTAACATCAATATTAGATTAAATACATAAAATGACTGAGAGGCACCTACAAGGGGTATGGTCAACTCCCCATTTCTTCTATCTTTGCTTGAACCAAGGTGAGAGGACCTATAGGGTATCTTTCTCACATGGATATATTATGCAATTCAACCTCCATGTGAATTTTTGGCACAAGAAACAAATATTAAAAAGGTATAAACAAGTTTGCACACTTCACATGTGAAGGGTTGTCACACAAAGTGTGAAAATTCTCTAAGTCATATATAAGTTACTAAAGATATATGAGGAGATGAATATCTTCACTCTATAAAATATTCAACAATAAGGGTCAAATGGAAAACTACATCACTTAGAATTTAAAGCACAAACTTCAAACACATTTCAAATATGCAAGATCTTATGCATTTGTAAGGCAAATAACACTTATAGTATGAAATGGATGTATTATTTTTAGGGTATGATAGGGTAGGAAAAGTTAGATAATTATAAAATGGAGGGTTTCATGCTAGTGGCTTCCCAATACTAGGGTATCTATCATTATTTCATGACAATAATTCTCAGCAAAGGTTAAAAAAAAACATAAAATACAAGATAATGGTAAATACAATATGATCTTTGAGAGACTATAACATACACTAAAACTAATATTTTAAATTCCTTTCCTTATTGAATCCATAAACCTAGGGTTCCCTAACATGTTATTTAGTAATAGATTCTAAAAATAATGCAAACAAGGATTTATAATCCAGATTGAAACCCAAAATGACAACTATTCATGGGCATAGAAAAAGATATCTAGTGAATAATATTAAAAAAAATATGTCACCACACTTCATCAATAGGAAAGAGCAAAGAACCACAATAATTTTCATTATCTTGAAAATAATTATTACAAACATCAATACTTCAAAATGCTACCATGAGGACAAACATGATGAGATTGATATTTTGACAAAGGATACTTAAACACGCTCTAAAATTTTGCTAATGGTTGTATAGCTACAACCACATTAGCAAGGGTTACAAGATATACACATATCAATTGATCCCAAAAAAATTTCTTTAGAACTTAAACTTTGAGAAAATAGACACCTAGAACAATAACCAACAACACAACCAATAGCCAATAACCATGTACAAGCACTATATACAAAAAAGGGATAGGAAAGAAAGAGCAAGAAAGAAACTAAAAAAATCTCTACACTAATTCTAAAAGGAGCCTACCTCCAAAATCAAATGGAATATTACTTAATTTACCATAGGACCTTGAAATGTGATTGTTTGCATTCAATGGCTATTTCTTATAGATAAGAGCACTAGTATACTTGTGTCTCTAGGCCTGATACATCTTGACTTCCCATATCCATTGATCCTTTTAATCGATGATCTAAGATAGACCATTAATCTCTATCTAGATCATATATAACATCCATGTGACCATCAATGACATTTGCATGACTATCAACATTTAAACCCCTATGGTTTTTATCTTGGTCTTTATTTTGATGCCCTCATAGCCATCAATGACATCCATATGACTATCAAAATTTAAACCACTATGGTTTTTAGTCTAGGATTAATTTTGACATCCATGTGACTATCAATGACATACACATGACCGTTAATGACGTCTGTATTACCATTAAAATTTAAACCTTACTAGTTTTAAGCCTAGGCTTAATTTTGATGTTCATGCAACTGTTAATGATATCTATGTGATCGTTAAAAGTGATATTTTTATTTTCATTTGGCTTTTTGTCTTTAACATGAATTATTTCAAGCATTTTATTCATTGACATTTTTGTCTTCAAGTCTTTTATCAAAATAATTAATTAGAACAAAATGTTTAAAAAATTTTCCCTAAAATAAATGAGCCCCACATTTTTCTCAAAACAAGTTGACTTTACATTTTTTCCAAAACAATGCAATTTTATCAGGCCTTTTACATGGGAAAAATTCCTGAATGAAATAGCCCTTCAGGATTTTTGTGTAGACAAAATGCCCAAAGGAATAATACTTTAGACTTTTTGAGTGGACAAAATGCTTGAAGAAATAATCCTTTGGACATTTTGTAGAGGCAAAATGCCGAAATAAATAATCCTTTAGACTTTTTATAGGGGAAAATTCTTGGAAAAATAGGGCTTTACATTTTTTTTAAATAATTTAGACTTTTCTTTTAGGATTTTTTTCCACAAGGAAAAATGCCCAAAGGGAAAGTGCCCTTCAGACTTTTTTCCATGGATAAAAAATTCTAAAACACTTAGACCTTCTACTTTTCTTGAATGAATTGGACTTAGCTCTTTTGCCAAAGAAATTAGACCTTTACACTTTTGCTGAAGGGTAAGTGCCCTTTAGATTTTTTTGCACAAATGTTTTGACCAAACTAAATAAGCCCTTACAGTTTACCCAAAGTAAAGGAAATAGCCCTTTTGGATTTTTATGCAAACAAAATGCCTAAAATAATATGGCCTTTGGATAATTTGATCAAACACTTTTTATGAAAGATTCTAAAGGATTTTTATCAAGTAAAGACCAAATTAACACAAGGAAATACCTAATGCAAATTTCCCAAAGGAAATACACTAAGGACCAATTTAAATCACCTCTCGAACTTTAACATGAATTTGACCTTTCAAAGGAACACTTTGAAATAAGAATTGGGCTAAGGACTTAGACATTGATACTTGACTCAGGTTGGACTTAGATGTTTACACTTGAAAAGGGCTCAATTGCTTTAATTAAATGTTTAGCACTAACACCATAAATCTAGGCTGGTATTTTTGTTGGTCACACCACAAGGTGATCTCATTCCCAATGCCTTTCATATCAACTTTAATTTCACTAACAATATGACTAATTATGAATCTCTTATTATCAGACTTTTTCTTGTAATACAGTGGCATATATAATAGTTAGTGGTATATGGGGATTCTTAATTGATCAAAAATTAGACCACAGACCATATCAAACTCAAGAGGAAAATGTTGTACCCTAAAATCACATTGTGTATAATCTCAAGTCCAACTTCAAGTTCCTACAGTGTGAACAGGTGCCATGAGCCAATAATAGATCAATCAATACAATGTCAATAATTGGATCCATCATATAAATTGTCAATAGTGTTAAAGAGTATTAGTTTCTCATCAAGAATATTCTACATCCTCCTCATATATTTATATATTTATAGAGGGTATGCATAATTTGTATTCCCAATCCCCTCATTTAACTCCCTTCATTCCAAGACATTTATAACTATTTCCATGACCAAGTCTTTCCCTATGACCTTTCACATAATCACCAAAAAATATTCCTCCATAACCTAGACCATTATACCCTCCTTAGGAACATGATTTATTGTAATGGCTATGATGGAATTCTACTTCATTTTTATCTTCAGGAGAAACAATGTTAGCACCCAAACATGTTCATGAAATAATGTGTGGGGCTTACACTAGCAGTGTAGTCTTAGCCAAAAATCTACTTAGAATAGGATACTATGGGCTCAAGATAGAAATGCATGTTTTTAATTATGTTAAGAAGTTTTTTCCTTGACATTAGCATGGTATTTTGATACATGTACCTTCCTTACTACTATAGTCGATCACTACACCTTGGCCATTCTCTACATGGGGTCTTGATCTCATCAAGAAAAAAAACCCAACCTCTTTTGATGGACATAAACATATTTTCACTACTACTGAGTATTTTAATAAGTGGACGAAGTCCACTCCTCTCACTTACATTACCAAGAAGCAAATTTCTAAATTTATCCATTGCCATATCATCTATCGATATGGTATTCTAGCTTGTATTATATCTGATAATGGTATATCATTTGTAAACAAAGATGTTAAATCTCTTTACACCATGTTCAAAATAAAACATAATAAGTCCACACCATATAACCCACAAAGCAATAGTCAATCAAAGGCATCTAATAAAACTATTTTTGTAATCCTCGAGAATATTGTTAATCATGTTGGCCATAATTGGCACTTGTAAATTTTTCCTGCCGCTAGGCTTATCACACTAGTCATCAAACCCCCATAAGATCCATTCCATATTCCCTAGTTTATGGCATAGAGGCTATTATCCTAGTCAAGTTCAAGCTACCATCATTATGGATTTCTTTGGATAATAGTGTGGATGATGAATATTATAGAATTTCTAGGTTACAAGAGCTAGAACTCCTTGATGGCAAACATTTTGTTACCATAGACAACTTGAGATAATATCATAACATATTACCTCATATTTATAACAAATGAATTATTCCTCAGAAGTTTTAGTTTGGTGACTTGGTCTTCAAGGATAACCAAAAGAAAACTAATGTTGGATGTAAGAAGAAGAGTAAATTCCAACCCAATTAGTTGGGCCCATATGTGATCATAGTCAACTATAGATCATGGGTATATAGATTAGCTACTCCAAATGGAAAATAGCTCTTGAAACCCATGAACACTATACATCTCAAGTGATTCTATGCTTGACAACATTTTTCAAACCATTATCTGCAAGGGCCCTTACTTGGGGGAAACTTGTGATTAAGTCATTTATTCCACCATTATACCATCTGGACCATTGTAACTCTAGACCATGGTAACATTCTATACTATTTTATTTTGGACCATTATAACTATATACCATTGCATTCTATTTTATTCCACTCTAGACTATTGTAACAACATTAATCTGGACTATTATAATCATATACAATTTTATTCTAGACTATTGTAACCTTGAATCATTGTCACTTCAGTTATTTATATTCCATTGAACCAATTTTATTTTCATTTTGAGCTGTGGTAACCATGGACCATTGTACACAATAACCAATTATGATCTTTATTATTATTCAAAAACATTATGGACACATTTAGTACCTGTTATATAAATTAGTTTAACTAGATCAATATTTTTAACCTCTTTTATAGATAAGTGTACAATGATATATCAGCACATGGTTTTTGCCTACTGAATGGTTCTTTGAGATTTCTTTGTTATTGCATACTATTCTATTTTTACTACTATTTGGTAGGCATTGTTACCTTGATAGGATCACATGTGTTGTATCCATTTTTAGTTTTTATTGGAACTCCTACCCTTGGGCATGCATCTTTTCATCTAGTGGGTTCCATTTACCATTGTTTATATACACAAACCTCATTACAGATGGATTAGCTATTGTTTGGACTCTTACTTGTGGAAGTGCATCTCCCCTATTAGGTAGTTCTTTATACCCTTTTTTAATATTATGTTTGTATTTATTATCTTAAAAACATAAAAAAATAGAATCTACTATGGAAAATGACAAAAAAAACATTGCATTGTACCTTTTTTATTTTGATCCTGAATGCTCTCACCATTTTCTAGTGACCATTGTGTACATTGTTAATTTGAATAAGGTCCATTCCTATACTCTTGATTTTTTTTATGATATCACCATATTATTATATTTTTTTTCTTTCTTAGCCTTATATTTAGTAGACACTCTAAATTCACACTTCAATTGATTTGTGCCTACTTGCCTCTTGTCTTTTAGTGTGTTTTTACCCTAAGATATACTCTCTTTTTCACGTGCTCTCCATTTTATGAGACCATTCCCATATTCCTCTATAATGCAATCATAATTTCTTATTATTATATCCCATATCTTGGGAGAACTACATCTGGTCCTAAGTTTATGTTGGAACTCATGTCTATAGAACTATGTAGGTAGTGTCCACTTGCCTTGTGCATCTAGGGTCAATTTGGTTATCCCTTCCTTTTCTTCTCTCTTCCCCAATTTTATTTGTTTATTCCATTACCTCTTATATCTTAGGGGAAATCTATATTTGTTTTGTGTTGTTGTTTACCTATCACCAAGGGGAAATTTTATGTCCATTATTCTTATTTCATTGTACTAGTGTTGTTATCATTTATCTTAAGGGTCACCCTGTCACACAGTGTAGCACCTCTATTACATGTGCATGACCAATTTATTTTTTATTTGCACTAACATTGTAATTAACCATTGTTTATGTGTGCTTATTAATTTTTAATGTTGTTTTAATTTTCTTTGTTATCTCTCCATTTATTTTTGTTGGTGTTTTAATTCATTTTTTAGTTTATATTTGTGTTGTGTTGTGTCTTTATTTTGTTTATTGGTGTTTTATTGTTGTTTTGTTGTGTATTTTATATATTTTTGGTTTTTTATTCTTTCATTTTTATTAATGTTTTTTTTTTCCTTTCTTCTTTTCTTTTTTTTTACTATTTTATATTGTTTTTCTAGTGTGTTTGAATACATTTCATCAACATTTTATTCTGGCCTTAATTTGGGATTGACTTGTTTACATTTGTATTTAAATTTTATTGTTATTTATCAGCTTTTATAGTACTCCTTGTTAATATGTGGATCATAATTATTTATATCTTGATTCCAGGTTGTCTAAAATTTTGTTATTACTTTTTCTTCTATTTTTTCTTAAATACATTCTTGTTCCTACTTAGTTCTTGATCATTCATATCTTGATTTTATGTTAGGTTACATTTTTGTTATCTTTCATTTTTTTTGTTTTTTGTTTAAATATAAATATTTTTAACTCTAGTTTTGGTAATTTTTATTATTATCTTTAGTTATATATATTCACAATTTAACCGATCAATTGTAAAAAGAAATATAATGTTATTATAAGTTATTCATAATTATGATACATAAATTCACTTTGCTAAAGAAAACACCAAGTACCACAGAGTTCAATAGTTAATGTATCACCAAAGAACATCTTTGAAATAACTATACTACATATCTAATACCTAAATAGGATATGCATAATCCAAACATTAGAAATAAATAAGACTATCGATGTAGGATTTGCATCTCCTGACATACACTCTAAGTCTAGATGACTATTTCTATGACTAGTTTGGATATGCATCCCATAAAGCATCCTTTAGAATATCTTCATGCATACATAGAACCATAAATACATCAACACCCATGTGATAACTAAGGAATTACATATCCTAATACTAGCATATATCATCATATCATAACAAGAGAAACATTAATATAAACATTGAGACAATAAAAGAATATTAAAAGTTCATGTTAAAAAAAAAAATCCAAGAATGAATGTCATATATATGTCTAAAAATAATGTTTTATACATTATGAAAATATCTATACATATCATAAATATAAAATAGAGGATCTATAAAATCAGCTCTAATCATGATTGCCCTTAGGGGGACTCGATTGGAAGCTCTGACCCATCTTTGATGCTGGTGATGATGGTGGATGTGGTGATGGAGGCCCTATAACTATCCATTATGTTGCTAAATATGCCACTAACCACTTTGACTAGGTATCACGTCTAGACTTGGAGGTTTGGCTGGTCTACCAGGATCTCATGTGCTCTCTATACAAAGGTACTCTCCTTTCCATGGGAACTGTCACCTAATATAATCATCGCCAGTCAACTATATCATCCCTGGCATGTAGTAAATCATCCTTCATGCACAAGGCATAATACTTGGCCTCAAACACATTATCAAAGGATCTATTTAATCTTGCTCCATTGTTAATTCCAGCTCATCAAGCCTCATTGTGAGCCTCTGTGAGCCTCTCTATCTGGAAAGCCAATCTATCCCTATCCACCTAAGTGAAATATCACTCACCAAGAACTATCAGTAACTCCATGTCTTGTGTGGTTAATTGGGCCTAAATCCATATAAACTAAACCACCTACCCTTTCAAAGTGAAAATATTTGCATCTCTAGTTGTAATGAGACCCTATAACCTGGTAGTCTCTCCCTGAGTCATATTAAGTTATGCATGTAACCCATCTATAGTAATTTATAGCCTTAAAATCTATGAGAGGAGTGAATTAATATCTCTTTGTAGTCTATCTATGAGTGCTTAATCCTATAAAAACCTCCTTATGCTAAAGGGCCCCAACCCTCTTATACCTATATCTATGTCAGAGGGCCCTACCTCTCTTGAACTTGTCCATATCCTAGAGGTCCCAACCTCTCTTGTGTTTATATTTTGGACCTAATCACCACTTGGGGCATCCCCAATATTAATACCATTTCCATCCAAGTCAAACATCTCTATATCAGCCAATAGATCATGGTCTGCCTGAACATGAACTTCCTATAGCAGAATAGTATGTAGAATCATTGACTGTAGTGGAATCTAAACCTATCATTATGATAGGGCCTTCCCCCAGTCTCTCCTTAACCTTACCCACCTCTAATGAAAAACTATCTATTGTGGTAGTGGATTAGTTATTTATATCATTCTAACCATATCCCATCATGTTGTATATGCATTTATAACTCTGACATCATCAACTCCTCTTACATAATCCCATATCACATGTAACACCTTTCCATAGTCCATAACTAATTTAGCCCTAGGCACTGATGTCCCACACTCCCAAATCTCCTTGGTCACATGGGAAAAGTAGTGTGGAACCTCTAGGATATCCTTTTGCATGCCAAACTATCATTAGAATCAATCTAAAATATATTACTCTACCACATAATCATGGCAACCTATAATATAATAGTGGGTGATCATACAATTAATCACAAATAAATATTCAATCCAAGTCTGCTGTGTCACTATATAGGCATGAAAAATGAATTCCCCATCCTCCATCTCATCTATAGCTTGCTAATAACATGTCCAATCCCCTAGATGACCTTGTAAAACTAACCCTATCAAGTGCCATCCAAAAGCCACTAGATCCTCTAGTACCCTATGATATCTAGGTTCTAATAGCCACTCAATCATAATATACTCCCAAGACCAGACTTGGAAAAGTATGTGTTGGCCTATGTTACACCTTTACTAGTAGGTTATCATATGTAGGTCCTTATATAACTAGCCTAATATGATCATCCCCATGCAAATTGAGTCAATTGATCAAAAATCTATTGAATAACATTGATCAAATTAAGAGGAATGAAGCTTCTACTCTTATTAGAAAACATGAGGCTATTGACAAGAGGTATCAATATCACAACTTCTAGTGTAACTATCCCTTATCTTCTCTTACTCCATCATATGGAGGCTAAGCCAAGTGCTCTAGTGCATCTATATCTATGCTTCCATCCACAACCTCTAGACTTGTGATCACACCCAATAAATCCTCTTGAATATCTTGTCGACCTACCAACATCTAGTTAAACTTAATCCCTCACATTGATGCCCATAAAATGCAATGCACATCCTCAAATGTCAATTTGGCCTCCCTATTCATTAAATTAAATGTAGAGGTATCCAAGCACCACTTCTCCATAACTGATGATAAGTAAGCCCTATCTACCTAAATCACTAATAATTGTGTCAGGTGATTTAGCTCTACATCCTTAGAAAAACACCCATGAGCCCATCAATCCAAATACCCTATTGGTGGAGAAATCATGATCATCACTCTCATGATGTAATAACTCTGACTCACTCCTACAAGTCAAACATAGGGAACTAGGTTAATTAATTTTCCTATCACTAATCTAATATACCTAAATTCTTCTAAATTTGAGGCCTATATTAATCATCTATGGGCATCCCTCTCTCTTCTTCTAATTTTGGGTTTAGATTAATCTTCTATGGGCCCATCCTTTCTTCTTCTAGATATTTCACCATTTTATAGGGTGATTCCACTATTTCACAGGGCATTCTCATATTTTTTTATAATTTACACTAAAGTGTATGTCATTCCTACCAATTTGTAGGATGATCTCACTTTTATCAATGAAATCATTATTTGACTAGATAAATTGACCATTTGACTAGCAATTCCTTCCCAAAATTGTGTATTTATAGATAAATTGATGAACTCACTATTCTAACTTGAAAATTATTTAAAATGAGTAATGAATTCATTATTTTTATGGTGATCCCACCATTATTTAGGGTGACCTCACCAATTGATAAACTGGGTAATCGATGAGATAACCAAAGTGCCTACTTCCTACTCATCATAAATGACATAAATGAAAAAATTAAATACAAATAAAGGTATCTACTGATGGTCTTCTCCCCTATGGACTTTGATACTCTCTTACACACTCTCCAAGGTGATGGTAGTATGGGATATTCATCATATTTCTTAGTTATCTCACATTCAAATTGTAAATCTTTGAATTATTATAGATAGGGGTGAAAATGAACTATTTTTACCTCATTAGGGATCAAAATATAGTAATTTTTTTAAATTTTCACCCCTCAGGCCTATATTTGAACAATTTTATCTCTCTTGGGCTATTATTTTTGTCCTATTTATCCATTTTCCCTATGCTTTCTTCTAATTACTTTGTTGTTTAGCCTCTTTTACTGAAATTAATGTGAATAGTATTTCTTTTGATTGAGGGCCAACTTATCAAATATTTCAAATTTTTTGTCTTCCCTTTGTGGCGGCATCATGAGCTAATCAAATGATGTTTGGGGAATTTTTTAAATCCTAATTTTCTACCACTCATGAAAAATTTAATGGAAAGTGATAGAAAATTTATATCTTCTAATTATAATGAACTTTGTATTATTTGAAAATATGTTGATTTGACCAAATGTCTCACCATACCTTCTCACATAGGGTAAAAATGTAGACATCCAATTCCTATCACTATTGTGTTGAAGTTATCAATCAAAATGATATTTTGTGACAATGCACAATTAGGACCAAAATCACTAAAATGATATAAATCATTTAAACTTATCATGTATAAGTGTCAATTTATGTTATTGTATACCTGAATGTGGAAATGCATTTTATGTGATTATTGTCTTTTCTTAAATAATTTTGACTCAATTTAAAACCACATAAAATTATTCCTTAAACCACTAAATTCATATAATTTGGTAGCACATGTCATCTATATGTGTTATTTTTCATCCATAATACCCTAACTATGGCATTACCCCATACACAACTGACATTTAATTTTAATTATACTCCAGTCAAATTATGACTCAGTAAAATGATATTTCTAATCAAGTTGATTAAACTTTTAATATATTTCAAAAGAATTACAAAAAATTAATCAACATCACTTAATAAAATTAATCAAATCAAGAGCTTAATTAGAAATTCCATTAAAGTTGTTGAATATATAATTAATGGAAATTCAATTTTCAATTTTGCATCATCCCATAACATCATCAATGGGGTGGCATCCATAAACCATTAATGGGATAAATATTATAATTAATCCCTCATATGCCTCATCAATGCCTCATTATTCCAAATATTAATGGGCATATTTATGGCTTGTCCATCTAAAATTGACTCAATCCATGGCCACACATCTTGATCTCAAGATGGATGGTCATGGTTGATCCTAAACAATCCTAAACATTTATAGAAATATATAAATAAGAGAGTTAATACCAAATTTTTTAAGCTTTAATTATACAAACTTACTATTCAAAAATTGTTATAGAAATGTTTCATGTAATAACCCAATTGACTAATCTTGTGAATCTAAGACATTGGTGAGCTAAGAGATGATGGAGGCTCTTCCTATACCTTATTAACAAAAACTTGGAACACAAAATCTAGGAAAAGCATGATTATTGGCCATTTGTGAGGGATAATAGGTACTTGGAAGGTATAGCATCATCTTTCTTTCATGATTAGTTATTTTAATTCATTATCAATACCCCTTGAGGGAATAGGATTGATAAGTTGGTATTTATGCTTATTTTAGATATTTCTTGACTAATGCATGATCTAACCTTGTCTTTTATTCCTATTCTACACTTGGAACTCAAGTGACATTTTATATGACTAAATTCCCCCCTTATTATTTAAATGTAGCAAAGTGAAATGACTAAGAAAAGGAAAAGAAATTTACCTGGACTTACCTAAGAGGTGAAACCCATGAATCTAGATCTAAGTATGTGAATTGTGCTCAATTACATATCATGAAAATGAAACATTCATAGATGAGTCCTTAAATAACAGATAAAAATCAAAGACAAAACTAAGTAAAGAGATAATAGAGTAACATAAAGAATACGTTTCACTATGCATGTGAACTAATGCATAAACCTAGTGACATCTTGTGTGTGTGTAGCTAGTGATTAATTAATTAATAACTTAAATTGAGTTGATTTATTACTCAATATCTATGTGTGGGTGGATCAAGGACTCAATATGGCCTTGAATCTATCATTTCCCACCCCTATTTGGTGTATCATTACTTATGAATAGTTTGGATTGGATTGATGGCTTATCTAGCCCTATTATGTAGGTGGCTCAAGAACTTATGTAAATAATGACTCCATCATTTCCTACCCTTATGTAGTATATGCATTTATAACTAAATTACATAATGTATATTAATCTATATAATTATAAATGAAACTTTATATAACATCTCTATGGCCACTCAGGAACTTTGGAATGAAAATTGGCCTAGGGGCCTCTCAATCACTTGAGTATGTAGCTTAAGGACTATGCGATAATGTCAACTGATATAAATGGAGTAAGGCCTCAATTTGGTGCATAAATAGACCATGGTGTATAGATTAAGAATGTATAGAATCACATTGATTTTTCCATTCCATCTAATCAATTTATGTAAAAAATAAGCATACAAAAAATAATGTGTTATGTACATACCACCAAATTGGATATCTAAGCATATCAATTCTAGATTGAGTTATAATAATCTATGTTTGATTATTTAAAACTAAAATGAGAGTGACCATGTTATGCATGATGTGCCCAATCTAATCAAACTAGTATGATTTTGTGTAAAATTGAGCAAAAATACATAGTCTATAGTTGAATCTATGCAAACCTAGATTGTACCTACTTTACTTATCTATTAAATCTATATTTTCCTATGTTTGGGGCTAATAGACAATAACACCATACCTTAGATACTATCATTGTGTCACTAATGTCCAACTATGTTATTTTTCAATAGAACTGACTCTGATCTCTGTCTAATTATTTTCCACTATGTTTTCTTGAAACTAAGCTTTGTATTATGTGCATGTGTGTTCGAAACTATACTATGAGTGAATTCAAATGGCCTGATCTATATGAAAAACCTCTTTGAAATCCCCCTATTTTTAGGGGAGTTTTTGAACATATGAAAAAACTATCCTCAAAATAAAAATCTATGCATGATATGTGTTAGCTTGAGCATATATGATATATGCATAGTAAACCAATATAATGTGTATACATGACATTGAAATGTAAGGTTTTTTTAGCATAAGCTAATAATATATGATGTCTGTTAGATCTAGCATTCATAATGTTTTCAAGATAGATATAAAAATGTAATCATATGTATTAACAATAAATTTGAGTAATAAATTGACTAACTACCTAGAGGGATGGGGCATGAATTATATCAAAGCACCCAAGTAGGAAGGGAGATACATGGAGTCCCTCATGGAATCTAAAACTAGAGCATGTAGTAAGCAATATATAAGTGTCATGGCCATGACACATACATTAAAGCATACATACAACACACATGAGGCACGTAAATTAGGCCAAAGTGACACAATACAAGGGACATGGGCACATATCACTAAATATGAGAAAACAATATATATAAGGACATGTTCAAATGTCCACATAAACAAATTGTCATGGAGTCACATGGAAGGTAAAATTTATGCATAAATAATTAATAAGGTACATACAAGGACATGGGTACATGTCCAAATCATACATAAAAATAAAGGAAGTGGTGTAAAGCCATAGAATAATGGCATATTCAAATGCCCTTGAATAGATGTATAATCATAAAGACACAATCAAGTATAAACTAGTAAGGTTATAAATGAAAGTATTCATGAACATGTGGTACAAATTTGTATAAGATAAATTATGTACTTAATTGAGTCTATAGTAGTAATAGTAAGTAAAAATCTATGTAGTCTAAGATTATCAATATCAAGATATAACAATGCTAAATATATAATATGGATTATAGAAATATGTAACCTAGTAATTGAAATTATGTATAGGATGTCCTCAAATGGGTGAATGTATAAAATAAGGAATCTTTATATCTATGTATGTGACCCAAGTGGGTATATAGTAGAAAATTTGGAAATGTGGTGGACTTGGGTCTTATAAGCATCTACAAGAATTTGAAAAGAATAAGTGAAGCATGTATGTATGATACAACTAACTAAACTAATAGAGATATAATATGTAGTACCTAAAATTATAATAAATGTTAACATGGAAATGCATACAATCTATAATTAATATTTTCTAAGTAAATTTTTTATTTTTTTTGTGTTTTTGATATATAATAATGTTTTTGTGTTTTTTGAGTATAATTTATGTATAAGCAACATGAAACTGAAACTATAGACAAGGAGGAAAAAAGAATGATACTTTGTACAATTAGATTATAAATTTTTCATATATAGAATCTCCTAAGATTCATGATGTTCAATGGGTTCTTGATGGTTAGATGATATACCTTGCAGCTAATCTTCTTTGTGACTAATTACAAGCCAAGATGATTTGGTTTGAATTTTCCTTTTTTATCTTCTTTGGTATTGATTTTTCTAATATTTTATTGTAAATCCAAATCATTAATTTCTAATTCTTTAGTGTGAACATGGATTTTTTAGGTCCACTAGATTCATTTCTGATATGCTTTGAGATGTTCTATGGCTTGAATACATGCGTGATCCAATTTTTATAATTCATGGAGACATATTTCTTTGTATTGATCATTTTTAATAATCCATTTTATGGATACCCATAAGTATGGGATTTTTATTTCTAGTGGGATAACTTGTTATGTGCCATATACTAGTAAGGAATAGCTCTTGTTAGTGTGTGAATATTGGTGTGATATGCCCATATTGCATAGATGAGCTAATTATGCAAATCATCACTAAATTTGGTAACCATTTTGATAAGGATAATATTTTTTAATTTTTTGTAGATTTTACATGACCATTACCCTATGGGTAGTGCAGAATAGAGAATGTGTGTTGGATCTTATATTTAGAACAAAATTTCATCATTATTTTATTCTTAAAATAAGTTCCATTATCTTATTCCTTTGGTGGATTTGATGGAATGGAATCCACCCATTTTATAAATTATTTTAGATTTTTAATAATGAATTTGTGGCCTCATATATTTTGTATTTATCTTACCAATTAGATCAAATCCTCACAACATGAATGATCATGGGGATACAATGGGTTGTAACTTCTATGAAGGGATATAGTGTAGGTTTCCATGGTGCTGACATTTTTCACATAACTTGGAATATTCTTGTCATTATTTTTCCATGTTTGGCCAATAGTAAACTTTTCTAAGTAACTTATGTGATATTGTTTTACCACTGAAATGGCTATCGTATTCACTATCATGCACTTGGATAATGGCCAACTTAGCCTCCTAAGTTTTTAGACATCAAAGTAAGTGTCCCTTAAAATATTTTTTGAATATGTCCCTACTAATAATTACATATCAAAGTGGGTTTATCTATATTTTTTGCTTATCAATCCTTGTGAAAGTGTCTAATGTAATATATTTATGTATAAAATTGTATATATCTGACAACCATTTATATTTTATTGTAATACACATGATGAATAAAACTATTAGAGATATAAGGTTGATATGGGATACTAATGGAGATTGTAATCATTTTATAGTGAAGGTATCCTAGTCATCATTGATGTCATTGAAAATCAATGATGCTACACTAGGCATTGCATCGACATGACAATTATATTTACAAGGAATGTTTTCAATGGATAAGTTTTCAAACTGATCTTGGAGACATTGAACCATATTCTTATAGGGAATGATAAATTATTGTTGGTTTTGGTAGATATATATAATATGATTTCCAACAAATTGTGAATCCCAATGAATTTTAATCGATTTTATTCAGAGAGCCTGGATTACTTAGAGGTTGAGGATAAGGGCCTTATATTCTTTGATATTGTTTATACATGAAAAACTAAGCTGATATATAAGGGGTACTATGTAACCAATTGGATCATTGAAAAAAATTCCTAATCCAACACCAGATGCACATATATAACCATCAAAGAACATTGTCCATGTGTTTGAAGTGGTATTATTAGTATTGAAATCATCACAAAAATCATGATTAATAGGATTTATGTCTAATAATAGAGCTATTACTAATTGATTTTTGATTATATGTCCCTTTAATTATTTTTTTAAAATAATCTTTAGGTCAAATTCTATTATTAACATGACCATTTTGAAATACATCCTGAGATATGTAATTTTGACATAAGAAACATTAAAGGATCAAATATTTTAATAACTTGTGTTTCATTGTTAATCATGTAGTGTGAGATATTTTGAGTAGCGAATATAAGTGCCAAACATAGTTTTATTTTAATGGATAATTTCATTCATAGTTAATAATTTTATGAATTATGTATTAAATATCTCACTCTTTATGTTGATCATCATGGTGTGCCAATAGTGCATCAAGTGTATGATCTATCGATGAGAGGTAGAGGAGAAGTGGCATGTCAGGTGTTGGTGGTATTATTAAGGTGGGTTTAACAAGTATTATTTGAGTGTGTAAAATTTTTTCTAATGT
Source organism: Torreya grandis (assembly GCA_037957365.1). Taxonomy (NCBI): domain Eukaryota; kingdom Viridiplantae; phylum Streptophyta; class Pinopsida; order Cupressales; family Taxaceae; genus Torreya; species Torreya grandis. Next base: position 1,403,920 of record JARHVA010003548.1, on the reverse strand, counting down.
ATGATATCCCATTCAAATTTTATATCTTTCTTAAAGAATATAAGGAATGAATGAGTCTTATCTGCTAGCTATTCCACATAGTGGTGTATTGTCAAAATCTTGCCCTTTAAGGAGTAAAGTTATTTTAAGTTTGTAGGAGGAGGTATGTCCATTATATCTTTGAATTTCTTTTGGTTAACCTCAAATTCATGTTTAGATATCATTAATCTTAAGAGTTTACCAGATGAAGCCCCAAATATGCATCTCTTGGGATTGTCATACATTATACTTTCTCAATCTTTTAAAAAATTATCGTAAATCTATTGCATGATTTTTTCCTCTTTTGATTTTTCAAATAAGTCATCACATAATCTTCAACTATATTATGAATGAGGTCATGAAAGATATGGTTCATTGATCATTTTTATGTTACTCCTTCATGTTTTAATCAAAAAATCATGACAATATAGCAAAAAATGTTCCATGGTGTGTTAAAAGAAGTTTTTTCTTGGTCTTCCTAAATGATCTTGATTTGATTATGATTGGTCAAACCATCCATAAAAGAGAGCATTTCATAGCTTAATGTGGAGTACACTATCATATCAATATTGGTTATAAGAAAATTATCCTTAGGACATGCTTTGTTTAAGTCTTTAGAATCACAAGAACATCAAATTTGGCCATTAGTTTTAATAACTAGGATAATTTTAGCAACCCATTGGGGATGAGTAATTGGTAAAATGAAATCGGCATCAAAAAGCCATTAGATCTCATCTTTAGTTCAAAGTAATACTTTGGGATGCATTTATTAAATATTTGTTTAACCATATTTGAATTAAGATAAAGTATAATATTTTTTTACTATGATTGAAGGATAATTTCCATTAATATCAGAATAGGCCCATGCAAAAACTTTAGGGAAGTCCTTTAAAATCTATTGAATATATGTATCTTATTATTTACACAAGGAAAAAACCAATAATATGATACGAGGATTATTATTAGTGATATAGTTAAACTCAAATGTATCTTCATTAAGTAATGTATATTTATCAACAGTGTATAGTGTTATAGGTATTGTACCATCTGTGTCAAGTGAAATTTAATTTAAATTGTTTGAGCACTCACAAAAGTATGCCTAGTCATTTATAGAATGATGAAACATATTCTTATTATATAAGGAATGGATATATTCATATTCCCCCAAGAATTCTAAGGGATCCTCGTCATTAGAAAATTCATTAAAAGTTAGTAAATCCAGAGAAATGATATCATCAATAAGATCAGGGTAAATAATTGAAAGTGTAGAAACATGATTTATTATTTTATCTTCTCATTGAATGGGTGGACAAAACAATATATTATGAGAATCATGGTGAGAAGACTTGTTATTATATGTTTTATTCCAATTACTTATATGCCTTGTTGATCATATGTTTTGATATGATTAAGAATTCTATGTTCATTTTTTCTTAGGCCCTATCTTGTGTAACCCATTTATTGGAAATATATCAACGCAAAGGGAGAATATAATCTATTATAATGTGGTTTGGAGGTTTCTAATTGAATTTTATGTGGAATATAAATAGTATACTAAAGGGGTATTGTAGCAAAATCCATGTGAGGAATGTAATTATGTGAAGGCTTTATATGTTGACAATATTTGAATAGTTCTTGATCCATAGTAATGTGTAGATATGGCATTTATAGTTGAACTTTAAACATGCATATAAAGTGTATGTAAATATGTGCATATCATGAATCCAAGGTCTTCCAATCAAGATATTGTAATTAAGATAATTAGGCATAACTTAACATGCCATAGGTAGTGTTCTAGGTCCTAATGTATGGTTTAGTGTGATTTGACCCAATACTATGCATGGAATGTTATCAAAACCTCATATGTTCATATCAAAAGGATAAAAATCCTTAGCATGCATATTAATAAGTTAGAGGAAAGAGATATTAAAAATGTTCAACCCTAATCCACTGTCAACTGACATGCATTTTACACCCACCTCATTAATTTTCATTATAATGTAGAGAGATAGGTGTGTGTCTATGATGTGTTGAGGTGGGAGATATTATTTTTTGAATGAAATATGTCCTTCAGTACATTTCATAGAATTGATTATGTAAGCAACATAAGTTGGCTCTATTGTGTGAGGCACTTTAATATTGTAGGGTGCTACATAAAAAATTATTAGAGGTACAATCCATTGAGAAGGGGTGAATTAGTGATGGAAAACAATCTAATTCAATTTATAAACCCTTGAAAATACTTAAGCATTTAATAGATTCATTTGTGAACCATAAAAATCATTCATAAAAGTGAACAATAAACATAATGTAAGATCACATACACAACATAAGGTCTATATGGGAAACCATCTTGGGGAATAAAACCTACTCTCAAGCCTAAAAACAAACGGAGTACTATCCTATAAGATGATAAAAAATAAGAAATTGTTCAAGTCCTTCTAATCAGGAACATTTAGTCAAATCCTTCTGACCTACAACCTTGATCAAGTCATTATGATCAAAGGTATTTATTGAAACATTGTTTCACAAGGAGTAACTACCCCTAAAGAATATCAAGTTGTTTAGACCCTCCTTGAGAAGAAAAATTTCACCTTAGATCTAATGTCTTCAACACCTAATGATGGACCTCTTGATTATCTATAAGCTGTACAAACTATCTCTCTATCTTAAACAAGCCTCTCACATAGGCATGTCACAAAATATTTCCTTCTTCACTCAAATTGTTCTCATCTGCACACTCAGACCTCTTCTCATATCCACAAATTGCAACATCACTATCCTAAAATTATGAACATGACTTACAGGTCATACATATAGTCAACCAACTATTCTTTTCAATAACTCTACCAAGAGGCACACTAACTATCTTTCACTCTACAAATCACACACAAGCCTCTCTTAAATCTCTCCCAAATGTCTCTCTTACAAGTCTAGAACCCAACACATTTGCTTCCATTATATAAAGAACAATCATGAATTAATTAAGATCATAATATTTATTTTTTGGCCACAAAACATGCCTTCACCCTTAAGGCATCTCATATGGGTCATACTTAAACACTTTCCCCTTTCAAATTAGGCCTAAGTAAATTTATGTCCTATGGAGACCTGTGCACATTTTTGATATATATCCAAGAAAATTAATAACATGGGACCATTTAAAAATATATAGGTCCACTCCTTATGTCCACTAGGACATCCTTAATAGAACACAATCACTTTATATTACATCTATGTAAGCTCAATCAACTCAAACTAAGACCTTATACACAAAAATTCCATTAATGAACATATAATCAACTTATTAAATGATGTCCATACTCAAGATAGATTGATCACACCTCCAAAATACTCACAGAGTAACCTCATGGAGTCTACAACACTCTCCAATAGCTAATTCACCATGAAACATTGAAACAACAACTACATGAGCTCAAATATCCTTCTTAGGTCACTTTCAAAAAAAATAATGAAACATAATAAACTTTGGAGCTCAATATATTTTTAAATACACACTTTCATAAATTATAATCTATATATCTAGATGCACCTTGGAGTCCTCTACCACTTTGCTTTTTACTATATTAACAAATTTGACTTTTATCAAAATTTATGGTCCAAAAACCAAACACTAGTCTTTTCTTTGAAATTTAAAATATTCAAATACAAATGGTCATAGTTAACCTTTGGATACTATGCTCGCATCTTTTGAACTCTCATCTCAAGTTAATATCATACCATAGATTTTTTCCAAGATTTAATCCATAGACTATCAAAGACAAATGTTAAACATATGACAATAGACCTCATCTCATTTAATCTAGGAACTTTGAATAAATGTGTTATGTCCATCTCTATGGATCAATTAGAACATTAGCAATCAATGCTTATCATTCAATCAATTGTAAAAACACCCACTCATCATTGGATCATTATCTTGTATCTTTGCTCAGTCATTAAACATCATGCACCTATCCTCATATTGTTGCTTCCTAGCTCTTTGGAATCAATGTGAATCATTAATATTTCTTGATATTTAACACATTCAAAAATGACTATGGGGACCCTTTCAATATGCATGAGTAGCCATTTTTTCACCTCAATAACTTCTTGTGTGCTTACTCGTAGGATCTCAAACTTGGATTAGATGATTTACTAACAAAGGAAAATCTCACCATGTGACACACTACTCCTAAAACCCTTTATCATTAGAGATATAATTCCATTTAAATTACTTATCACAAATTTCTATCACAGATCCAACAATGTCCAAATCTTCTTGAGAGGCCAACTTTGAGCATCTATAACTTTTGTCATGCTTTAGCACATGATCCTACATTTAGTGAAACTTATATATGATAAAAATTAAATAAAACCATGTGATCATTTTCTCTTGAAACCTTCACATATGCAATATTTAACACCATAAAAATTATCACTGGGATCTTTCTACCTTATAGCAAAATTGGCTATGGGAAAACATAGTCAAACTACCTAGGAGCTCAGCTTTGCATATACATATATTTTGATTCACTACATCACATGATATATAAATTAGTGAAAATAAACTATGGGATACAATGATAACAACTATATGACCATCTCCCCTTGACTCCTTCCCATGTGGTAATGGTGATGTCATTAAACTAGCAATTTAGATTTTTTACCACTGGACCCAAAGTGTCTAGATGAAAACTATGATCAACAAGATGAATTTCACTTATGAACACAAGATATCCAAGAATAAATAAAATCTTAGGAACCTATTTCACATGATAAAATTATCATACTCAACCTTGAACACATATGATTAGTCAAACTCTGAAGATCAATTAAGCCACCTTCAAGCATATAAGAACAAGCACATTGCACACTTTGTCATTGTCACATAGACTATCAAGTCACTTCATCTACTCACCAGTGAATCTCCATGACAACAAAATGACATAATCATGAAAAATCTATAAAAATATCCCCCTTTTTCATTTATTTTAACACCCATCAATATAAAAATATATATCTCACCTTCTGTATTTGCAAAGCACTCTCACAAATAAGAACTTTCTCCCCAACAGGGACTTTCTCCCCCTTTGACACAATGATAAAGTGGGCCCAATCTGATCTTCAAGACCTATAAATACTATCAAATATGAAATTAAAATATTATAAAAATGATATAAATTCCCCTTACCTTGATCCAACCTCTTCATGTCTTGACAACCTCCTCTTACTCCATGCCAACACTCTTCTTCACAAGTACACCAACTAATGAAGATAGAATACATAAAATACTAAAATTTGAGGTAACTTACCAAGAGACATATAAGAGGGAATACCCCTAATAAATCTTAGAAATTTCACCTTCTAAGCATCTTCATATCTCCACACACCATGAAAAACCATCATGCAGGCTTAGTATCATCTTCTCTCAACACACTTCCATGACCACCAACTCTGCATCTGCACTTTACAAAATAATAAATAGGCACTAAACCAACTTGAGAACATACCTTTAGACATTAAAAACACAAGAATCCCACCATAAATAAATTAAAAAACCTTTTTGAGCACCATAATACTTCTTGGAAATGTGTCAAACTTATTATTCCACCTAAAACCACCCATTTTGACTTTATACTATAGCTCCTTCACAAACCTTTGAAATAGGATCATGAAATTGTCTCTCCCCCTTAACCAAATACCTTCTCTTATTGGAATTATCATCTTGATCACACAAAATTTCTTCTCCATCAAAATGAGTCTCCTAATAAGCATAAATAGAGGCCTCTTATACACTACAATGATATACCATGGTGTGTAACCAGGAGTTATCCAAAAATCCTCCTCCTTGATCAATTGATATTTATATTTCTTATTATTATTATTTGTCTTTAGAGAAAAAAAATCCTAAACTACTACATCAATCTCCTTTTCTTTTAGAATTGGATTGATAGTACATAGAGATAACATAGATTTATTACATACCTTATCATCTATATAATATTCCTTGTAGTTTGGAACCTCATCATTATCCATAGACAATCAATGTTATTTACATGATCCATGATCAACAACAACAAGATGTTCACTTAAATTTATAATACCTTAGGACTAGTCTCATTTGGTACCTTGGTCTTCTCTTTGAGCTTAGACTCTTTATTCTCAATATGAGTAGACACTATCTTCACTCTCTTTTGATGAGTTGCTATCTTCTTTGGTGTAGAGACTCTACATGTCCTTGAAGTACTTATTGTTATCAAACCTTCTTAATCCCTTCGTATTTTTATTAGACTTAAAATACCTTTGCCATCATCATGACCTTTACAATGCTCTTCATCATCATCCTTATTATACTTATGAGGGCACTTATTATCAAAATGTATTATCTCACCATAATTGAATCATTTTAGGGGTATCTTACCTTTATACTTTCTTGAACCTATTTTAAATTTCCTTAAAATCAAAGCAATTAGTTCATCCTCATCTATATCAAAAATTTCATCCTCCTTAAGTTTCTTACCTTGCAACTTCTTTGTCTTCATTTTAGTTTTTAAAGCTACTTCCTTCTTTGGTGGTATATCATCATTCTTCCTCATCTCATAGGTAGTAAGGGTTCTATGCAATTGATTCATATTCAACTAAGTCAAATCATGACTCTCTTATATAGTAGATACTTTTAGATTACACTTGGGGGATAAAGACCTTAATATATTTTGAATGATAGTAGTCTCTTCAATATTATCTCTAAGACCTATGATTATGTTCACAACTTCATCAAATTTTGATAGAAAGGATGCCATAGTATCTTCTTCATTCATCTTGAGACTTTCAAATTGCCTTCTGTGATTTTGAAACTTATCAATTTTAACCTTTGAATCTCCTTTAAAAATAGTATTCAATTTATTCCATATTTCCTTAGTAGATGTGTAATTAATTAATTTGGTGAACTCAATTTATATAAGATGACAATTGATGGCATTAATTTCCTTAAATCTATTCTCAAATATCTTTTTTCTATAACACTAGATGGATGAATAATAGGAATATCATAACCATCCACAACAGATTGCCAAACATCAAACCCTAGTGACATAATGTATGTCCTCAACTTGACACTTTAAAAATCATAATTGGATCCATTGAACATCAATGTTTTCTTAGTAGAGAAACCACCTTGCACATTCTAACTAGCCATTTTACCTTGGATCACCTTCAAGCTATCAATATTTTACCAAAGAACCTCACATTGATACCAATTATTAGAGGTATAACCCACTAAGATGGGGGTGAATCAATGATGTAAAATAATACAATTCAATTTCCAAACCCTTCAAATACTTAAGCATTCAACACAAGCATTTATGAAGCATATAGATCATTCATAGAATTGAATAGTAAACATAATGTAAGATCACATACACAACATAAGGTATACATGGGAAATCATCTTGGGGAATAAAACCCACTCTCAATTTTGTAAACACATGGAGTACTATCCTATAATATGATCACAAACAAGAGACTGATCAAGTCCTTTTGATCAATAACCTTTGGCCAAATCCTTTTAACCTATGACCTTGATCAAGTCCTAATAAAAGGTCTTTAGTGAAACCCTATTTCATAAGGAGCAACTACCCCTAAGGAAGATAAAGTAATTTATACCCTCCTTGAGAAGAACACTTCTAACTTATAGATGATGTATTCAATACCTAATGATAGACATATTGATTATCTATCAACTACACAAACTCTCTCTATCTCAAACAAGCCTCTCACATAGGCATGTCACAAACTCTTTCCTTCTTCACTCAAACTATTCTCATATGCACACTCAGACCTCTTTTCATATCCAAAAATTGTAAGAGCACTATCTTAACATTAGGAACATGACCTATAAGTCATACATATAGTCAACCAATAGTTACACTTATTAACTCCACCAACAAGAACACTACCTATCCTTCACTCTACAAAGCACACATAAGACTCTCTTCAATCTCTCTCAAATCTATCTCTTACAAGTTTAAAACCCAACACATTTATCTCTACTATATATAGAGAAATCATGAATTAATCAATATCACAATATTTCTTTATCATCCACAAAATATGCCTTCACCCTTAATGCATATCATATGGGTCACACTTAAGCACCATCCCCTTTTAAAATAGGCCTAAGTCACTTTTAGGTCCAATGGAGACCCATTCACCTTTTTGATATATCTACAAGCAAATTAAGAACATATAATCATTTAAAAATACATAGTTCTAGTCCTTATGTCCCCTAGGACATCCTCAATATATCATAGTCACTTTAGCTTACCTATATGTAAGCTAAATAAACTAAAATTGAGATCTTACACACAAGAATTCCATTAACGAACATACCATCAACTTATTAAGTAATTTTCATACTAAATATAGATTGATCACATCTCTAAAATACTCACAGAGTAACCTCATGGAGTCTACAACACACCCTAATATCTAATTCACCATGAAACATCAAAATAAAAACTACATGATCTCAAATATCCTTCTCAGGTCACTTGTAAAAAAATACAAAAATATAGTGAACTTTGAAGCTTAATATCTTTGTCAATACACACTTCCATATCTTCTAATCCATATAGCTAGATGAGCCTTGGATTCCTCTACCACTTTTAATTTTACTAAAATATAAAATTCAACTTCTATAAATATATATGGGGCCTTTCCTTAATAATTTCAAATATTAAAATACAATGGTAATAGTTAACCTTCAAATAATATGCTCACATCTTTTAAACTCTCATCTTAGGATCAATATCACACCATCGATCTTGTCTAAGTTTTAACACATAGACTACCAAATCCAAATGTTAAACATATAACAATTGACCTCATCTCATGAAATTTGGGAACTTTGACTCAATGCACTCTGTCGATCTCTATGGATTAGTTAGAACATTAATGATCAATGCTCACTATTTTATCAATTATATGAATGCCCACTCATGATTGGATCATTATCATGTAACTTTGATCAGTCAGTAAACATCTTACACCTATACTCATCTCACTATCTCTTTACTCCTTAGAATAAATGTGTACCATTGATATTTCTCAATATTTAATACATTCAAAAATGATTATGGGGACCCTTTTAATATGCATGAGTAGCCATTTTTGCACCTTAATAACTTCTTCTATACTTACTCATAAGATCTCAAAATTAGACTAGATGATCTCATCACAAAGGAGAATCTAACCATGTGACACATTACTCTTGGAACCCTCACTCATGTGAGATATAATTCCATTAAAATTTCTTCTTATAAACTTCTATCATAGAGCTAACTATGTCCAAATTTACTTGAGAGGCCAACTTTGAACATCCATAAATTTTTGGCGTGCTTTAGTGCATGATCCAAAATTTGGTGAAAATTATCTATGATCAAAACTAAAAAAACCAATATTATTTTTTTCTCTTTAAAAATTCACACCTATAAGCTATAACACCATAAAAATTCACACTCAGCTCTTTCTACCTTATTACAAAATTGGCTAAGTATGGGAAAACATAGTCAGACTACCCAAGAACCCAACTTTGCATATGCATATATTTTGACATGATACATTACATGATATAAAAATTATCACAAATAAACTAGGGAATAAAATTATCACAACCATATGACCATCTCCCATTGACTCTTTCCCACATGGTAATGGTGATGTCATCAAACTATCAACTCAAATTTTTTGCCAGTAGACCTAAAGTGTCTAAATGAAAACTATGATCAACCAGATGGATTATTCTTATGCACACGAGATTTCCAAGCATAGATAACATATTAGGGACCTGTTTCACATGATAAAATCACCATACTCAACCTTGAACACCTTTGATCAGTCAAAATTTGAAGATCGATTAAGCCACCTTTAAGCATATAAGAAAAAGCACACTGCACACTTTGTCATTGTCACATAGATTATAAATGAACTTCATCCACTCACTAGTGAATCTCCATAACACCACCATGACATCATTATGACAAATATCCAACAAAAAAATCTTTTATGTTTCATAATGTTATAGGAGATCTAAAATGAGAATTATGGGTGAATAAACATTATTTTGGTTGATAAAAATATAGCCATGGGTTTTAATAACCTACCATGATTTGGGACCATATGTGGACATCATAAAATTGACCACAATGTATAATATGAGAATAAAACTAGTAGAGTGAGATAGTAGGTAAATGTGCAAGGTTGAGAAATAGGAGGGATTAATAAGACCATTAATATTCTCTTATGTCTAGTAATGATGGGTAAGGAATCAAAGTGAACCAAAGAGTAGAAATAATCTAAATGAGCATTGTTAATTCTATATAATGTATTTGGTATCTTATGTAATATATCCTCTAAATTTTTAAAATTTTACCTCTTAATTGAATTCCACATAAGATAAAAATAAGATGTTAAAGAGATAATGAAACATGACATACATTTCAACTGATATAAAGCATCATGTATACATTTACTTATTTCTTCTTTAATTTCATTATGAATTAAAAGATGGAAACATGCAAATGAAAGTATCAAAATTTTCATTACAAAGTGATAAACATCTTATGTCATTATTATCATGATTATTCCAAATAAAAATTAGAAGATATATGGACATGAAATATGAATATGAGTCTAGAAGGTTGGAAATAGAAACCCTGAAGGTAGTATATGGTTAGGTTTTGTGTAATACTTGAAGTATGTTAGGTTCACCAAATAATTTAAATTTTTAGGGTTTATGGAGTGTAATTCCTAGGTTGTTAAAGGGAATGAGTACATTAAATTAGGGTATAAAATATGCAATAAATATAACCACTAATTTTTGAACTAATTGGGCTACTATGATATCTCTAATAATAGAAATTAATGACATAAATGAATACTTAGCTATAAATTATATGATATGAAGGATTTGGAAGTTGAAAACTAGTATAGAAACTAGTTTGATTGTCACAAATAGGTATTAGAAACACTCTTAGATAATAGTTCCCTACCTTGGATAGTAGTGTTATGGCACCAATGTACACTTATGGAGATAATTTCCTTTATGTAGGATCTAATCTATACTTCTAGAAGCACCTACGTCTGAATTTACAAATCTTGTTCTTATGTGGACAAACCCTACTTCATTGTATGTGACCTATTTTTACTGATTTTATATACAAACATTAGATATCCATATGATTAGGGCATTTTATTGGAACTAGTAGTAAACATATGGTGTATGATGGGTAATTTAGACATCTTCAACACCCTATTATGATGAGAGTTTCCTATATACTAATACTTTAAAGAGGGATCAATCCTAGTGTAGTTATCTCACCTAAGTATTGGTATAAGTGCAAGTGAAGCTAGTATAAATTATAATTTGAGTGTTTTTATGGAGGATTGAGGCTATAAATCTATGTATTTTGAGCTTAGGAGGGCTATAGATAGTTGTATGTAGAAGTAGGGAAGAATAGGGATTAATAACCTTGATTATACACAACTTGTTTTGAGCTTGTTTGTGTCTATTTGCCTTTGATTTCCATCTAGTGAGAAAAGGGCTAAAATTCATGTGTGTGTGTCCATATATATATATATATATATATATATATATATATATATATATATATATATATATATATATATATATATATATATATATATATATATATATATATCAGTTAGTTATGTGGGGTTTGAAATAGGTCTAGTCTGACCCTAGGTATCTTTAAGATTTAAAAGATAATTATTAGGGCTAAAAAGAGGGAAAAGGAAAATGGCACCGAACTAGGAAACTAGCATTATGGCACTATTTTCCACTTTTGATGCTAATGTCTAAGTGGGAAAACTTAACACACTAGGGGATTGGATCCCTAAGAGATAGTCTAATACTAATCTTGAGATGTCTAGGGATGTGTGTGGCCCACATGAATGTTGGATAAGTCTCTCTATAGGCCCTAGGATAGGTATAAGGCTAATATAAGGATGGGTGGTCTCAAGTAACACTCTTGTCACTCAAGTGATATTTTAGATGACTATAATACCAATACTTTAGAGAGGGATCAAACTCCATGTATTTATTCCATGTTATAGTGATGTGTATGAAATATTTTTGTAGTAATATATGTTAGTGCAATCATGTTATAATTATGTGATTCAATAATTACTTGTTTAGAGGAATTTTTAGACTTAACTTAGGGTTTTTATGGTTGTTTGGACTCATAATTGAAAAAAATAGTTCTTTTAATGTGTAGTTAGATGTTCTAGTACTTTCAATCATGTGAACCTCTAGTGAGAAAATGGTTAGAAAATGTATTTTTATAGTGATATTTTATGGAATTCCTTAAATGGGACTCTTAAAAAATGTGTGATGAACCATTAGGTAAATTTTAATTTGATCAATTAGTCATTATTTGGTAGAAGGATGAGGCTAGTAGATTAAGACACTACCAACTAGTGGGATAATCCTAAAGGAGCAACCTTGTATAAGGAGTACAAATAGCTAAACTAGAAGTGTGGATCAGTCTAATAATTAGTTTAGGATTCTTGGAATGAATAATAGGAACATCATATATCATAATTTCTAAATGGTAAGGGCCATCTGCATAGAATTAAAGGAATGATGGTTTAGAACCACAAATTTTGGCATGAACTAAGTGTATAAAAAGATGGTCACAAATGCATTTTTTTAGAAATAAATATTAATTTATGTGTCTACATTCCCCCCTTATTCTCATAATGTAGAAAATAAAAAGTAATAGAGTAAAAGGAAAAGATTTATACCTAAACTTACATATAAATAACAGTCTTGAATGTAGGCCACATGCTAAACTATGATACATGTAAACCTACAACGAATTATATATAAATTGGTCCTTACTTAGGATGGAAATATTAATTTAAATATAATAAACTTATAAATCAAGTAAAAATGAACTAATACACATATTTAAGTATGCAAACCATTGTGTTTTTATGGTGAAAAACTATTGCCTATATAGGGTAGGACCCTTGGATATTTTTATGTTGAAATAGTTGTATTAGATTTTACATGCCCCAATCATATTTGGAAGGAGAGTGTGATTAATAACTCGAGGTGTGATTTATTTTTTAAATGATATTTTGTGATTATGTAGCACTTTATTCTTACACACTTAGAAAATTTAAGCCATGGTTGTTCCTCTTAGTTCTACACATGTCTTACTTCCGAAAACCTTCCATGTACTCTATCTCATGCCCTTTGGCATATCTCTTAGTATGAATAACCTTATATTGATGACACCAACATCCCATCTTTCCTATAATGCTTAAAATTTACTTATATTACATCTCTACAAGTTCTTAGCATGTGCCTACTCTCCTTCTCCCTAGACACTAATGTCTAAGATAGATAGTAATGTCGACATTATTATCCTAACCCAATATAAGTGTCTAATACCCTAAAGTCATATAATTTACAAATTAAATGTATTATAGCCATCATCATAAGTCCTTTAATGTTATTTATCTCCTGATAGTATTGGTATAAATAAAATATCAACCCTCATTCATTCACCACATATGAATACCTAGCAATCAGACCAACAAAGCACTCAAGAAGCATTCAAATTACCAAAATATTTCTTATTCTACCCTATTTTGATATGAATCAAAGGAACATCCTAGATATAGGTCTAAATTACTAAAAGAATAGTCTTAATCTCATATTTACTAAATTAAAAGCTAGGTCATTATTGTACTTTATTTACACATTGTATGATTCACACACAAGCTAACACATAAGAGAGAAATACATGATTCTGAGGCCCTCTTATAGAATATTGGCTATGTAGGAAGTGCCCTTTGACAATAGGGTCATTATATGTTAGCTTGAAACCATGTGTCCACTAACCCATTTATTGGAAATATTGTCATTAATGTCAAAGGTTTAACATTATTGGTGATAAAGGCCCCATTGCATTTAATGTTGTTTGTAATAAATATATCTTGGCTAATATGAGTTAATATTTATTTAATATTAACGAATATATTTTTGGTTGCATATGAGATAAAAGAAGTTCCCATGGAGAAGTTGAAGAGCCATGGGGTAAAGACAAAAGAAGGATGGGACACATTTTATCATGAAGATTCATCTTGGGGAATACCAAGAGTCACCAAGTGAAGACAAAAGAGTAAAGGCACAATTTCTCATGAAGGGACACTTTGAGGAATATGAAAAGTCACCAAAGATAAGGACAAAAGTGGGAAGGACGTTTTTGATCATGAAGGGTCACCACATGACTTTTCAAAGGCTTGAATATGAAGGGTCATCCAAGATTGGCACCATTTTCCATGAGGATTGAAGGGTCACAAAGGGGGAAGGCCAAAGGTCATTTAGAAAGCTATAAATAAAGGCTTGAGAAGCCATTTTTTAATATGAGAGATAGAAGTTGATTTGATATTGTAATATCTATCTTAGAAGAGCAATTGTGAGAGGTGAATATGATTTGTATTTGTTATATCTAGCTTAGAAGAACAAAGGTGAGAGAGAGGAAGGAGATGTTGTATTGATCTATCATTTGTTGAGATAACAACATTAAGAGATAGGTGTGTGGTATACACAAAGGGGTTGGTGCTCCTGTGGGTTAGTGCTCATGAATTATTGTTGGGTTGGTTCTCGGCAAAGGGGTTGGTGCTCCTGTGGGTTGGTGCTCATGAATTTTTGTTGGGTTGGTGCTCGGCAAAGGGGTTAGGGATCTTGTGGGTTGGTGCTCATGAATAGTAGTTGGGTTGGTGCTTGGCAAAGGGGTTTGAAGCTCATGTGGGTTAGTGCTCACAAATTATAGCTGGGGTTGGTACTCGACAAAGGGGTATGGTGCTCCTGTGGTTTTGTTCTCATGAATATACTTGAGATTGTTCTCTATGGTTTTTCCCACATTGGGTTTCCATCTTATATCTGGTGTCTCTCTCTTTCTTGTGTGATGTTTATTATTTGAGTTTTATTGCATATCTTGAATGTTTGATTAAGTGGAATTTGATAAAGGGAAAGTTTTATAAGATATATAATATACTGATTCACCCCCCCTCTCGGTATATTCTGTGCTTAACACCATTTTTCCCTAAGGTAATATTGAATATGAAAAGCTAGGGTTTTTCCATTTTACCAAGAGTGATAGTCTATGTAATAGATCTAAATGTACCAGAGTAAAGGTGAAGCTAAACCTAAAATAATATAGGTGGTCACATCCTATTTTATCATATATTATATATAATAGACTAGAACCAAACTCAAAAATTGCATTGATACAATTATCCCAAGATGATGTAAGTGTCCAAAGAGCTAGAGGTACTAGATCTAGAATCTAACAATTGATCTAGAACCATATTCTTACCTATTTCCTATTTGTATTAGATCTAACATTATATTATCATTATAAATAGTTGAGTAGTTTATTTCATGTCATTTATATATCTATCATAGTTTTAATCTCTATTTATAGCTTATCTCAGCATAATAAATTTAACATATAGTACATATGATTTTAGCACATTAATTGATCTACTATAGATTTGATATTCACCCTTTTTCCCTATTATTTATATACCTTAACACTTTTTACCCAAGTATGATATCCTCTTATCCAAATTAGGTTAAACATTTTTTGAACCTAATCTTTGAACATCAAACCCTAGGCCAACTAGGGTTTTTTGATCTATTTTCTTTGTTATTGATCCCTAATTGTCATGAAATCTGTGTGACATGGATTTCTCACTAGAGTTTATATGCCTTTCCTATCTATTCCTAATTTAATATTTAGAACATTTCAAAATCACAAATAGGATTTTATTCCCCTTTCAAAACCAAAGGAGGATGATAGCTTTCACCCCTCTAACCAGGTTCATGTTATCCCCTCTTCAAAGGTAAAGGTGGATCATAATGTTATACAAGAATTGGGTAAACATAAAACCCTTCCAACATCCCTTGATGGTATACATATGAATGTTTAATCTAAAATAACTATTGATTATACCTATCATACCCTAAAATATCCATTAACAAATATGACCAAGCCATTTCATGAGTTACAAAATCAAAATCAATCTTTGGACTCAAACATCACTTTATTTCAAAATCAGATAATTCCATTACAAAAACCTAAGCATATTTTATTATCTAAGGCACCAAAGAGACAATTTTAAATTATTCCTAAGTCCCCAACTTCATTAATCTCATGGTTATTAGAGTTATATCTTATATCTATCCATCATCATATTAAATTTGATATGATTTGACCTCTACCAAAGGTAATGATTTAATTTCTTATTGTAACTATAAACAAGGCCCTAGGCATGCTACCAACAAATGTTTTACCTTGAAACACAAGATCCAATATCTTATTGATGACCAAAATATTAAATTTTAGGATCCTCTAAATAACTAGTTTCACAAAAAATCAAAAAGTGCACACAACACCTATATTTAAAAATTACCTTATAACACTTGTTGGCTTAACCATATCGATCCTACACAAACCAAAACAACTTATAGCATAAATCATTTTAAAAATCTCAATTTTAACTTAAAATATTTTAAAAATGAGGTAACTTATAAATACACCTTGGGAAACATAACAATACCAATTTATTTTGGTATAATAGTAATTCAAACATGGGTTTGGGTTTTGCCTACTACATTCCCATATGCTTTTACACTAAAAATCTTAGGTTATACAAAATACAAGAAAAATTTGACCAAAATAAATAAGGTGTTTATTTTCCTCATAAATTAAAATTAATAAGTATTTCAAACTATAGAATTACATCTTCTAGTACACATGCAAAACATGAGGAATAGGATATGTCCCTTCTTAACCTAGCCAATCATAATGAAAACAATTTAAAAGATCTAATTTGAGGTTGTCATGTTCACAGTGGTTGGGAGATGTTTATGACCACCCATTGAATGGAATCATAGGATGATATTTACTCATCATCAAAAAATACCAAATAAATCAAAAAACATTCAAAAAATCCAAAAACACTTTAGGTATTTACATGTTCTATTGGCTCCTTGACATCTATGCATTAGTTTTATGTTGAGGACTAGCATATAATTTAATCCTACATACACATACACATGCATACATAGATACATGATACACTTATGGATGTTATAACTTCCATCTATTCACATCACTAAGACATTAGGGGCATCCATATTCTATGATCTTGATACACACAGGTTATATGATTTGATTATCAATATGCACTATCATGTTTGATATTACATATATACTTACACATGACTATTATCCATGATTATACATTACACATGGTACTTCATCTACTATTTTTAACCTTAATTTGGATAAAGATCCTATTTAATGGTTAGGATTAAGTATATAGAAATTATAGGGAACATGGGTGAATTTTAGATCTATAACAAACAAATTAATGTGCTAAACTCAAATATATCATGTTTTGAACTCAAAACTAATACAGGTTATTAATGGAAAGTAAAACTATGCTATATATATAAATGACATAAAATAAAGTACTTAGATATTTATAATGCTAATATAGTGATGGATCTAGTATAGGTAGGAAACATGAAGGAATATAGTTCTAGATCAATCATTAGATTCTAGATATGGTGATTTTGGATCTCTACACACTTCTATCAACCTGGGATAATTGCATCAATGCTAGTGTCTAAGATTAATGCTAATGTATTATATGGAATATGAACTCAAATAGAATGTAACCACCTAGATTCTATTGGGTTTGGCTTCACCTTCACTTTAGTACATTCAGATATATGTCATGGACTATCACTCCTAATGAAATGGAAAACCCTAGCTTTGTATCTTCAATATGATCTTATGGGAAAATGGGTTAGTGGTCACATGATGTTGAGTTAACCCATAATTACCCCATTATCAAATGGCATTGCCTACATAGCCAATAATATATAATATGTCATCATACTCATTTTTTTCTCCCTTATGTGTTGGATTGTGTGTGAATCATGTAATGTGTAAAGTAAGTACAATAGTGACCTAGCTTATAACTTGGAAAATATGACCTTATGATTTCTCCTTTAGTACTTCAAACATATATGTAGGGTGTTCTTATTAGTAACCCAAGCTACACCCTATTAAAGGAGGTTATTCATACCTACTTCAAACTTGGACTAACATGATAATGGCATAAAGGTTTTGGGTGACCTTATAACTAGACCAGACCTCTAGATTATGGGACTAGCTCCCCTGGTAAAACACTTATGGCTCAATTACTAAAACCTGCTACTATTAGGGTGAAAAGAGATATAAAGTACAAAAAAGAAACCTAATATAAGGGATGGTGATGCACCTATATTGCTTATTCACTCAATTTGGACTTCAAATAACACTATTAAGCAATGAAAATGACTAAATCTTACAATTCTAAGGACTCCTATATAAAAAAATTCACATAAAGGTTTCACTAAATGATCAGAACATTAGGGTAATGATGGAAGGCTTCATTCAAGGCACTAACCAATAAAATATATAATCCAAGCTCAGACACTTAACATTCAAACACTATATATGACATAAATAAGATGATATACTAATAACTAAGTGAGATCAGGACCTGCCAAGAGAGAAAACAATACCACATATGCAAATGAGACTAATTAGACACACTAAACATGTATCAAGGAATGTGAAAATAGTCATTTTACTCACTTAAGAGATTACAAAGTTCAAACTTGGTAGATTTTCCTCATGTACAAGAGAGAGATTCCAAAATAAGGCCTTTTTATTAAATAAAAAGAAGTACATCAAGAGATAAAGAAGAAGAGTGGTCTGGAGGAGAGAGGAAAAGGTCTTATATCATCATATCATAACCATTGTTTTAATTACAAATAGTTTTTGTAGTCTTCTAGCTGACTCTTCATGCATTGATGCTCTTGATGACTTCTTAAGCATTGAGGTGGGGTAATTGAAAGTGTGGTTGACTTATTCAACCTCATTCAATGCATATCTATGCATGTTTTTGGTCAAATACCTTCCCTTCAAGGTAGTTATAACATCAATGAGACATCATAAAGTATATAATAGTCATCCTCCTTTTGATCAATTTTAAAAATACATGAAACTAACTTCTTCCTCCATAATGTCTATTTAAAGTGCACTTAGTTCATTTAATGTAGTCATTTACCAAGCTTAATATCCTTGTATTGACCCCTTCAATAACCTTCTACTCTATTTATCATTTTTTTTAGTTGACTAGGTAGTACTAGGCCAATTAGGCTTATTAGCCTAATTTTTAGAGTTTGGTTTCCATTAAATCCTTCATAAGACCTTAGGAGCCTATGAAAAAGTGAGTTTTATACCTGAATCAATACCTTGAATCATAACCCAAGTCATCTTGAGTAGTTCGTACTTGTAAACCTATAAAACTAGGTACTAGTTTACCTTGTCCTTCACTCGTATAGATTGGTTGATTAGAAGAGAATCAAAGAGGAATTTTTAGGTAGATAATTGTACATCAAATTCTTTATAAGTTGAAACAAGTGCCAAAAAAATCTCCAATGATTGGCATCTATTTAAACTACCTTATACCTCTCTTTATTCTCTTTTTCCTAAAAAAATACTATTTTTTGATAGGTTTGTACAGTTCCTTACAACATGGTACCATGGTTAGAATCTCTCTGAGTTTACATGGTTAAAGTATTTAAAAGGTGATTCATGGGTGTTTGGATACCAAAACACCAAGATTTCATAAACTAGGTATGCCTTGGGTTTTAAGGAGGGTTTTGGAAGTCTACCATCTTAACAATGGTTCATAAAGTATATACCTACAAACCAAAACTTATTTTCATGTGTATTTATTCAATATACCCCTTCAACTTCCTTGATAATCTTTAATTACCATGCAAATGGTGTGTCAATATATGTATGTAAGGAAGTGTGTTTATAGTCTTATGTAGATAGTCTATACATGCTATCAGTCTTAACAATGATTCATAAAATTAAGACCCTTAAATCAAATATATCCTCCATTAATCTTAATTATATAAGGGTGATCAAATCTTTTTAAGATCATTTGGTCTAATTCCTCCTATGGTAAAATATCTAAGCATTGAAATATGTAGTTTGAGATGACTAAGTAGACTATGTAGTTCAAGATGGTTCTGGAGACTCAAATTAACCTTTAACCTATTCTTATATTCATAAAAACACTCTCATAATACCTTAAACAACATATAGACCTTCTCTTATATTTTTATTTTCTAGGGATATCTACTTATGCTTCCATGGTGGTGTTAGGTTTGAAGCCTAGTTATGACCTTTAGGACAATAGGAATATACTAAGTATTAAAGGTTTAAGGCACATATAGGTGATATTTAAGGTTAAAAATAATCATAAAACATTTTTTACACAAATATCAAACATTATTAAACTACCTCAACCACCCATACTCCACTCTATCTCTAGTAACTTATGATTGGTTTTATAGGATACTTTTCCAATCTGTGTGTTTAAGGAAGAAAGAGGTTTGAAAGGTGCTACCTCTTTCCAATACATGTTTTATGGAGTTCAAAATTTTATTATAATTTTATATGAGTGATAACATTAATTTTTATATCCCTTTAATCACCTTATGCTGTGTACACCCTTGACTTCTCTACCTTAGGGTTTACAAGTAGTCATACCTTCTTAACCCTTAGTGACTAAGTTTGATGATTTTCCCATTTAACCTAAGTTAATTTTAAAAATAATATGTATCTCTACCATTATCACCTTTCTTTAATTTATATTAGGTACATGATGTCTTCAAATACCACTTAAAACACATGGATGTGATCAATCACTAATGCATAGGCATCTCTTCCTAACTAGTCTTCAAGTCCTTTGACTTGAAACATTGAATTTTGTATACCTAAAAGAGCATGTGAAGACACTTAAAATCAAATTTAATTATATTATAACCCATTAATAATTTTAACATATTTGCCTTGTCTTCAAACCTTCAATTGTCTACCTAATCTATTCAAAGAGTATCAATAGGCTAAAATTTGTCTAAGATAAAATAGTGAATCTCTCCACTATTAATATAACCTTGAAAAAATAACTAGTGGATTGACGTAGTCATAATAAATATTTTTACTAATTTTGAAGGTGTATCACACTTTTAGAGGCTTCAAAACTTCAAATTCTCCCAAAATAATCTATGGTATTGACTGTGTGCATGAAACTATGAACCCTCTCTTTAATATCCTCCACACCAAAAAATTATCTTAAACATGATTTAATAAACTATATGTCTTTTATAGGATATACCTTAGTCTCCATTATCTCATATTTTCCCTCTCTTTAGGATTAACTGCCTATCTCAAGTTTTTGGCCTGTGTATGCCTTTAAGGAGTGACTTGATTGCTCTTAGGAGTTTTGAGACTTTATCCACTTCTAATTCTCTTGAACTTATTGTAAACTTCAATAAGTTTATAAATACTTTAATACACCTTCCTTATTCACCATATTACACCTTTATTTCACACCTTAAATTATATGACTGTAGGTGAAGTTTTACTATGACTGTCTTTTAGGTCTATTAAGCTATCACTAACATCCTAACTCTCTTTAACCTTTGAAGTAGTTTGTACTCTTAAATAAAATTTCAAACATCTCAAAATCACATTTAAATATTCCACCTTATGTTGGTTTTTATGATAACTTTATGTTTTTTTATCAAAATAAAAACCTATAGGCTAAGGTCTTTAGGTAACTTTTTAGCCATATAGGCCACTAAACCATCTCATTAAACCTTTGACCCTGTTGATACTATAAACAAATATTTTATTTATATTATCACTATCTCAATGATATATAGAGTATATATCAAGCACACATATCACCTTGAACTCATCTATCTCACTGAGCATTACGACAACCATATGACTGTAGGTGGAGGTTTATGTAGTTTGTTTAGACATAGGTGAAACTTGGATGTATAAGACCTTGAGATGGTCATAATCATTACTTATGATGATTTTCATACCAATTAGAGTGAAAAATCCATATACCTTAACTCCAAAAAACTTTTTAAATATTATAGATAGTCTGGTTGTACTTTTACCTTAGTTGTAGGTGAAGATTGACTATTGGTAAGGTTTAAAGATTTATAACTCAACTTCAATACCATGATGATCCAACTCCTTAATAAAACTTTAAGAGTACCAAAATAGTTTATTCATGATGTAGATTAATAATTATTTATGATTATAATGGGATATATGGGATAATAAGGATGTAAATGGAATGATAAGCTTATATAATGGTGAATGACAATGTGAAAGACTATGAAGATGGAATGAACATGAAGGGATGGAAATGAAACATGAATCCAATCTAAAAAGAGTATAAAGTGATCTTAAATAATATTAGGCATATGTATTAACAATATAAATCATTTTTTAGTCACTCAAATAGTTATACATAGTGAAATAAGGAACATAGGATTCATTAAAATACGTTAACATATTCTAAGTTACCTTAATATATGCTAAATTGAGACTATAAGGATGTTGAGGATAGATTGAGTTTCTTATAGGATATAATATGATTTGATTAATCTTGATATACTTTAAATAATAACACTTTTCCATGAAATAAACCTCTCATATAGTCACTTACTATGTTTTGACATCTTAAGACCATCATGAACCATACAACCATCTTCAACTTACTTATAGACTATACATTAGCAATTTATGTGTTATTTAGCTTAATATAACCTAAAAAATTTGGAATGAAGATGAATAATTATATGGTAAGGTGTATTATACTCCTTAAAATATCTATTAACTTTCATTTTTCTATCATCATGCTCAGGAGAGGAGAAATAAAAGAAAACTAGTTCCTTGCCTGAATGAAGAAGCCATTGTGAGTGCCTTACCTTGTTAAGTATTATTAATAAATTAGAGAGAAATAAAATGAGAACAAATTACCAAATATGGAAGCTATATAAGGCCCCTTCCTCTAACCAAAATTCTATATCTTGATATTCTCTCTCATGGTTGTACCATCTGTAAACTTGAAGGGCTCTCTTTCGCTACAAAGAAGCTAGGTGGTGTTTAAGTATCATTTTTTAGTCTATTCTAAAACTTTATTCCATGAAGATTCACTAAAAAAAATAACATGAATCCACATTCAAAATATTTAAGTACACTATATGGAAAAGACTGTACAAGTCAGTACATCTTACAAAAAATGGTTGAAAACTCTTTTTTTCCTTCCAAATTTTAAGCTTAGAACCACCATTTTAGGGAAACATGAGGAAGATTACAAGTCAAAATTCATATTGAAACAAGTAATAAGTTTTTTAAGAATAAAATGGGGACATATTTCACATGTGGGAACTCTTTTGAAGGCCAAAAAATGCTCGACTTATGAGACATTTTCAAAGCATAAAACATTTTACTAAAGTAATGTCATGATCATGATGGTGATTATAGATATTATGGATGCTTTACTAAACTTTTAAGGTCAAAAATTATCCTTTTAATAACAAAACCATATTTTAGACAAGATAAAAATAAGCTTCAAAAATAAATTTGCTAATGACAATCATAGAAGTGCCTTATAGCTTCCTAAAAGGTTTCCATGAGGATTTTATGTATGTTTACCATACTTTAAAAATTTATAGTCCATCATAAATCACATATAATTAACACTATATAATCTTATGGTGATTCATTAGTTACCATCTTCATTAAGGCACTATAGGTCATAAAATCACTTCAAACCATCATCCAAACATACTCAAATATCATGATGATAATTAACACCAATTGAAAAGAGATATGAAAATGACAAGACACTAAGACCTAATCCATTCACTTGATATTAAATGAACATTATGATGGTCAATCACATCACCTAAGGACCCAAGATATCTAGGAGATATGGTGATCACAAACAAACTCAATGACATATCTAGGAATGATGAATGACTTCAAGAAGCAATTAGGAGACATCATCACTCAGAATAGCACCATGTAAAGGCTTAAGTGGGTATAATGAAAAAAATTAGTTATAGGGGTTGGAATTTGGACTTGAGAGGCCAAATTTTCAACATTTTTGGTGACTCACATGGGTTGACTAGCCTATTGGTCAAGGGAAACCTCTAAATTTTTTGTGACAATGATAGTCTTTAAGCATGAAAACATGGTTTTGATGACTACCTTGGACTAAAAAACAAATTTAGTACTTTGTAACACCTTATGAGTACAAAAAACAACAAGACTCAATATAAAAAGCAAAATAAACACACCTAAACTAAGAAGCACACCTAAACTAAAGAAAACAACAATAAAACAACAAATCAACAAATAACAAGACTTATGTTGACCCCTTATTAGAATAAGATAAAACTAACTAAAACAACTAACCTAATATCAAAATATTTTATCCAGTATCAAATGGAAAACTTGATTGACCACTATGGCACCATGAATTCTGATTACCACATTTTTATAGCTCCCACTTACATCTAGGAGCATTAACATGTTCATGGCCTCTTGGGGAAGTAGTTGATCCTTCTTATTCCATCTCTAGATTCATGGGTCCAAAATGTGAGTACAACACCGAATCATACTCCTCCCATATATGTCTACTTTGTAATAGCAATTCTAATTCTACCTAAATCATGGGTTGCTCTTGATTTTCCATGTCTTGATTGGTGCCTTCATTTTGCTCATGAGACTAAAAATGATTAGCTATTATAGTGTTCCTTACAATACCCTCCTCAATATCCTTATGGGGTATATATGTACTATCAAATCTTGAATAAAAGTCCTCCAAGTCTTCCAAAAATCCCATCTCTTCATGATCAATTAGAAAGACATGGGGTTCACTACCATCCTTAACATTTTCTTGTGAAGAGTCATAGCAAGGTTCTTGATCTGTTGTAGCTTGGTCATTTTCATATTCAATATAAAATGGCATCTCATCAACCCACTCAATCTCCAACTCATTTTGGTGGCCCATAATTGGTCCTTTATCTTCAATGAAACTAGTGTTTTCTTGAACACATACCTTTTCTTGGTTATTTTGAGACTTTAAAAGGTTATCAACTTACCTTGTAGCTGTTATAAATTAAAAATATGCCTCACTCTCACACTCATCAAGGTTGTCATGATAAATAATGGCTGACATATCATCAAGTATCTCTTGGGAATCACCTAATTATAATTTAAGTAGAGTGTCTTCCTCTTGTAGCTTATCTTTCACCCCATCAACCTCTTGGAGTTCATCCACTTTTTCATTATGAAAGACTAATTCACACCTATCCTTGGAAATGGGTGTCCCAATGATGATTTCTTATTCTTTCTCTTTCAAATCACTCTCATATTTTATCATTATAGTTCAATATTCCTCATTTATCTCATAAATGAGAGGATCCTTCTCAAGAGATGGAATTGTGGATCCTTGAAATAGATTAAGAAGATGAGTCAAATCTAATGGTGTTTCCATGGATTCTTCTTTCTCATTACTTAGTTGTTCATCTTTGACAACCATAACTTCTTCATTTTTATTAATATTTTCTTTAAAATATTTCCATAATGGAAATGCCTTGGAATTTTGAGGAGAGAGGGGTGGGGGATGAATGTTCTCTAATTTTTCCTTGACTTTAACACCTTGGCTTATGTTTGACTACTCTTATTTCTCCCTTGACTATTGTATTTGTTTCCAATTTGTAAACTTGGGTTTATTAACCTCTTATTTTGAATTTTTTGTAGTGTTGGGCATGAATGGAAAAACTTTCCACTAAGATGGGATTGCTTTTACAATTTTCACTGACTGATAGAGGAGTTGGTTTGCAAGTTTAACTTGTTTATAAATTTGAGCCTCAAAGTCAAGCACCATCTCATTGGATATATATTCATGTTGATAAAAATATGAAGGCCCTTGTATAATTTATTGTGAAACATGTAATTGAGCCTTCTCAAGACATGATTATTCTTTTCTTTGAACTCTATCTTGGATAGACCTCTATGTAGGAAAAGTTGGCAAGGCTTGTGAAAAATTTTGAAGGCTGTGACACATTATTTTGAGACTCTTGAGGGGGAAAGGTAAGTCCAATTTAGGACTAATGTGGAATGAATAATGGAACATGATTCTAATTATAGTGAACTTGTTGTCCCTCATATACTAATAAACTATCCTCAATCACTGAAATAAGACCCCCTATATTCAACATGTCTCTAATAACCTTTGAATGACCATGTCTTATGAAAAAATTCCACTCTTATTTATCTTATTTTATTAAATTCCTCATGTTTTCAATCTCATGCCTATGAATTTCATGTTCATAGCTTCTCAAGGTGTCAATGCTCACCATGTGATTTTCATATCCCAATGAGGTTTTTTTAAGGATTGATATAGATTATTTTGGGACATGAATAGGCTGACCAAGAAAATCATTATTTTATCATGGTTGATTAGGCTTATAATCAAGTTACTAAAGAGGTGGATGAGGCTCATAATGGGTTTGGTAATCTTGGTATTGAAAAGGATCATAAACCTAATAGGGGATATCATATTGTTGACAAAGCTAAATGTATGACTGGTAGGTTTCATAATGGGATTGATATGAGTTATATGGTTATTGATAAGGAGGTATGTTATAGAATTTTTCCCCATATGCAGACATCATTCACTACAATGCACATGAATATCAATAAACTTATGAATAATAACTATTCATACCTTTGAGATGATGACCTTATGAATGCTTGAAGCTACTTGTGATGACCAAAATGCTACTGTGAAGGATCTAATGATTGAATATATCCTACTAGGCATGCTTAAATTGTTAGCAACCTAAGTTGTACTTTGTTGAAGGAGGTTATTTAGTCTCACTTTAAACTTGGACTAATAGGAGAATGGTCTAAAGGTTGTGGGTGACCTTATAACTACACCAAACCTATATATTATGAGGATAGCTCCCCTAGTACATCACTATGGCTCAGTTACTAACACCTAATACTATTAGAGTGAAAAGGGATATAAAGTATAGAAAATAAACCTAGTCTAAGGGATGGTGATGCACCTATATTGTTTATCGACTCAATTTAGAATTCAACTAACATTAATAAACAATGCAAATGACTGAATATTACAACTTCAAGGACTCTTATGTAAAATTGTTCTACATAAGGGTTTTACTAAGTGATCAGAACATGAGGTTAATGATGGAAAGCTTAATTCATGGCACTAGCTAATCAAATCTCCAATCCAAGCTCAGACACTTAACATTTAAACACTATATATAACCTGGATAAGATGATATACTAGTAACTAGGTGAGATTAGAACCTACCAAGGGAGAAAACACTACCACATGTGAAAATAAAAATAAATAGACACACTAAAGCTATATCAAAGAATCTAAAAATAGTCATTTTATTCAGTTTAGAGCTTACAAAGTTCAATCTTGGTAGAGTTTCCTCATGCCCAAGAGAGGGATTATAAAATAAGGCCTTTTGCTTGAATAAATAGAAGTACATCAAGAGAGAAAGGAGAGTGGTGTGGATGAGAGAGGAAAAGGCCTTTCACCATCATAGAACAATCATTGATTTAGTTAAAAAATAGTTACTATAGTCCTCTAGCTAAATCTCCATGCATTGATGCTCTTGATGACTCCTTAAGCATTGAGGTGGGGTAATGGAGAGTGTGGTTGACTTGTTAAAAATACTTCAATGCATAGATATACCCCTTTTTTTTTAAATGCCTTACCTTCAAGGCAATTATAACACTAATGAACCATCATAAAGTATACAATAACCATCCTCCTTTTTAGCAATTTAAACAAGTCATGAAATTAACTTCTTCCTCCATAATGGCTATTGAAAGTTAACTTATTTTATTTAATGTATTCAATTACCAAGATTAATATCCCTATATTGACCCCTTAAATATCCTCTTATTCCATTATTCATTCCTCTTGTTTGACCAAATAGGTCTACTATGCTAATTAGGCCTAGTAGCCTAACTATTAGTGTTTGGTTTACATGGAAGCCTATATAAGACCTTAGGAACCTATGAAAAAGTGATTTTTAGACTTCAATCAATGCCTAAAATCATAATCCATGTCTCTTTGATTATTTTATACTCATGAACCTATAAAACTAGGTGACTAGGTCACCTTGTCCTTCACTCCTTTAGACTAGATGATTAGAAGAGACTCATAGAGGAATTTATAGGTAGATCTTTAGACATATAATGTCTTGAGAAGGTGAAAAAAGTGCCAAAAAAACATCTCCAATGATTGGCATCTCTTTAAACTACCTTGTACCTCTATTTTTTCTCTTTTTCCTCAAAAAACACTATTTTTGGTAGGTCTATATAGTTCCATTCAACATGGTACCATGGTCAGGACTCTCTCTAAGTGTACTTTATTGTTCAAGTTTTTATCAGGTGATTCATGGGTGTTTGGTTACCAAAACATCAAGTTTTCGTAAACTAGGTATGCCTTAGGGTTTAAGGAGATTTTTAAAGGTCCACCATATTAATGATGGTTCATAAAGTATGGACCTCCAAATAATAAATTCTTGCCATGGATATTTATTTCATATACCCATTCAACTTTCTTGAGAAGTTTAGTTCCCATGCAAATGGTGTGTCAAGATATGTACATAAAGAAGTGTGTTTGTAGTCTTCTTTAGGTAGTTTAGACATGATATCAGTCTTAAAAGTCATTCATAAAAGTGGGACCCTTAAACCAACTTTATACTCAATGAATATTAAATACATAGGTGTCCTCAAATCTTGATAAGAGCATTTGGTCTGATTCCTCTTGTGGTAAAATATTTTATCATCAAAATAAGTAGTTTGAGGTGACTGTGTACACTGTATAGTTCTAGATGGTTCTTGAGATTGAAATTGACCTTTTCCCCATTATTATATTATTTAAAACAATCTCATAATACCTCAAAAAAAAAATATACTTTCTCTTAGATTTGGATTTGCTAGGGAGGTTTGTTTATAATTCATGGTGGTGTGAGGTTTGAAGCCTAGTTATGGCCTTTAGGCCAAACAAGCCTAGACTAAGTATTGGAGGTTTAAGTCACCTTAAAGTGATATGGTGGGTTAAAAATCATCATAAAACATTATTTCCACCAATATATAATATTCTACAACTGCCTCAACTACCCATACTCCACTCTATCTCTATTATCTTATGATTGTCCATGTAGGTTACTTTATCAATCTATGTGTTTTGGGAAGACAGAGGCCTAAAAGGTTATACCTCTTTAAAATACATGTTATTAGAGGTTATATAAGCATAATAACAAGTTAAAGATGAGGATATATAGATTATACTTTAGTGCACAGGATGATACATCATATTCATACAAAAGGTCAGAAAATAAAAGCATAGCAGGATGAATTATTGTGCATTAAGTAGGAAGTAAGAACAACCAATAATTCATTAATATTTATAGAGTATTTGGATTTAATTGGACATAAAGTAAGAAAAACATTATACATTATAACACACATAAGTAATAAAGTAAGAAACACAATAGGTAATTGTAACCAAATAGTCTTTATTGATCTCTTCAAAGGTGGACTCCTTTCTTCATACAAACATACATATATAGTCATATATAATCTATTACTATTATAATTTTTCTCATAATTGGTGCCAAAAGTGGAGTTTGTTCATATTATAACCTATTAAAAGTCCTCAAAATAGGATAAAATAAACATATCTAAAAAATTGAGTATATAATACATGAATACAGACAAATATCATGCACAACTTTACTATCTAACTTCTTCTCCCAATAATTTATTTAACTTAAAATAATGTCTCATCCTAAGGCAACATCATAAGATCTTTTGAAATTTCACAAAGGGTATAAGCTGAATAAGTTGTTAGATTATTAAGATTCACATTAATAGCTCAAGGCACCATTTCTAGTTTTCACTTCTTACACACTACTTAGCCACCCTTCCAAGTTTTCAACTAAGTAGCATACCAACCTATCACCCTTTAGGGTTTCAAATATTATAACATAACCAAGTGGCTACCACTAATGGGTTTTCAACCATCTTGGCCTTGCTTATCTTAATATTCATCCCTAATACAAAATGTTTTACAAAATTTTACATAATTGTCACTCTATGTAGTAATTAACATTATGGAGGTAGAATGGATGTAGATGATGACTAGACATAAGAGTCCTTGGCCTTAGTAAAAATAGCTTGGTGCTGAGAGATGACCTATTAAAGCTCCACTAGTGGATTGTACATAAGATTGTTGAGGATTTAGGAAATGTCATTTTAAAATGGAGATCAGTCTTATATGTATGTTATTTGAGCATGACTTCCTAGACCATGCACAATAGGGTGTATAGTGGTGCATGATATCGAATGATATACTTGAGATCTAGGTTGATAGTAATGCTCATGGAAGGTTTGGTGTTGTTGACCCTCATCTAGATCTTACCACTTAGCTACTTTAGTTTGTCTATGTGATATTGGGCTTGGAAACCTATAAAATAACTACACACAAGTTGACTCTACAAGTTAAATATGTTATCATACACATTGTCTCTAGCATTGGAAAATTCCTAGAGTGCTCAATCATTTTCATCCACAAAATTGGTATCACTTCCAATGGCTATCTTGGTGGTTGTATCCATAGAAAAGTATGTGCTAGAATTAGATAAAGGGTCATCTATTTATGGCTTCCAATCTATCAAAGTGTTTGTAATCTATTATGCTTTTAATGTGGTAATGTATAGCATGCTCTGGTACTCATCCAACAAGGTGATGAGTGTGTCTACCTTGGTCTTCAAATCATGTCCCAATATGCTAAAAATGTAGAGTTTCTATGTTTTTCACTAGTCCTTAGCCAACTCAGAGACTAGTGTCTTGATTTTACACTAGTCGAACATGACTTGGTCCCTAATTGCTCAAGTGACCAACTTTAGTCAGGTGTCCTGGATCATCTTTGAAGCTTCATGAAGGTAAGCCTTTAACTCTAAATTCTTTCCCTTAGATTGATCCATCTCCACCTCCAAAGAGGTGGACTTCTATGTAATGGATTCTTGAAATACTATTTCACCCTCCAATTATTTCTTTAGTGGGAGCTCAGAGACATCCAAAGAATCTTCTTACTTGAGTGAGAGTATGGGCAATGTACTCATAATTTCTTAAGGTTCTAGTTATGGAATTATGATAAGTGGGAGATAAAAAGTGGTGTGCCAAGAACCAATATTTGGGACATTCTAAAGCCAAACTCCTTCCAATGTAAATTTAAGTATCTAAGGACCTATCTAAGCTAAAACTAGTTATTATTATTGTGATGGCTATGTTACTTCTATCTATGGTTGTTTAGGTGCTTGTTTTTGGTGCATTATGGTCTTTGCTACCAACTTAAGTTGATGTGAAACATCTTTAACCTTCTTTATTTTTAATTCCTCCTCCTCTTATACTTTTTCATTTCTTGCTATGTAGCTTAATACTTTTCTTGTTCCTCCATGACCTACAAATTTTGTGTACATTCCTCTTCTTCTTTATTTTTTCTTACCAGGTATGTAGCCTTGGATTGTTCCTATGTGTCTTATACTTACACTTATGCTTATATCATGCTTATGATTATGTTTTTACCTATGACTATTTTTGTTTCATGGATTCATCTTATTCTTCCTTCTTTACAACTTCTTCTACTTGTTATTATGCATGTTTGGAAACTTCCATGGTATGTTGTGTTTAGGTTGCTAAGAGCTATTTTTTTATTCTTCATCTACCTTATCTTTGGTATCTATCTCAAATTATTTTACCTATTATTCCTATACCTCCTATGCTTTCTTGGTTGCATTAGCATCTTCCTAATCCTTCTTAGCCACATCCATCACTTTTAATTGATCATCCTCTACATCTTTATACTTTTATGTGGTGTGGGATTCTTTAAATTGTTAACTTACTTATTTTTGTTGTGACTTCTCCTTGTGTCATTTTTTCTCCTCCTTATTTACTCATCATTCTACTATATAAGTTACTTCCTCCCTTGAGTCATATTGTTCTTCTACAGTGGGTTACTCAGGTGTGATCTCTTTGACCTACTGAGCTTATGATAATGGTGGTAAATAACTTTATTAGACCTTTAATCTAGAAACATGTGTCTTCTTTCATTTGAATGTGACTAACCTATATTTAGGTGGTGGTAAAATGGAATATGGAGTAGTTTTTGCTTCTTACATGATGTTTAGTCATTTGAATGTGCACTCTTCGATTGTATGGGAGATCTTAGCCTCCCACATGGTTCAGGGTCTATGCACAAGTGATTCTAGTGGGATTTATAAAATGGTCACAAATATATCCTTAGTTGTGAAGGTAGGATCAGGTTATGGTTGGAAAAAGTCAATCTATTACTATAGCTACTCTACTTCTTATCATATAGTATCAATGAAAATGGATGTTGGGAAATATGGAAGGTCCACCCATAGTTATGGATGAACCTACTTATGCGCTTAAGCCATGTGTATAACCTCCATAAATAATAATTTCTTCTCATCCTCTTTGTTGTATAATTATCCAACCATGTCTATGATCATTACTTGGTAGACTTTTTGTTCATCTATCACCATTTATGGAAGGTTGCATGAGCTTGTGATCTGGGGAACCTTCAAATCATCTAACCAAGTTGACATGATTCATGTCTTGAGATTAAAATGAGGGGATGTATATTTATGGTTTGTGGAAAACTTACACTTTTCCTTCTATTATTGTGAACTAGTGGCTTATTATGGCTACTATGTTGTAGGTATGGATGCACTAGGTGGTATAGCCTTTAGTGGAGTTGCACACCTGGATACATAATTTTTTTTTTGACTTATACCTATGCCATGTCTATGGTGAAAAAAAAATGGAATCAATGTAAAGGGAGAACATGACAACTCATTAATGTGTAAGAATGCACCCTTTGATAGAAAAATGAGAGTTACATGTTGGACAAAATACTACATGACATCTAGTGACACCCAAGGATGTGTAGTGATCAGTTAAAAACACTCCTTTAACCATGATTTTAACTTTCCCTCATGTGTTAGGGATCCACACTCAAGTGTCCAAATGATATTGGGCAATTACTGCACTGGCTAATAATCTATAATAGGGTACACTTCTCCCTCTAAGGACTTCCATTATGTGAAATAAAGTAGGAAGATGAATAAATTATACTAAAAATTTTTATTTAGAGATGTATGAAACTTGTCAATGTTGGTGAGTATCTCCTAAATAAATTACTCTATCTAGTTGAATTGCTCATTCTTATGGATCATGTGATGGGAGATGTCTATAAATCCTTTTGAAATTTATTTCATAGATTTGGTCATCTTTCAAAACCTTCTTGTGATATATTCTATGAGGATGCACACTATATCATCATGTATTTCCTTAACCTGGATCCCTCTTGATCCCCAAATATATAAATCATGGTCTTCTTGGAGTATGGGTAGTGCTCTTATCTTGTATATAGAGAGGGAGTCTCCTAACATAGGCATGCCCAAAGCTCAGACCATGGGTTCTATGTTGATGACAATGGTGACATCCAAACCATATAGATATTACCATTATTTTATCATCCAAGAAAGACTTGGAGAATCTCTCCCAAGTTGGCAAAGTTTAGTATTCAAATTAGGCTTTCGACATCTATGTTTTAAAAGCGGTGGGGAGATATGAGAGTGAGCAATTATGTAGCATCGATGGGGTCTAGATGAAATATTTTTTGTTATTTTACTTGAATTTAAATGTATATAGATCATTTAACTTAGTCTAATTGAGAGCCATATCGATTCCCATTTATTCTTTTTATGCATCAGTCATTCCCTTGATGAGTCATGGTATCTATGATTCCTGATTAATGAACTTGAAACTATAGTGGCTCTCATTGCAATAGAACTAGCTTAGCTATTTGAATTTGTAGGTCACAAAAATATGTACAAGATTGAAATGTTGACTTGGTTCTCAAACTTAATGTTTATAGATTTCATGTCTATTGGATTTTGCATAAATGTCATGCTTAGTTGTTTATTCGACATGAATGCAATGGTTGATGTGGCAAATATTATCCAATCTATAGATTAAGATAGTTAGTCATTAGCACATGTGTGGAGATATCTTGTTATGATTTTTTCTATCTATACAAGGGTATGAGTGTATTATGTTAATGATTTATCGATGTGTTGAAAATTAAGTCAATCAAACCTTAGATCTAGCATTTACTTCTAGTGGATGACCATTATATAATGGAAATCTTGTGGATATGACTTATCTATACCTTTCCCAAACTTGATTTATTTTATTCACTCCTATTGACATCCATGATGGTGTATGTATATTCTTTTAGTTTCTTTTATTCACTTTTTTGGCATCTAAAATGCTAATAAAATATCGCACTTCCATAGAGCTGATTGGTAGAGGTATTCAGGATGACTACAATTTTTGCATGGTCTACCAAAATGCCTTCACTACACACTACATAACCAAGTAGGATACCAAAAGGTGTAAATAAGAGATATTTATTTAAATCTAATTAAATACATAGAACTCAATATCATTATAACATGAGGCATAGTTTAGACAAATGTTCTTTAAATAGATAAAATACTACCTAATTATCGAGATAGACTTCTAAGAATTCATGAATGAAGTCCTTAAACATAGTCACCACTACACAAGAAAAAATTACAAGTGTATTATTAAGGCTAAAAGGCATTACCTTGTATGCAAAGGCTCCCCATTCCATGGTAAAAGTCATTTTGGCTCTGTCATCTTCTATGATGGGTATTTGATGATAGCCATTGAAACCATCTATGAAAGAGTAAACTTCATGTCCTATGATAGATTCCAAAACATCATCTATGAATGGAGTTATGAATGGATCATTCAAACATGCATCATTTATAATGTGATAATCCTAACATACTATGATCTCCCCTATTTTCTTAGGCTACATTACCATGGGACTAACCCAATCTATCTTTTCTATAAGATAGATTATACATGTGTCATGTATTCTATCAAGTTCAACCTTCACTTTCAACTTAATGTTTGGATTTAGCTTGTATGGCCATTTATTTGTAGGTCATGTGTAATCCTTAAGTTTTATATCCATCTCACCTAAATATGGATCAACTCCTTAAACCTATGAGAATTTAGTGGGAAACACATCTTGATAATCTCGTATAAGTCACATAGCTTCATAAATTTTAGATTTTGTCCAATAATCACCTATATACACCAATTTGGGAACCTCCTTAGTTTCAATATTTGTTACTTGATTTTTGATTTGCTGATGGTAAAACTTGCACTTTTCTTCATCAACATATTCATGTATCATTTCCCTTCATATTCTAGAATTTGCATGTTATGCAATTTGTCTTCTTTGGTAGGTTTTGTATTGGTGTCCCTTACTATTTTTTCTAGCCATTCAAATTCAAATAAATCAATCAAATCAATATCACCATAAGAATTGGAATCTTCAATGTCATCTTTAATCATATTGTATTTGGTGGCATGGCTGCATAAGATTTTTTTCTTCTTTATTGGTAGATTTATACATTTATAATGTTGAATTAAGATCACAAGTTGTGTTCTTCTATGTAGTGGATTCCATTGTGGTTATTAAATATTTTGCACACCCGTGGCATAGTAAATGTTTGATTTTTAATAGTGCATTATGAACTAAAGGGTTTTCATCTTAAAAAAAAAACATTTGTATGAAATAATTTTGTACTTTCACTAAATGTTTTGTCTCCTTCCTACGCTCTTGATGCATATACCATGTTGATGGTAAAGGAGAAAGTGTATAATAAAAAATGTGAACCTAGTATTTTGGAGACACACATTTTTTAGTCTAGAATTAAACACATTTTTTAATATGAATTTTAGGACACTCCTCTTCTTAGATGAAATTTTAATTAATTTTGATGATTTTTGGTAGTTATAACCTACTAATCATAAGTTTGCAAACATCATCCCACTCAAGCTAATCATTTATATGAATTGCCCACCATGTCATTGTAACTCCCTTCAAAAAATGATTCAAATCACTAACTCATTGGTTGATGCTAAGTACATGAACTTGTAAGTTCAAAATGAACCATTTGTTATACTCAATCACATAGTACATAAGAAGTTATCTCTCATGTGTAAAGACCATTCTCATTGGTCAAAGTTCATAATCTCCTCAACCCCAATTAAGTGGGTGTGTGTCTAAGTCTCCATAGATATATAACTCTATTTCCCAAGGCAAAGTGCCTTATCTAATTAGATCTATATAATCATGCATATGATCATCTAATTAATAGAGAAATTTAACTTCTAAATGAGTAGGTGATTTAGTAGACATGGACGCACAATCCTCTATGACAAATTGGGTTGCTAATGGTTGAGTAACTACTAGTTTAGGAATTCATTATTCATATGTCTTCAATTATTGAGTGAGTAAAAATTATACCTAAGGTTTAGTAAGCTCATACAATAATTTTTAATTAGATACATATAAAGATTTTAGGCTTTCCTCAGAGTTTACCTTTATCCAACTAGTTTCTTACATGACATATAGAAAAATTGGTTTAGTCAAAATGATGTAAGGTTTGTGAGCCCTATTCAAAGGAATGATGATAACCTTATCTCCCTAGTATGTCTATAATTAATTTTTCATAATGTTGATAGTCATATGACCATCATATGTCCATTTTTTGCCAATTATCATAGGGTAATATGTAGTTTCTATCTTCATATCGATGACTTCAAAGTCACTTCACAAGGTTAGTATTGTAACTTTGATCTCAACATATTCTAATCTTCCAATGGGATCAACTCATCCATAGTTAGCTAAGATTAAAGTTACTAGGCTATAGCTAAGTATATGTCATCCAATAGCTTCCTATGTAGACCTAGGAATCATATTAACTATGCTACCAAAATCAAAGATAGCATTTGAAATTTCATAGCCTACAACCTTAATGTCAATTCATATGTCTAAATCCTAGGGCTTCTTTGTTTTGATGTACCAAAAAAGATTTTATATTTTCTATTGTCCTTATTGGATACACTCTAGTAGATTATGTAGCAAATTTGTGATATTATATGAGATATTTTCATTTTGTAATGTGCTTAAAAGTTTTAAAAGATATGTGAGCACAGTGACAAGTCCATCTTGATACAAAATGTGCATGATCTAGCCTTAAATTTGGGCATCTATTGCTATAGCATCTCCTTTAGTAGTGTCTTGATGTTGTATGTTTTTCAACATCTATGCATTTTTATAGATGATCCCCTTTTCTATAGTTGGGTTCAGGTATGTTTCCTATTTTGCTTTCTAGATTCCTTGATCCTAAGGTATTTCAAGAGGAGGCAAACCTTTTTTGTGTGTTATTTTCATGTAATAAAATTAAAAAAGGCATTTTCCTTAGGTTGTGCATTCACCATATTCACATCCATAATATCCTTATTCTTTTTTTACTTTTCCAAGATAACAAAATCTTATGTCTTATGATGGTCATATATTTTGCAGTATGCACAATAAGTCTATATTTTAGGATTCAAAGGGTAATTCCATTGTAAAGAATTATACTCTTCACATAGGTATCATTTCAAAGGAGGTTGTTGATATTTATTTCCTCTACCAAATTAGTAACCTCCTTTGTATCCACCCCTAGCTCCTCTGTTATTGGATTGATAACCTCCTCTATACCCTCCTTGTTGTTGCATTGTGTTCCAATGTTGATGTTGTTGTGTATCATCTATAATTATGAATTGTTATTGTCAAAATGGTAGGGTCTAATTCATTTTATACTTCTACATCATGGCTAATCTACAGGGTGATAATACTAGTATTATAGAGATGGTGGTGTCCAACTCAATGAAGGATGGGTCTAACCATCTAGACCATGAGGCTGGTATTATGGTGAACTAGGAATCCATTATGGACCTACTTGGGCTACATAAACTTCATCAACCTCTAGGCCTAGAATAATTTGTTTTGGTTAGGACACTTGTTGCACATTAATGGTGAATCCATTTTTGGTGATGTCTTCCTTTATCTCCTATAAATACCTATAGTTAATTTCATCATGATTATGCAAATTTCAAAAATTATAGTACAAATTTTGTGGGTTTTTAACATACTATTGTAAGAGATGGCACTACATTATTTTGTGCCCTACTACTTAATAGATTTCAAAAAACTCTATCTTGATCTTAGGACAATTATTATTGTGATGTCCTTTTCCACACTCCAGACACCATAGATTCAACTTAAGTTTATCTACCTCATGGCATTTTTCCATTCTCTTTATAAAATCTTGCAATGTGTTTTCAATCTTGGATTCTATGATAGCAGCTTCTCCATAGTCTTCAATTTTCTCTACTCACAGGGAAGCAATTATATCATCTACTTTAGTAGCATATTAAGTATGTGAAGTGGCAAATCTTATTCAGAAGCATAGTCTTTTGACAAACCACATAGATTTATATTTTTCTATTAAGGAAAAGTCTAACTTATTCATAAAATCAGAGAATCTATGGTCATAATTTCAAAATAATTCTTTCAACTTCTACCTTATCTCCTTCAAGTCCTGAATAATCTAACTGTACATTTCTTTATTTTAAACTCTATGATGAGCCATATTGTAGAGTTGCATATTAAATGTATTTATGGTATATGAGCTCAAGTTATCTTCTAATTAGTACCCCTACTAACTCATAATTTTATACAACTTCATTAATAATTCCCTTATCTTGACATCACATTTTACAAGTTAGTAAGTATTGTTCAGGGTCCGTAGAACCATCATACATTGATAGCTTTATAAATCCTCTTATATGACCCACTGTGTCAAATGGTGTCAAGGGGATTTGTTACAAAGTTTTTATAAAAGGAGGTTACATTTTAGGAAATCATGCCAATGTACTATGAATATTTATCTGTAAAGTAGGAGATTCAATGTGTGCATTTTGTTTTTCTATGTTTCCTCCTTTTCTTTGCTTGGTTTTAATAAGCCCCGTGGCCATAAAAGCTTATAAAATTGATGTTGTTTTAATTTTGGTACCCAAATATGTACTTTATATAAAAATGAACCTTCCAAACTACTATATTCATATATTTTTAGTTGAAAAATTCTACTGGAATATAATAAATTGGATTGTGGGGATGTGTGCTCTTTTGGTGAATGATTCTTTCCTACAAGTTTTTCTTCTTTTTTATGATTGAACCTATAATTATTTTATTGTTACGTTATGTTTATTTATTGAATTATTCGTATCCTTATTTTTATAATACCCATTTTTATATCTATACACTACATCTATCATCTAACTATTCTACTTCTACACTCTTCTCACCTTCTTCTTCGAACATCTCTTCTTCATCTCATTATTCATCACTTCTTTCTATCTCTCAACATTTTTCATATTATTTATTCATTATTTATCCTTAATCTCTTTCATATCACTCATCATATATTATTACTCATTTATCACCTAATTTACTACTACTCTTACCTCTATTACTTGGGTATTATTTTATTTATTCCATCTATTCTATTGTCACAGTTCACATTTTGAATCTACAATTTTCTTTTAACTCTTATTCCCTCATATCTCCATTTTTTATTTGGGTTCAATCATTATCTAATCATCATTCACTATAATTTTTCACACCCCCCAATACACCTAAAGTGACTACTCCATATTAGTTGGAGTAGGCACCATAGCCCTATCCACAACCAACATCTTCACAAGGAGAGATAGTCACTACAAAAAAATCCCTCTAATTCCTATGATAAATAAGTCCTGAATAGATTTGAAATATATGTGTCATTTTACTATAAACTTGGTGATGTATCCATCTATGGTGGTAGTAACCTAATAATATATTATCCTTGTCCAGTCAGTTTCTAATTTCTATAACTAGTCTATTTCTTCTTTTGTTCAAATAATCATTTATTTCATTATTAGATTAAAGAAATAATATTCCAGCCATGTTAACTAATTAGTTATTAATTTTAGGCAAAAATCACCAAATTATTTTTTAAATCTCTCCATAAATATGTTCTTGAATGATTTTTCCATTTGGATTCTTCTTCTATGAAATTACATACTTTTTGGTCTAACCATGTCTCAATGTCTCTCTACCCCAATAACCATCTTAGCATAGTTTCCTCCAAAAGGAGTGTTTCCATGCTCACCACACCATTATTAGTAGAGGTTCCTGAAGAATTATAACATGATAAGGATGAGGATATCCTGGTTATACTTTAGTGTGTAGGATGATACATCATATTCATACAAAAGGTTGGAAAATAGAATCATAACAAGATGAATCATTATGCATTATATAAGAAGTAGGAAAAACAAATAATTCATTAATATTTATAGGGTATTTGAAATTTAATTAGGTATAAAGTAATCAAAAAATTATACATGAGAATGAAGGTAGTGAACAAAGTAAGAAACACAATAGGTAACCATAACCAAATAATCTCTATTGATCTCTTCAAAGGTGGAACTCCTTTATTCATACAAACATACATATATATATATATATATATATATATATATATTCATTTTCAGTCTATGAATATTCATATTCCTATCATACTTGGAATTAAAATTGGAGTCTATTAATATTCTAATATATTATAATTGGTGGAGATATGACAAAATAGATATGTATCTGACAAACTGAGTACATAATGCATGAATATAGATAAATAACTTGTGCATCTTTACTATCTGATTTATTCTCCCAAAAATAAATGTTTGATTGAGTTTGAAATCTATTTATAATTTTCCATGAGTGATAACATCCTTTGGTCTTCCCCTTTAATCACCTCTCTGTACACCCTTGACTTCTCTACCTTAGGGTTTGTAAATAGTCATACCTTCTTAACCCTTAGTGATTGAGTTTGATGATTTTCCTATTTAACCTAAGTTAATTTTCATCATAAGATGTTTCTCTGATATTCTCACCTTTCTTTCCTTTCAATTAGGTATATGATGTCTTCAAACACCACTCAAAACACATGGATGCAATCAATCACTAATGTATATGCCTATCTTCCTAATTAGTCCTCAAGGCCTTTGAATTGAAACCTTGATTGTTTTATACCTCAAAGATCATGTGAAGACACTTAAAATAGCATTTAATTTTCCCATAACCCCTTAAGAAGTCTAACGTATTTGCCTTGTCTTCAAATCTTCAATTGTCTACCTAGTCTCTTCAAAGATTGTCAATAGATTAAGGTCTATCTAAGACAAAATAGTGTATGTCTCCAATGTTAGTATGACCTTTATAAAATCATGAGTGGATTGAACCAATTAAAATAACTATTTTTACCAATTTTTAAGGTGTAATCACACTTGTAAAGGTTTCAAAACCTCAAATTCTCCCAAAACTGTCTACGACTTTGACTATGTGTGCATGAGATTGTGAACCCTCACTTTATAATCCTTCACACCAAAAATTTAGCTTCAACATGATTAAATAAACTATATGGATCATATAGGATATGAATTAGTCTCAATTATCTCATATTTCCCCTCTGTTTAGGCTTAACTACCTATCTCAAGTTTATGGCTTGTGTATACCTTTAAGGAGTGACTTAACTGCTCTTAGGAGTTTTTAGACTTCATCCATTTCTAATTATCTTAAATATATTGGAAAATTCAATAAGTTTATAATTTATTTCATAAAACTTCATTATTCACAATATTATACCTTTAGTTCACACCTTACATTGTATGGTTGTAGGTAAAGTTTTACTAGGACTATGTCTTTTAGGTTTATTGAGCTATCATTAACATCATGACTCTCTTTAACCTTTGAACTAGTTTTTACTCTTCAATAAAACTTCAAACCTCTAAAACTCACATTTAAATAGGCCACCTTATCTTGGTTTTTATGTTAACTTGATTCTGATTTGATCAAAATAAGGACCTATAGGTTGGGGCCTATGCATCACATTTTGCCCATATAGGCCACCAAGCCATTTCATTAAACCCTTAACCCTATTGATATTGTCAAATAATAAGGTGTTTCCATTATCACTATCTCAATTATCCATAGATCATATATCAATCACACATATCACCTTGAACTCACCTATTTCACTAAGAATCATGGCAACCATATGATTGTAGGTGGAGGTTTATGTAATTTATACAGACAGAGGTGAAACTTGGATGTTAAAGACCTTGATAGGTTCATAATCATGACTTATGATTATTTTCATACCTAATGGGAGTGTTAAATCCATATAACTTAACTTCACATACCTTTTCAAATACTATAGATATTTTGGCTATACTTTTACCTTGGTTATAGGTGAGGATTGACTCTTGGTAGGGTTTAAAGCATTATAACCCAACTTTAATACCATGATGATCCAACTCCTTAATCAACCTTCAAAAGTACTAAAAAATTGGACTCATGATGTATATGGATAATTACTAATGATGATAATAGGTATTAATAAGATAAATCATTTTTAAGTATTTTAAAGAGGTATACATAGTAAAATAAGGAACCTGGGAATCATTAAAATATGTTAAACTGAGACTATGTGGATGTTGAGGATAGATTGGGTTACCTCTAATCTATCATAATATTTGATAAATATTGAGATACTTAAAATAATAAAACTTTTCCATGAATGGAACCTCTAATACAATCACTTATTATGTTTTGACATCTTGAAACCACCATGTACTATACAACCATCTTCAACCTGCTTGCAGACTATAGATTAGTAGT
This sequence comes from Torreya grandis, assembly GCA_037957365.1. NCBI lineage: Eukaryota > Viridiplantae > Streptophyta > Pinopsida > Cupressales > Taxaceae > Torreya > Torreya grandis. The sequence continues at coordinate 1,361,050 of JARHVA010003548.1, read as the reverse complement.
TTATGTGTTTTTCAACTGAATATAACATCACACATGTGGAATGAAGTTGAATAATGATATGGGAAGGTGGATTAGACTCTTGAAAATCTCTCTAAAATTTTATTTGTAAATCACCATACTTACCTTAACATATGTTAAACATATGTCAAGTTACCTTAACATATGTTAAACTGAGACTATGTGGATGTTGAGGGTAGATTGGGTTACCTCTAATCTATCATAATATTTGATAAATATTGAGATACTTAAAATAATAATAAAATTCCATGAATGGAACCTCTAATACAATCACTTATTATGTTTTGACATCTTGAAACCACCATGTACTATACAACCATCTTCAACTTGCTTGCAGACTATAGATTAGTAGTTTATGTGTTTTTCAGCTGAATATAACATCACACATGTGGAATGAAGTTGAATAATGATATGGGAAGGTGGATTAGAATATTTAAAATCTCTCTAAACTTTTATTTTTCTATCACCATACTTAGGAGAGGAGAAAACAAAGAAACTTGGTTCCTTGCCTGAATGAAAAAGCCATTGTGAGTGACTTACCTTGTTAAGGATTGTTTATAAAAGAGAGAGAGATAAAATAAGAACCAATGCAAAAATATGTAATCTATCTAAGGTCCCTTCCTTTTCCCAAAACTCTAAATCTTGATAATCTCTCTCATGGTCATACCATCTACAAACCTCAAGGGCTCTCTTGAGCTACAAATAAATTAGGTGGTTTTTAAGGATCAATTTTGAGTTTGATTTGAAACTCATGCCATAAAACTTCACTAAAACACCTGCCATGAATCCACCTTCAAACTCTTGACCTCTACTATATGAAAAAGTTCACACATATCGATACATCTTGTAGAAAATGGTTGAAAACTCTATTTTTTCTATGTTCTTTACACATTTCAAGCTTGTAACTACCATTTTAGGGAAACATGAGGATGAGTACGTGTCAAAAGGAAAATTTAAATAAGTAATAAGTTTTTTTAGAGCAAAAATGGGACATATTTCACATGTGGAAACTCTTTTGAAGGCCAAAAAATGCTCTAGACTTGTAAAGGAGACATTTTCAAAGCATAAAACATTTTACTAAAGTAATGTCATGATCATGAGGGTGATTATAGATATTATGTATGCTTTAGTGTCCTTTTGAGGTCAAAATTTGTCATTTAATACCAAAACATTATTTTAGACAACATACAAATAGGCTTCAAAAATAGATTTGTTAATGAATATCATATAAGTACCTTATAGATTCATAAAATATTTTATGGGGATTTTATGTGTGTTCACCACAATTTAAAATCTTATATTCCATCATAGCTCACATATAATAAATACTAGACAATCTCATGGTGAGTCATCAAATACCATATTTAGCCATCTTCACTAAGGCACTCTAGGTCATAAGATAATTATTGACCAAATTTGACCCCTAGTCAAATTTGGGTCAACCCCTACTATTTTTAAATTTTTATAAGGTTCATATGTGTCTTATAGGGTGTCATGTTAGTCTATTTTCTTACTCATCCTCTACCTAGTCCTTGTTGAGGTCCACCCCTTATGCACTAGCCTAGTCAACTTGAGTCAAAGGTTTGTCAACCTTGGTCAAAGGTATTCAAAGGGATAAGATGTGTTTTTAATATCCTAAGGTGGTATTTAATATGTTTTAATATGTTTACAAGTCATAAATTGGCTATAGGTTATGTCTCATATGGAAAAGGGGGCCTTTTAGCAATTTTTTAGCCCATTTAATGACTTGTATAGATTTTTATGCAAGAAAAATTGATACCAAAGTGATTTTAAACATGTATCATGTTAGGATAATGTAAATAATAGTTATTTATCATGAAATAAGAATATATGTTCAATGGATGGTAGTTTTCCCTTAAAATAGGAGCTTTTGGGCACTTGCATGGACTTCTCAAGTCCATCATAAACCAAAAACGTGGGAATATTAAATATTCACCTCCCATAATCCATTTAAATGTATATTTTTCAAGAATAATGCAAAATTTCTCATTTTTAATTTGTTTTATTCTATTTTCACTTAGCAAGTAAAGAAGGATCAACTTCATGCACTTGGCATGGGATGTAAAGGTTGAATTGGGAGGATTGATTATAGGGGTAGATATTAATCCAAATTTACTTAATTTTAATCACAATAACTTAATATTTTGTGCATTACCCTTTATGATCCATTACTTTGATCTTAGGTAGCTTTTTATGCATGTTCAACCATGAGGAGGTCACTATTTGAGCTTGTCTCAAAATTTCTTATTTTGGATTGATGGATTTGGGTGATTTAGGTGTGTCCACATGATTTTCAACATGTTTCCATTCTTATTATTTTATAAAGTACAATTTTTTGAGAAGGCCTCTTCTAGGCTTGTAAAATGGCTAATTTACATTCATAGTCATCTCATTACTTTAAAAATGTTTCTTTCACATTATATATAATGTTTTGATGTTGTTTTGGAAATTATATTGGTGTATGATGAGAATTAAAGTGTTTTTAATCAATATTAATGTGTTTTTGAGAGCATTCATTACATAATTCTTATCATTTCATGGCTTCCTTGTATGTATCAGTCATAAAAAATCCACCTACAGGAGCATGCTAACATCACAAGTGTGACTTTGAAGGTTTGACATGGTTATTAATCTCTTGGGACAATTTATTAGCATTTAAATGTTAGATTAAGGCATGTAGGCACTTCAAACTTACAAACATAGAGAGTGGTCTAAGTCTACCTGTATGGGAGGAGATAACCATCTATAACTGATGTCATAGATAAGCCTTATGGAGGTGTTCCAGTGGTTGATCAATTATTTTTGACTTTCCTTTCCATAAAAAAGGCTAGATATACCTATTTACAATGATATTTAGCTAATATAAGTTTCAAAGCATCAAATGGAACCTTGGACTGTACTCAGGCCCTTTTGCCTTAAAAACACTAAACAAAGACCTAAGGAGTTTTTGTAAGCTTATTAAAGTAAACCTATAAAGGTATTTAAATCCTAAGATTATATGTTGGTATATTACATAGACCAAAAAAATACTTCCCAAGGTTTTAAATAAAAATTAATAATGAAAGGTGGTCATTCAGACCCTCAAAGATGGCTAGAAAATCACTAAAACATGGCAGTGATGTCTACAAGATAGTGATCAAAATGTTAATTTGCATCCCATCTTAGTGTTCTTGTACTTGATATCAAGTTAGATGACTATAGTGGTCTAAATTATTCTTGTAAGGTAAGATAGCATGAGAAAAGGTAAATCCAATGTCTTTAAACCCTTATGCATACTTCTTTGTCTGTACATAGGACTGTGATAGTCAGCTAAAAGCAAAAAAGTTTAAGGTTTGTGAAATATGAATGATCCTAGATGAAATGAGAAAATTTGATAGTTTGTGAATAAAAAATGACCTCAAAATCACAATCAAGCACCATTATCAAGTCCATATTTCCCTAGAAGATACCTACAGGCTTAGAATGAATGAAAAGTAGCCACCTATAGTTGAGCAAATAGTGAGGTGAGATGACAGACCTTGTAGGTGTCTTAAGGAACTTTTAGGGATAAAATAGATTGGAAAGGCAAACCTAGTAATTTTGAGGATATAAAAGAGTTTCCAAATCATCCATCAAGACCAATATTATTCCATTCCCATCCTATATCAACTTACAGGTAGGGTATTAAGACTATCTCGGTCTAAGAGGACAATCAGCAATTGAAAGGCCTAAAAGGGTCAATAAGGTTAGGTTTATAATGTTTCAAAATTTAATAATTGTGGGAGTAAAAATATGTTATAAAATTAATTTAAACTTTCATTAAAACCTCCAAATAAAGGTAAAAAATAAAGGAGATCCCCTACCCACTGTCATAATCAAACAAGGTCATAAGCAAGGGAGGAACTTGTTAGAGTTTGGTGCCTTAGCAAGAAAAGGAAAGTTTAAAAAAATGTTAGGTGGATTAATTATGATAAAATTAAGGAAATAATATGTCTATAAAATCCTCAATCCATCTAAGACACTTTTCTCATAAGAAAAATAGGCTCAGTCTATATAGGTAGGGTTGAGAAAGCCTTGTTCCAAGAGATGAATTTGGGGGTTTGACCTAGGAAAGAGGTTTTGGGTGGATTAATATGTTAAAAAAATTTAATTAAGGTAAGTAACATGTATTAACACATTATATGATTTAAATAGGTTTAAAAATAACATTCCTGAGGAGGTTTAAATAAGAGCATGCAAAAACAAGGTTTTTTACCTCTTTTTTAAAGAAATTGGGATGGTTGAACCCCCTAAACATGGAATTGGACAAAAAATTGGTAAAATTGACAAATAATACCTTTTTTATCTCAAAAAATATTCACTTTTATCATCCAAATAGGGAAATATTCCTCTATTTTATCTCAGAGGTAGGTCACTCCTTGCATGCACAAGAATGGTAGTTTTTGGGGAAAGTGTTAGATAGTGAACCAAAGGGAAATATAATAAATTGGTGTGGTTGTAATATCTAGTTAAAACATATAGACATTATAAACCATCCTATAAGGTTGGAATACCAAGTATATGGCCTTGATAAGAAGGTATGTAGGCAAACCTAGTAAGAAGGCATACAAACCCAATCCCAAATGAGATGTCACTTCAAGTTTTAACTTTATCCAATAAATATAATTTTTTATATGATGATTATAGGGGTAATTATTAGGTTTTAATTATTTTGGAATGAATTAAAGATGATAATAATGGTCTTTTGGTTCACAAAGTGTAAACAGACCTATTGGTAAGGCCTAGGATTAAAGCCAAATAAGGGCAATTTCCATTTCAATATTTTAAAAATCCATTATAATGGTTGGAAGAGGTTTTTATGGTGTATATATATGTTTTAAAACTCTTATATTTAAAATAAAGTCTCCATGAAGCCATTTTTAGCCTAGAAAGCATTCAGACCCCACTAAGAAGCAAAAAATGAGCTCGAATGTCATTTTTAGGTGCTTAGAACTTCCACCAAGATTTTCATGGGACCTTGAGCCATTAAATGAGGTTTAATAAGGTCATTTAGGATCCATATGTTACATTTTATTAGAACTCCAATGTGTTATGGCTATGAACAAATGCTAAGAATGAAAACCACTTCAAAACCCTTGCAAACCCTCCGTAGTGACCCAATTGGAAAGATGATACAATTTGAGTATCCATATGGATGAATTTTACCATGATATCTCAATAAAAATTATTTATAACTCTATTAGTATCATAGCCATGGGATTGTATTGTGTGAAACTATATGAAATAGGGAAAAATAGGTCTTATTTTGACCATTTTTGGTGTTTTGTAGGCATGGTGAACTTTAAAAAGGAAAAATAAATTTTGGAGTAAGGTTTAAGACTTTTTATAAGTCTTCATGGTAATTTTATCAAGTGTATATCTCTTAAATTCTCCTACTAATTCTCTCAATTCAGCCATTCTAATCAGTTAGCTAGGAGAGACTTAGAGAAAGTGATGGATCTTCATTTTGGGAGCCTTTTAAGGCCAATTTCATGTAACTAATGGTATTAGAAATTATTTAAAATGTTATTAATTTTAATTTTTGGATCATATTTAAGGTTTGTAGAGCTTGAAGGTGAAAAGTGTGAGAGGTAAAGGGAAAAGGCCATTTTGAGACTACCAAGTGTGATCATACATGGCCAAAATGATGGGAAGGGTCAAGAGCCTCCCCAATTCATGTGATGTATTATTATTAATCCCTCATAATTATATTAATCATTCAAATATATTATGTATAGGGTTAGGATAGTTTAGTAAGGCCAATCATAGAAGGTAGTTTTCTATGCATAGAAAAGGAGTTTCTTGACTATTCTCAAGTCTTAGATGATTTGAAATTAAATTTTTAACTCATAAAATGATATTTCTCACACCATCCCTCTCTCTCATTAATTTTTAACTGATCTTCATGTTGGTGACACATGTCCTTATGCCTCTTCAACTTCTCTTCTCTCTCTCTTCCTCAAAGTTCTATAAATTGAGCCATTTTGGCCATTATAAAGGACCACATTTTTGGTATGAAAAATCCTTGATAAAATTAAATTAAAATTTTATTTTTAACTTTCAATAAAATTCTAATTTTGAGTTGTGAACATTTTGTCTAAGTGTGTGATTGATGTGTAGTGGAGTTAAGTGATAGCATCATCCTTACTCCCTTTATCCTTCATATTTAAGCAAGGGTTCTGATGTTAATAGGTCATGTGAAGTGTTTTGAATGTACTAAACTCTCTTTCAAGTATTAAATTGTATCTATGGTGTGTAATCTAACCCTTAGGTCAAGTATCTTGTTGATTGTCTCAAGCATGTTACCTTCACATTGAAACACTATGTTAGGATATTTCAATGTATGGAATTGGTCTTGGAAATCATTGTTGATTCATATAATTATGATATTCTATGGTATATATTCTTGGTGAATCACCTCTCTATCATATTTTCTATTTTATGTAAACTCTTGACCCTTTTCATGAATAAGCATTAGATTAGGTGATAGGTACTTAGAGAAGAATTCAAGAAGTTATCCCTTTTCAATCGTAGAGATTCATCTCTCCTTCAAGTTCCCACAAACTTGATATATGAGTAAATGTTGCATTAAATTTAGGAAGTCTCATATAGATTCCTAGGGTACATAATTTGATGATAATAGTTTTGGCACACTGGGTGGGTTAGTTGGTCTTAATCATTTACATGTTAAGGGGAATGTTAGCCTTGATGAGCTTAAAGTTAAAGAAAATTTTCTAATCCATAATTTGGTGACCCCAAAAGGTGATAATCTCTAGTTTTAGATCAATTTTTCATCACTATACTTCATAAGTCCTCACTAGATCATCTTCTAGTAGAGTTTTAATCAAGTCCCTCTATCTGAAGCTCCTCTTGAAGAAAAACACCATCAACCATGTTGGGGAATCCAAGAACAACACACCTATTCTGATCCCACTTGTTAGGATCTTGCTCCTCAGAAAGAGCACAATATGATTACCAAATACAAGAAATTAAACATGCAAAATTATCCAGAAGTACAAGTAACTAGAATTCACAAATAGCATAGAATATGAGAGACAATACACTATCTTGTATTAATACTCGTACAGAAAAGAATACAATAAAGAAGATGCCACTTCTTCTCCCACCTTCCAGAGGCTTCCCACACCTCAAGTGTACAGTAATTCTTCTTCAAAAGTTCACTCTCCTACCAAAAACAGTCCCAACACACAACTCAAACATAGAATTGGTGTTCACCTCTCCAACCAGTCAGTAATAACCTTGCCAGTACACCAAGCACTCTAAAGTACTTCAAGTAGATCTCCCATGAACCTACAACTTGCAATTCAATAGACCTTACACATGTAGATCTCCTATGAGCTTGCAACAACCTACAACTCAATGATCTTACAATGGAAGGATCTTCCTTGCCTTCCTTTTCAGCTCATAATTACAATACATGCCAATGGGTCTATAAATAGATCCCAAACTTAAATAATAACTTAGACTCTTAGTTTACTAATAATAGACACGCAGCTCAAGACTCAAAATAGCTTTTACATGTAAACACTCAGTTCAACAAACTAACTATTCATGCAATGAATAGTTCTGGAACACACAGGCGACTGAAATCGGTCCCTATCTGACTGGTGCTGACCAACATCAGTCGACTCCCTGCCAATGCTAGTTGCCTTCTGCATTCATCATGACCGACGTCGGTTATAATAACAATTTTGGTACTTCTAAAACTTTAGCAACCTCCTCTTCATCTGCATAGTTGAAGCTTTTAGCTCCACAACCTAATAATCTCCCACTTAGAGATAAATATTTACAACTGTACTTGTACCTGTACATCATCTAGTTTGTTCCCTTGGCTTTGTATCCCTCTTCAAGATCACTCTGCCCTCCAATGCTTCTTTCCTGGATTGGCTCCAAACTTATGACAACTCCCACTACTTGGGAAAACTCAGGTCTAGTACATACCATGCACTTAACCTCATTATGTGAATCAAGACACTGTTCTGTGAACTGTCCAACAATTGGCATGCTAACCGATCTTAGACAGTCATCTTGAAACAAAGTCAACATATGACCTTCTATGTCCCTAGAACACACTCATGCCAAAGAATCTTGTTGCTCCCAAATTCTTCATGACAGACCTCTGAACTAGCTTTACCTTTAGTTCAACAACTCCCTGTATATGTAACCCTGCAACAAGCACATCATACAGTAATAGGATAATGTAGCTAATATTATCCAACCTAGTAAAGAGAAACATAATGATCAAACCTCCATTGCATTGTAGCTTACTCAAGACCATATACCCTGGCCTTCTGTCTCACATGTCCATTCTTGCTCTTCTTCATCATGAACATCCATTCATCTCTCAGTGCTTTCTTCTAACTAGCAACTCCACCCAAAACTCCTATTTTGTTCTTCTCCAAGGAATCACATCCTTCATCCATGCCAAGCTCCCACTGTTTCCTAGATCTACCTGCTCTGCTTCTTTAACAACTTCCTGGTTCTTTACCATAAGTGAGCAACAAGTAGTGTAAAGAAGGGAAATGATGAATTTGAGGCTTACTTACCCTTTAAGTCCTCCATATGGGCATTTGAGACTCCTTGACAGCTTGTTGTCCACCCAAAATTTGTCTCAGTGACTGATGTCAGTCACATCTCAGTCTACACCTAACCAACATCGGTTCCATGCAACTGCCTCATCACCGACGTCAGTTCCCCCTGATTGACACCAGTGTTTATCTATCCCTGAGTCACCAATGTCAGGCTTCACATAGCCAACATCGGTCCCTATCTAGACACCAATGCTAGTTTTCTAACCGATGTCAGTCTCTGTGTTTTTCTTGTGAGAACTGACTTCTACTTGCGATCTCCTTTTGGATCAAACCCTTCCAAATCAACCTTGCTCTGCTCAGAATTCTTTAGCCCCTTTGACTGATACCTATCTATCATCTTCTCCTTGAAATCTAAGGCTTTCTTGTTCTTGTCACTAACATCTGATTCCTCAAGAAACATCACCTTCTTCTACATATAGAAATCTTGATCTATGCTCTTCAAATCTGAAAGCATACCCTTTGACTCAAGAACATGCATCTCCTTCTCATTCATGCGACCAAGCCTATTAAGCCACATCTTCGAATCTACAACTAAAGTAGATAACCCAAAAAGAGAATCAGTAATACAAGTAGATAGATAAATCATACCTACTTTCTTACCTCTTGCTACAATAAGTGCACCCTTGGTAACCTTCCAAGAGTCTGCTATGAGAGTTACTGTGCAACCCTCATCACCCAAACTTCTTACAGAAATCAAATTCCACTCCAGAATTGGGACATGCATGACCTCCTTTAACACCCATGTGTTACCTGTCTACAATTTCAGCTTCACTTTTCCTTTGCCAACCATCTAACAAGGCTTACCATCCCCTAAAAAAATTTCTCCAATGTCTCCCTAGACATACTCATGAAAAAATTCCCTATTTGGGGATGCATGAAAAGAGGCCCCAGAATCTAAAACCCAAGATTCTACTTTATCTAAGGAACATACCAGAGCATCCTGTGCAACATAATCCACAACATCTGCTTCTTCTTCATGTCCTTCATGTTGATCTTCATTCAACCAATAATCTCTCTTTATGTGCCCTTGCTTTCCACATTTCCAGTAGGTTATTCTACCATACCTGGACTTGGATCTCCTACCTATCTTTGACCTTGATCTCCCATGCTCTATCTTCTCTCTTTGCCTTCCTCTGCCTTCAACACTCAAAGGATTCCCTGATGATTCACCTATGCTTTTCCTGCATATCTCTTCATTCAAGATCACACTCACAACATCATCCACTTTTAAGATTTTTAAAGTAGACGCAGTATTGCTAACTGCCATTACTAAACTCTCCCAACTTTCAGGTAATGAACCTAAGATTAAGAGAGCCTTAATTTCATTATCAAAATCAATATTGACTGAACTTAACTGGTTTACCAAACCATGGAAATCACTATGATGACTATGTACAGATCCACCTTCCAACATTTGCAAATTAAATAATTGCTTCATAAGAAATACCTTATTCGAAGCTGAGGGTTTTTCATATAAATTTGCCAAAGATTCCATCAACTCTACCATTGTCTTAGCGTGTGATAAGTTGGAAATCATAGACGATGCAAGACTCAACCTTATAGATCCTAGAGCCTTTCGATCAAGAACCTCCCATTCTTCATCCTTCATATCCCAGGGCTTGCAATCAACCCCACCCAATGGTAAGTACAAATCTTTTTGATACAGATAATCTTTAATCTGCATCCTCCATAATTGATAGTTCTTTCCATTAAACTTCTCCATTCATAGCTTACTTTCTTTTGTCATTGCTCTACTCCCACTCAAACAGAAACCCCTGTGAGTAACCTGTAATCAACACACAATAACCAGATCTAATCCAATCTGTTAGTATTCCGACCAAAAGCTCTGATACCATTTATTGGGGAATCCAAGAACAACACACCTATTCTGATCCCACTTGTTAGGATCTTGCTCCTCAGAAAGAGCACAATATGATTACCAAATACAATCAATTAAACATGCAAAATTATCCAGAAGTACAAGTAACTAGAATTCACAAATAGCACAGAATATGAGAGACAATACACTATCTTGTATTAATACTCATACAAAAAAGAATATAATAAAGAAGATTCCACTTCTTCTCCCACCTTTCAGAGGCTTCCCACACCTCAAGTGTACAATAATTCTTCTTCAAAAGTTCACTCTCCTACCAAAAATGGTCCCAACACACAACTCAAACATAGAATTGGTGTTCACCTCTCCAACTAGTCAGTAATAACCCTGCCAGTACACCAAGCACTCTAAAGTACTTCAAGTAGATCTCCCATGAACCTGCAACCTACAATTCAGTAGACCTTACTTACACATGTAGATCTCTTATGAGCTTGCAACAACCTGCAACTCAATGATCTTATAATGGAAGGATCTTCCTTGCCTTCCTTTTCAACTTATAATTACAATACATGCCAATGGGTCTATAAATAGATCCTATAATTAAACAATAACTTAGACTCTTAGTTTATTAATAATAGACACGCAGCTCAAGACTTGAAATAGCCTTTAAATGAAAACACTCAGTTCAACAAACTAACTGTTCGTGCAACAAATAGTTTTGGAACACACAAGTGATCGAAGTCGGTCCCTGTCTGACTAGTGCTGACTGACATCAACCGACTCCCTACCGATGCCAATTGCCTTCTGCATTCATCATGACTAATGTCAGTTATACTATTGATGCTAGTACTTCTGAAACTTTAGCAACCTCCTCTTCGTCTGCATAGTTGAAGCTTTTAGCTCCACAACCTAACAAACCATTCCTGACTTTTAGATATCTTAAACAAGAAGGATTTGAAGAGGAAGAAGTGAAAGAGATATGAGATCAAGAGTAAGGAGAAGAGATGGATAAGTAACATCCTTTCCTAGCCTTCAACACCTAAAATCCAATTAACCTTCCTATATATGACCTTATTCTTCCCAATGTGACCAAAAATCTTTCTAGCTTTAATGTAGAGGGTCCTATTACCCCATCTGAGCACATTAGGGACATTTCAAACTTTTGCAATTTCTATAATGTTACTCAAACCAACATATCCATTATATTTCTTTCCATGTCCTTGAAGAGTAAGGCACTTGAATGGTATAGAACTTTGGAAGGAGGTTGCATCACAAATTAGGATGACTTTGGAGAATTTTTGGTGAGTAGGTTTGAAAACAAGAGTGATCACTCTTCATTAATCCACCAGCTAAATGTGATAAGGAAAGGTCCTAATGAATCCATGGGATATTTTAATTAAATATTTCAAAGAACATGGCATGGGTTGGCACCTATCATGAGGCCTCCTCCAAGATTTGTATTCCCCACCTATCTCAAAGCTATTAGCACTGATGTGTCAATAATATTGCAATCAATGGGAGGATTTAATTTACCCAAGGCATATAAGATAGTCATTAAAGCTAAGAATAGTTTGATACAAACTAGGAAACTACCTCTAAGAGTCTCCATGCCTTCATTATCTCATAATTTGGTTGAATCCCTAAGCATAACACAATTTCCCAATACCAATGTCAAGACTAAAACCACTCCTAAGAAGATGGATAATACTATTGATAAGTATGGAGTGATTACATCATTGCAAGCCCAATTCAAATAATCCCAATTACATGAAAATGTTCCACCCAATCCTCAATACTATCTTCAACAAGCCTATATACCTCCACCCCAATACAACTAAAAAGGAAGAGGATAAGGTCAATAAGCTTTCAATAGGTAACCCAATACCTATAATCCAAATTATATTCCATCTACAAGGATTGTGGTTTTAGTCCATACTAATTTGGTTCAAGGAGAAGAGCATATGGATCAATGGGGACAATCTCAAGGTCAATTTTAGTATGATGGTGGAGAAGGTTGTCATGATTTGGTGGCACAATAAGGAGCCACTCCTTACCTTACATCAGAATAACATCTCATACAAGTGAACACTCATGAAGAAGGTAGCAACAAGGTACTATTCTCATGAAATTTCAAAAAATAGATGACTATGTGTTGAATCAAGGAACATTAGTTTTAGCCAATACAAGAGCTAATAATATATTTGTGGGAGATGTTCCCAAATCACATGTGACTCCAAGTGATGCATTTATAAGGCCACATGATGTGAATCCCAATGTAGCACCTCTTACTAGTCACATTCCTAATCAAAGTTATAATGACAACAAGGTTGTTAAGCCTATAATGCATCAATTTATAGCTTCCTCACTACCTCCAAAGAAGAAAGAAAAGTTAAATACTTCCCTTATAAAAATTATTGACTCTTTAAAGAACACCAAGAGTAGCATATCTCTTTGGTAAGTCTTGTACATGCTTGGTCAAAAGGAACTCCTACAAGAACAAATTTCTAATATCAATGTAGCCCCTCAAGCTCCAAGGTATGATGGTGTGGCCCTTTCCAACACACCAAGTCATGTCTTAGATCCCTCCACCAATTCTGAAAATCTTCCACCTTTATACCTCACACTCATTATAGGAGACAAATTGGTTCACAATTATATTGTGGATAGTGGGGCTAGTACCATGGTTATGCCTAAGGTAGTTGTAGATAAGTTGGGGTTAAAGTATGAAAAAAATAACAAGGGAGTGTTGAAACTTGATAGAACTCCAACCAAGATAATGGGACTAGTTAAAGATTTGAAAGTTTTTCTACATGATTGTCCAAGTTTCCCCATTATGCAAGACATTGTGGTGGTAAACCTCCTAGCTCACTTTGTTATTTGCTTGTCAAGGGACTTCACGGCTAAAACTAGAGGATATATTTCTACTAATTGGACTTTTCTAACTTTCATAACAAGGTATGGATCCAAGGTGACCATAATAACATAGCCCTTGGCAAGGTTTCATATTGAACCATATGTGGAGTCAAGTTTAAATTAGAATTGTGTGATTAGTGAAGAAGAAGAAGTTGTCATAGAAGGTGAAGCATCCTCTCCTATTGAAAGTATTTTTGACCTTTTCCTTGATTAATATAGTACTAAAACATATGATCATGATCCTTATGCATCCATGGAAGAAATTGATTTAAGGACTTATTGTGTACATGAGGAAGATAATCCTATACCTACAATTGTAAATGAAGATCATAAAGTAGAAGAGGTATGTCCTACTTTGTTGTCCAAGCTTATAATGAGTCCCATGTGGCCAATAATTAATCCTCTCTATCTTATTCTCCAACTATTCTAATTAGTTCTCCTTAAATTCATGTCATTTCTAGTTTTAAAGAATATCTTTTTGTTTACCAAGAATACATGATAAAGCTTGATACTAGATGTGAACTATGAATTTGACTCAAGAGAGGTGATTAGTATTGCATTAGTCCAAAAATAAAAATAAATTGATAAAAACACACTAATCAACATACATCTCTAGGCCTAGTTACTAGGGTGAGCTTAATAACAAAAATAAATGAAAATCACAAGTAAAAAGTAAAGAAAAACAAGAATCCTTCACCTTCCCTGGATGCTCCAAATGCTTGTTGTAGTGGTTTTCTCAGCTTGTTCTCATGAAGCCTTCATCAAAGGAGGCTTGGATATCTCCTCTTGTCCTTGGCACCTTGTGGTTTTGGCTTGGCTTGGCTCAATATTTTGGCATCATAACTTTTGTATGTGAGAGATATTGGAATTAATTTGACATGGTAACTTTTCACAAATTAAACTTAAAAATGATGTTCATGGCCTCTCTATTTATAGATTTTAAAGAATGACCAGATTCAACCATATTCATCCATCTCAAGATTGAGATGTGTGGTCATGGATTAATTAAATTAAGTAATTAAAATAAATATTTATACTCATCATGACTTTGTAATAAGGGACATTAATGAGTAATTGGAGGTAATAAAGAGGCATGGGAGACCCATAATCCTAATATTTGTGACATTTATGGCCTAGGGATGTCTTCCCAAGAAATGAGGTCACCTAATGATGTATATATTCAATATTAATTTTTAAAAATAGGTTTTCAACAAGTTTCCATGGAATTATTAATTAGGACTTGATTTGGATTAATTAGCTCTTAATCATGATTAAGCACTTTGTGCAAAAATTACTCAAATTGATCAGAATGCCTTGTTATTGGTCCAAAATTTGACTGGAGTAGAATTGGAAGTTAATGTTAGATGTATTGGATCCATTATTCCATTTAGGATGTTTCCAAAACCAAATAACAAAGACACACATCTTATACAAACAATTTGATATAAAAGAGCAATCTAAAGCATCTAGATGCAAATTTGGCATTTTGAGTCAAAATGATATGATCAAAGTTAGCTGGCCCATAAATTGCATTGCCCCATTTAGTGATACCTTGGCCAAAATTGGAACTTGAATATGTCAATTTCAACTCATTTAATGTGCTTTAGTGTTTTTAGGCCAAATTGTGCATTTTGGCAGAAATTGGTCAAAAGCTTGATTAGAGGTCATTGATAGCCAGATTTAAGTGTCTACAGTTTGCCCTTATTTGGGAAGGCATTGCAAGCTATAAGCACATCAATGTCTTCTCAAATAATGAGAAATTACCTATATGCCAAAAAGAATATGATGATTAAATAACAAAGATCCAAATGGTTTTGGGAAGCCTATGATGATGCCCCCTTGAGGGAGTGGCCATCACATTTATTGATGGACACTCCCTCAAAAATAAATAAGAAGAAAGGTGGAATTAACCCATAGTTGAGATTAATCTAACTGATAAAAATGCTTACATGCATTGATTTAAAAAATATTACCGATTTGTCCAAAGGTGGTTATAATAAAGAAAAAGTTAAAAATAATGATTTGCCCATAGTTAGTTATAATCAGTAAGATGACCTAAATTGGATAAAGATGATGGTGCCCCAATTAGAGATGATTAGCAAGTATAACTCAAGGATATAAACTACAATATATATTAAATATGAGTGGGTGCAAAGTGATGAAAGAGATGGATAGAGGAAAAAGATTTATAATTAGAAATGATTTAGTTGTACCTACCAATGAGGAGATGCTTGTCTTGATTAGAAATGATATAATTAGAATGGTTAATGAGTTTATTTGATTAAGGGTGGGATGGAAGTATTTTGCCAAGGTGCCAAGGAGAAAACTTGTGTGGTTCCATTGATTGTAGACCTTTTTAAAGCTAATTTTTTCTATAGCATGTGATGGTAGGCTTCATGATAGAACACCATGAATTCTTAGCCAAAATATTCATAAGGACTTACTCCTGATCTAATAAACACTTGAAAACAATGCACCAATGATAAAAACCATGATGACAAGGTTGACATATGAATATGGATGGACTTAAGAATAATGTGCATAATGAATCAACCAATGAACATATATAGACTAAGTCAAGGTAAAAGTGTTGAAATAAAACAAATAGGCAAGTGAATAAATAAAGAAACAAATAGAAAAACAAACAAATAAATAACCTAAAAGAAACAAACAAATAGAAAGCCTAAAAAAAGCAAAAGAATGCATCCTAACAATGACAATGCCTCAGTAAAGTAGATCGAGGATAACTGACTAGGCTTAGATAGGACAAATATTTTTGGATTTTGAAATATTATGAATGTTTTTGGAATTTTAAGGTATCTTAACTTGTTAGAGAATGACAAAACACCTGCTCATAAAATGGCAAGAGCATTTAGTTTAGGTTTCTCACAAATGGTGAGAGCATATGGAAAGGGGGACTAAGGTAACCTCAACATGAATTGAGAATGACCCACATAGTCCTAAAATGACCTCAAGTCATAGTAATTTCATCCAAACAAAAGGTGAGGAAAAACCAATTACGTCCCAACAAGTTCTCAAATCTAGAAAATGGCCAGTCAAATGAAAATAGTGATGGCAAGGTGATACAATAATGCATGGTAAATAAGTGTTACCCCTAGTTTGACCACAAATGGTTATAACTAGGATATGATGGAATAGGTCAATGATACTAATTTTCCCATAGGTAGTTATAATTAGTAGTAAGACTAGTGAGACATTGATTTGCCCATAGGTGGTTATAATCAGGCTCACATAAATAAGCTTAATATAGGATGGAAAATAAAAGAGATCTTTCCAGATCAATTGTCACACTCCTTTCATATACTATCATTGAAACATGTATTGGATTTATTGTTGAAACTTTAATATAGTCCTCCCATAAAAAGTGCAGGAAGAACCAAAGTAGCCAAAATCAAAATAGGATTGGGTAAGATGACTAAAAACAAGTTTTGGTCTAAATAGGAATGGAATTATAGGATAGTATGGTCTTGCTAAAGATAATGATGACTTTGATAGATTATATAAATGGTAAGAGGGTTTCCCCCAAGTGAGAAGGTGATTGGTTGGGATATGCAATAATGGTAAAAGGATATGTAATAATGGCAATGGCATGGAAATGAAATGGTATGCTACATGTTTTTGGCCTAGGTGTGGTTTTTAATTCTATTGTTCCTACTAATGGGGAGATGAATGTCATAATAAACAAATGATATAAATAGAATACTTGATCATGATAATTGATATCCCACACCTCATTTGAAAAACTACTCTGTCAAGAACTCAATGTAGATTTGGATTTTGAGAATGCTTTTGTGATCTTCATTAGTCATTGATTATGATTCCTTTAAACATTGAGACAAGGTATCTTTATAGCCTATACAAAGGAAAGTATAGCCATGGATGGTAAAAAAGGATAAATAATGGATGGTAGGTTTGAATATGAAATGGAATGTTAGATGATAATGGAATGTGGAATGGTTGGGAAATAAATGAAGATTAAAACATTTAGTCACATGTAATGTTGTTGATGTCAGATTCAACATAGTTTTGGTTATGGTGGGGTCAAAGACTCCTCCTCTTGATAGGACCATCATGTTTTTTTTGTTTTTTGGGCCTAAGAGTAGCTACTATCTGATTAAGTTGTAGATAGGAAGATATTTTGATTTGATATTTGATTTTGTCTTCAAGCAGTGAAGAACTTTTGTGTTTAGTTATCAGTGCCTCGATGAGGTTTTCACCAATAAAGTTGTCTTTATTATCTCGTAGCACCTCTAAGAAGGTTTCACTAAGGAATGTTGACTTTTGAATTTGATTATCCTCTATCAATTTTGAAAAATTTTCACTAGAAGATGTTGAGTTCTGACTTTGATTGTCCCCAAGCACCTCCAAAAATGTTTCACTAGGAGAGTGTTCTTTTGCTATATGAATGTGGTATTGGCCTCCTTTCTCTTCTTCAACTACTATATCACCATGGATTTAGTTCAACAAAGTGTGATTCTATAGATCCCAATCAACACTTATGGGAGATGGAATGTCAATGATATGGCTATTTTGGTTGATGGTAATGGATTATGAAATGGTAATGGAATGGGCAGAGGTTACACAATCTTTGTATAATATACTAGGATTACATATGTCAAATTTAAAGTACTCATCTTCAAAAACCATATAAGGATCAAAAATGTATTTAAATTGATCTACAAGGCATGCATAACCAATGTTGTTACAACCATAAACATATTCTTCTTTTGAATTTGATTCTAACTCAAGGGACTCTGAATCTGATGTTGACACTAATATTGATTCAGATTTTGATGGTAAATAAAATGTCATTTCAAGAATAGAACATGACTCTAACTCTAATTATTTATCTGATGGGTACTCTATTATAATGATGCCTTGTTGAATATTTGGTTTTGGATAAGTAATGGCCTGTGATGGCATAATGGGCTCCACAAAAATTGGTTTTTTAGAGTGGGACTCCTACAGGATGGTAAAAAGGTCAAGAGAAAACTTCTCAAAGATAGGTTTGTCAATAGGAGGCTCTTAAAAAATAGGCACATGGTTAATGTAATTATTTTATCAAAGGTAGTTATAATCATTAAGAAGTGACTCGATAAATACTGTCTCATCAGTGTGAGACTCTTTAACAACTAGTATAAGATAAACAAGTGATTTATGATAGGTTGACTTATCACAAGTGGTTGGTTCAACAAAAACATCTTAGATTGGTTGGTTGTCTAGGCTTTGGTTTCTAATGAGTTGTAAATTACCAATTTTGAACATAGCTTGGTCTTTGAAAGATTGGATTGATTTAGGTTTAGATTGCATTAGTTCTAGATGTAGAATGGCTTGTGGTTGGATAATGGTAGGGCATTAGGGAGCATGATTACTTACACAAGCCAAAGGATGAAGTCCTGAAATGGTAATGATAGGGAAATATAGAATTTTATTGCTCGTATAATTCAAAAGACTAGGTCCTAGAATGATGAAGGGGCATTTTGGAACTTGATTGCTTGTATAAGACAAAGCATCCAAGTCTTCTTCATAAACCATATCATCCCAGTTATGAGATGACTCATAAGTTGGTTCTCAATTGTGTTCCATGTATTGATTATTGTAAAGAGGGTATGGATCCATATCCCAAACAACATTATCTATATTTGGGTCTTAAAAGTCTTCCTCACAATCCTTTTCATACCAATCAATGTCTTAATTTGGATTTTGTGGATTTTGACTATGTTCCCCATATGGAGTATTATAGGGAGAATAATAAAACTCCTTAGAAAATCTTTCTCTATAGGGGTTCCTAGTGGGATTTTGTGTGGCCATTCTATCATAAGCTGGATTTTATGTGACTCCACCATAACTGTAGCTAGACATATTTGCATAAATGATGAAAGATCTGAAATAAAAAGGCTTAGAGTTTTATAAACTCTAAAAAACTATCCAAAGGACAAATGTTCAAACTTGGTCTAACTTGGTTGAAGGGGTGGAGTTATATCTCTAATATGGTCTGAAAGCGGAGCTCTATCTCTAAAATTATTTGTGCTAAGACTTGGTATAAAATAGTCTAACATAAAATGTCTAATGTCAAATTTCATAAGCATAAAAGGTCAAGCATCTGAATAAAAATTGGCATGTGAAAGGTCTAGGTCAAAGTGTTCCAAATAAGTTCTAAATTGATAAATGGAAAAGTTGAGTTACTAGGTATTTTATCCAATTACAGAGTCAAAATTTAGGCTCAAACAAATAGGCATATGCTAGGACTTTTGTCCAAATGGCATCAAAAGCTAGACTTGAAACAAAGCTATCATGTGATTTTATTTAATCTAACAAGTTTGGAAACAACTTTGACATAAACCTGGCATATGAAATCAAACATAAACATGATCAATTGGCATAAGGCATAAGATAAAAGGCTCTTTGAATAAAGACTATGTTTTCCCAAATAAAGGCACAAATAATGATAAGGATAGGTACTAAACAAACAAACCATCAATAGTTTTCAAATTTGGGTAATCGATTAACCAAAGTTATGCAACCCAAAATAAAAAGATCTATGTATCAGCCCCATGAATTAAGGCTTAAATATAAATCAATCAATGTTTGAATTCAAACTTGATAAGGCTAATTGAAAACTCAATGGTGAAAGCTAGGATTTGAACAAACAAGCTATACAAGATTGGACAGCATGATAGCACAAGACAAAGGTCTAAATAGTATACATAAAATGGTTTGAAACAATGGTTTTTAATACAAGGTAAGCTAGTCTTGAAACAAATTAAGTAGCCTAACTCTGTAAGCATGCTCGAATGATGTGATATATGTTATGTTTTAAAGACTCAAAAGGCTCAAAATATTTTGACATGATTTGGGTAGCATAACACTACCCTCCTCAACTCAAATACATTATTTTGACATGACTTATGAACAAACAAACAATTTTTAGTCTCAAAACATACCAAACAAAAATGACCAAAATACACTAAGTATAATCATCCAAATCATAGAAAGGGTATGGAAATGTGGGGTTGACTAAACTAACAAGCTTTCAAATGTTTCTAAGGGAATCAATTGCATAATAACTTTCACGTCAAATGATGTAAAAGACAAGCATAAAAATTGGGTGATCATGACATTAGCTAGTTCTAAAAAGGTCTAGTCCTATTTATAACCACTAGATCTTGATATTCACTCAATGTAGTGCAATGTCTAAGTGCAGATATGTCCCATGTGTAACTTAGGAGTAAGTGAAGTCAATGCTGAGAGATGAAACCCTAGGTCAAAGCTTCCCTAAAGAACTCATAGGAGGTAATGATGTCCCCCTCACAATCCAAGTTTATGACAAAGAAATTATAAAATATAAAGACTTTAGGGTCATTGTCAAGGTCACCTAATACTTTTATGAGTTTTTAGTGAGTGCTTTAGATGACATTATTTCTATGCCTTGGACTATGCAATTTGCAAAAAAGTAAAGCACTTTTGATTCTAAGGGTTCCCTAAAGGGGACAAATGGAAGAGCATACATACAACATCCTTGTATTTTATGAAAACAAAGTGCTAATTGAAACAATGAAAACAAATTTGACAAGTGTGTTCAATTTTAGACCCAAATGAAAGATTTAGTGGTGTTCATTTGACCCCTTGGTCTTAAAATTGTAAACTTTGAAAACTAATGCTAAAAACTTACTTAACACCTAATTGTTATATTAAGCACCAAAATAAAATCCTTAGTTCATTTTAAAGCATACAAAAGATTATTTAAACACATTTTATCAATTTTCCAAGTTGGTCCTATAAGAAAAATGTTAGCAAGTGGTTTAGTTTTGAAGCATTTTTAAAGATGAAAAAATTAACTTAGGAAAATGAACTCTCAGGTTGACATAGTCAAGTCGGGATCCAAGTCAGGGTGAGTTTGGATCTAAGTTGGGGTGAGTTGGGATATGAGTCAAGGTAAGTTAGGATCTAATTTGGGATCAAAGTTAGGGTGAGTTGGGATCTGAGTTAGGATCCAAGTTGGGATCTAAATTGGGATGAGTTGGGATCTGATTTAGGGTGACTTAGGATCTGCATTAGGATCTGAGTTGGGATCTAAGTCAAGGTGAGTTGGGATCTAAGTTAGGATCTAAGAACAAAACCATGATCTCCAAAAAATAAGCTTTTTTCTCAAATCTTCACCTTTTTTGCTTCCACACTCCAAGATCTTATATGATAATGGTTAGTATGTTACTTGTAGGTATTATTTGACCAAATTTGTGGGGTGCCATCCCACTAGGCATGCCATTTTGTGAACTAGGAATTTTACTCAAGAGAGGTGATTAGTATTGTGTTATTCCAAAAATGTAAACAAATCGATAAAAACACACTAATTAGCATACATCTCTAGGCCTAGTTACTAGGGTGAGCTTAATAACAAAAATAAATGAAAATCATAACTATAAATTAAAGAAAAACAAGAATCCTTAACCCTCTTTGGATGCTTCAAATTCTTGTTGTAGTGGCTTGTTTGGCTTTTGCTCATGAAGTCTTCATCAAAGGAGGCTTGGCTATCTCCTCTTCTCCTTGGCACCTTGTGGCTTTGGCTTGGCTTGGCTCAGTATTTTGGCATCATAACTATGGCATGTTAGAGATATTGGAATCAATTTGACATGGTAACTTTGCATAAATTAATCTTTAAAATGATGTTCATGGCCTCTTTATTTTAGATTTTCATGAATTACTAGAATCAACCATGACCGTCCATCTCAAGATTGAGATGTGTGGTCATGAGTTGATTGAATTATGTAATTAAAATCCATAATTATCCTCATCATGACTTTGGAAGAAAGGACATTAATGAGGTATGGGAGGTAATAAAGAGGCATGAGAGACCCATAATCCTAATATTTGTGGCATTTATGGCCTAGGGATGTATTCCCAAGAAATGAGGTCACTTGATGATGTAGATATTCAATATTCATTTCTAAAAATAGGTTTTCAAAAAGTTTCCATAGAATTATTAATTAGGCCTTGATTTGGATTAATTATATCTTAAGCATGATTGAGTAATTTGTGTATAAATTACTCAAATTGATCATAATGCCTTGTTATTGGTTATAAATTTGACTAGATTGAAATTGGATGTCAATGTCAGATGCATTGGCCCGTTATCCCATTTATGATGTTTCCAACACCAAATAACAAAAACATGCATATCATACAAGAAATTTGATAGAAAAGAGAAATCCAGAGCACCCAAGTGCAAAATTGGCATTTTGACTCAAAATTATTTGATCAAAGTTAGTTGGCCCATAAATTGCATTACCCTATTTAGAGATACCTTGGCCAAAATTGGCATTTGAATATGTCAATTTCAAATCATTTAATGTGATTTAGTGTTTTTAGGCCAAATTGTGCACTTTGGTGGAAATTAGTCAAAAGTCATTGGTGTCTAGATTTAGGTATCTACACTAGATATAGTGGTGATCAAATAATTCCAAGTGTTTGTATTAGGAGCATAAGGAATGGGTTAGAACAAATTAAAAGTGAGTGGATACCTATAGAGGATGATAATTGGTCAAATTTTACCTATGAGGTGCTTAAGGTTTGTATCCTGATTTGTATTCTATAATAGAAATTGACAACCCATTAAACTAATCCATCTTAGCAATCTTGAGATGCCCCAAACTCTATGTCCGTTGCCCAAAACTTCTCTTCTTGGGAATCTATCCTAGAGAACAACTAAAAGAGGGAAGAAACCATGGTGTAACAAGTCAACTTATGTGGAGAATATTGTGAAGGAGTAGATGTTTTAGATTGGCTGAATGATGAAAAAGATCTAACCCCTTATGAAAGTGATGATCCTTGTGTGGAAAGGTGTCATGTCCCCTTTTTCATGGACATTGACAGTCTTGATGATTAGCCTATTATACGACCTTCGTAGGCTAATAGGATGGATAGAGGGTCATAATGGAGCTTGGATTGACTTTGATTCATAGGATTTCTACATTTGATTTTCATTCATGTTATTTTGGACACATTTGGCATGAGCTCCTACTTTTTAGGGATATTTGATATGCAGCGGAGCGCTTTTATTTTGGTATGGTCATGTGCGGAATCACTCCCTGATTCACTAGCTTCGATCGATTCGAGGATCCGACATGTATTGAGGGAGATATTAATATTTGATTGATTTAATCAAATATTAATTATTTAGCCTAATTTTAATTAGAAACCCTAATTCTAATTTAAGAAACCCTAATTAGGGCAAGCATATCTTTTTGAGGGTATAAGGGTTTCTCATGGAGGCCATTATTGAGGATGTATGATTTGATTATTGATATTGATTTTGAAGAAATTCTTCTGTGAAGACTGAGCCAAGGGTTCCAGGATTCCATTGTAGTGGAGAATGTTCCCTCTTCATTGTGTGTGATTTAGAGGTTGTGAGATATCAACTGATTTATTGCCAAATTGAGAGATAGCTTCATCCAAAAGTTATCACAGAGATACAGATCTGAGAGATAGCTTCATCCAAAAGTTATCACAAAATTCCAGGGTTGAGAGATAACTTCACTCAGAAGTTATCACAGTATTACATGTATTTCTCTATTTAGTTTTGACCCAATAAGTTATACAGAGATAGATCTTGTGTTAGAATCTATATTCGTGAGATCATCAGGTTGTTCAGCTATCAAGGGTTAAGAACAGATAGGTTGGCGGCCATACCAAGTCTGTACAGGTCCGTACAAATCCACATCAGGCACCGACCTCGGCAGAGAGAGCTTTCAGTGATCGACATCGGTTGACTGAAGACCGACGTCGGCAGAAAGCCGACCGACAGAGACTGACGTCGGTGAGATATCGATCGACGACGGCGTTTGTGTGTCGACACACAAAGGCCGAGACCCTTCAGATTCAGATTTCACTCCCAGATTTGCAAAGCCAGGGTTTTCAATACTGTATTTCATGTTTTATATGCATAAGAGAGGAATATAATTGTAATAGTCTAAGCAAATAAATAAGAAATTATATTGTGGTAATTTGTTTATTTGAGTTGATATTCTACAAGTTTGTATCTGTGATCAGAGCTTTTGATGTTTCTATATTCCCTATTTGAAGGGGATATTACAGTGGTATCAGAGCTTTTGTAGGAGGAAAAGGAGCCCCTAAGTAAGGGACATTACAAAAAGAATGCCTTAGAAAGATTCCTTTTGAATCCTAAAGAAGAGGTGTTTTCTCTCATTATTCCTTTCCATGATGCAGATCAATCAAAAGAGGATGGCTTATGGCAAGTGTTTGAAGACATATGCAATGAATTTGAAATCCAAAAAGGGCCTACAAGTCCTATAGAACTGACCATAAGCTATGATAAGCTAGAAGGTGGAAAACAAGTATGTGTTGAGGAGTATTATCACCAAGAGAGTTTGGATCATGATGAAATAATATATGATGGTCTTGGGCCCCTTGAAAGTGATTTGAATATTGATCTGACTATCACTCATGAAGCTACCTCTACTATCATCAAAGAGGAATTTAAGCAAAAAATACTTCCAAACTTCTATGATATAACACTTCTTGGAGAGTCTGAAGAAGATGAGATCTATCAAAGAGATATGAACTTAAAATAATGTATCCTATATATGGACATGAAAATTTGACATGAAGAGACAAGAGGGAAGTAATGTGAGACATGTTTCCAAAACTAAGATGACTTTAGCTACTTAGATACCTATTTGAGATGACTTCATAAAGTGACATGACAAGTCAAGGAACAAAGTGAAAATGTGAGTCATCTAGTATCACACCCAAAAATAAGCACACATGGAATCCTTATTCATTTAATGAGGATGGAAATTCAAGATACTCTTGTTTTGATCTAAAAAGGGATTATGATCAAGATGAAGGTCCATACTAGTTTGTTTTCAGTTGTGTTTCCTAAGTGCTTAGTAGCATAATTGTGTCTTTGTCTTGTGTTTGTTGTTCTATCTTTGTGTTTCTTATGTAATGTCAATTGTCTTGTGGTGAATCCAAGGTATGTTCATTTCAATCTGAGTGATCATATGCATGACTCCATGCCCAATGCAAGGATTAGTCAACTTGTCTTAGGCATAGCTAGCATGCCACCCCTAGAAATTGCTAAGAATGTTGACCAAATTTGACCGTAAATCAAATTCGGCTCAACCCCTACTATTGTGAACTTTTTATAAGGTACTTATGTGTCTTATAGGGTGTCATGTTAGTCTATTGTCTTACTCATCCTCTCCCTAGTCTTTGTTGAGGTCTAACCCTTATGTACTAGGCTAGTCAACCTAAATCAAAGGTTGGTCAACCCCAGTCAAAGGTAGTCAAAGTTAAAATATGTGTTTAAAATATCTTAGGTTGGTACTTAATGTGTTTTAATATGTTTACAAGTCATAAATTGGCTATAGGTTATGTCTCATATGGAAAAGGGGGCCTTTTAGCCATTTTTTAGCCATTTAATGACTTTTATGGATTTTTATGCAAGAAAATTTGACACTTAGGTGATTTTCAACGTGTATTATGTTAGGATCATGTTAGGAATAGTTATTTTCCATGCAATAAGTATTTATATTTAGTGGATGGTAGTTTTCCCTCAAAATAGGAGCTTTTGGGCACTTGTACGGACTTCTCAAGTCCATCATCAGCCAAAAACGTGGTAATATTAACTCTTCACCTCCCATCATCCATTTAAATGCCTTTCTTTCAATAAAAATGCGAAAATTCTCATATGTGACTTGTTTTCTTCCATTTTCACTTGGCAAGCAAAGGAGCAACGTCATGCACTTGGCATGGTCCGTACAGGGGGAATTGGGAGGAGTGATTCTAGGGGAGGATATTAATATAAATTTAATTAATTTTCATAATAATAAATTAATATTTTTTGCATTATCATTTATGAACCATCAATTTGATCCTAGGCAATTTTTTATGCATGTTCAACCATGAGGGGGTCACTATTTGAGCTTATCTCAAAATTTATTTTTTTGGATTGATGGATTTGGGTTTTTCAGATGTCTCCACATTATTTTCAAGATGTTTCCATGCTTATTGTTTTCAAAATTATAATTTTTTGAGAAGTTCTCTTCTAGGCTTGCAAAATGCTTAATTTGAATTCACAGTTTTCTCATTACTTTAAATATGTTTCCTTCAGATTAGATATAATGTTTTCATGTTGTTTTATAAATTATCCTAGTGTATGATGAGAATTAAAGTTTTGGTAATCAATCTTAAGTAGTTTTTGAGAACATTCCTTGCATGATTCTTGTCATTTCATAGCTTCCTTGTATGTCTTAGTCATAAAAACTCCACCTACAGAAGCATATTGACATCATATGTATTATTTTGAAGGTTTGACATGGTTATTAATATCTTAGGATGATTTATTTGCATTGAAATATTATATTAATTCATGTAGTCACTTAAAGCTTACAAACTTGGAAAGTGGTCTAAGTTTTCCTATATGGGAGGAGATAACCATCTATAGTTGATGGCATAGACAAGCCTTCTGGAGGTGTTCCAATGGTTTATCAATTATTTTTGAGTTTCCTTTCCATTAAAAAGGTCTAGACACACATATTGACAATTATAGTTGACTAAGAGAAGTTTCAAAGAATCAATTGGATCTTTGGACTGTACTCGAGCCCTTTTACCCTAAAAACACCAAATAGAGGCCTGAGGAGTTTTTGCAATCTTCTCAAAGTGAACCTATAAATGGATTTGAATCATAAGATTAGGTATAGGTATATTCCTTATACCAAAAAAATACTTCCCAAACTTTTAAGGATAAATTAATAGTAAAAGGTGATCATTCAGACCCTCAAAGATGGCTAGAAAATCACTAAAACAGGGTAGTGATGTCTACAAGATAGTGATCAAAATGTTAATTTGCATCCCATATTGGTGTTATTGTACTATTATATCAAGTTAGATGATGATATTGGTTTAAATTAAGATTTATAGGTAATATATCATGAGAAAAGGTAAATCTAATGTCTTGAAACCCTAATGCATACTTATTTGTCTATACACAGGACTATGATAGTCACCTAGAGGTAGAAAAGTTTAAGGTTTATGAAATAGGAAAGATCATGGATGAGATGAGAAAATTTGATATATTTTTAACAAAAAAATACCTATAATAATCATCAATAACCATGATCAAGTCCATATTTTCCTAGAAGATACCTATAGGCCTAGAATGAATGAAAAGTAGCCACCTACAACTGAGCAAATAGTGAGGTGAGATGATGGACCTTGTAGGTGTCTTAAAGAACTTTTAGGCATAAAATAGGTTTAAAAGGAAAAAATATTAATTTATAAGATCTAAAATAGTTTTAAAAACATCCATCAGTAGCAATATTATGTCATTCCCATCTTATGGTAACGTACAGGTAGGGTATTAATATTATCTCAGTCCAAGAAGACAATGAGCAATTGAAAGGCCTAAAAGGGTCAAGAATGTTAGTTTTTTAATGTTTAAAATTTTAATAATTAGGGGAGTAAAAATATGTTATAAAATTAATTGACACTTTCATTAAAACCTCCAAATAAAGGTAACAAAGAAAGGAGATCCCCTGCCCACTGTCACAATCAAATAGGGTCATAAGCAAGGGAGGAACTTGTGAGAGTTTGATGCCTTGACAATCAAAGGATAATTTTAAAATATTTTATGTGGATTAATCATGATAAAATTAAGTAAATAATATTTATATAACATCCTAAATCCATCCAAGACACTTTTCTCATAAGTAAAATATGCTCAGTCCATACATGCAGGGTTGAGAAAGCCTTGTTCCAAGAGATGAATTTTGAGATTTCACTTAGGAGAGAGGTTTTAAGTGGATTAATAGGTTAAAAAATAATATAATTAATTCAATTAACATGTATTAACACCTTATATATATATCAAATAGGTTTGAAAATAACATTCATGAGGAGGTTTAAACAAGAGCATGCAAAAACAAGGTTTTTTACCTCTTTTTGAAGAAATTGGTATGGTTGAAACCCATAAACATGGAATTTGAAAAAACCATTATGTAAAATTTATAATTAATAACTTTTTTATCTCAAAAAATATTCACTTTTCTCATCCAAATAGGTAAATATGCCTCTGTTTTGTCTCAGAGGTAGGTTACTCTTTGCATGCACAAGAATGGTAGTTTTTGGGAAAAGTGTTGGATAGTGAACCAAAGGGAAATATAATAAATTTTTAGGGTTGTAATATATTTATAAAACATATAGATACATTATAAAAAATCATATAATTTTTTAATACCAAGGATATGCCCTAGACAAGAAGGTCTGCAGGTAGACCTAGTAGGAAGGCATGCAAACCTGATCCAAAATGAGATGTCACTTCAGGTTCTAAATTTATCCAAGAACTATAATGTTTTATATGATTATTATATGGATAATTATTATTTTTAAATTATTTATTAATGATTTGAATGTGATAATTATGGTCTTTTGGTTCACAAAGTGTAAATAGGCCTATTGGCAAGGCCTAGGCCTAAA
Source organism: Torreya grandis (assembly GCA_037957365.1). NCBI lineage: Eukaryota > Viridiplantae > Streptophyta > Pinopsida > Cupressales > Taxaceae > Torreya > Torreya grandis. Next base: position 1,332,115 of record JARHVA010003548.1, on the reverse strand, counting down.
GCCAAAAAGGGGTCAATTTCCATTTCAAGATTTTAAAAATACATTATAATTTTTGGAAGATGTTTTTAGGGTGTATATATAGGTTTTAAAATTATTATATTTAAAATAAAGTCTCCAAGAAACCATTTTTTGCCTAGAAAGCATTCTGACCCCACTAGGAAGCAAAAAAGAGCTCAAATGTCATCTTCACTTGCTTAGAACTTCCACCAATATTTTCATGGTATATTGAGCCATTAAATTAGGTGTATTAAAGCCATTTAGGATCAATAAGTGATATTTTATGATAACTCCAACATTCCATGGTTATGAACAAATTCTAAGAATGAAAACCACTTCAAAACCCTTGCAAACCCTCCAGAGTGACCCGATTGGGAAGATGAGACAATTTGAGTATCCATATGTGTGAATTTGACTATTAATTATGAATAAAAAAATTTATAACTCCATAATTATCACATACATGGGATTGTATTGTATGGAACTATATGGAATAGGGCAAATAGGGCTTATTTTGACCATTTTTGGTGTTTTGCAAGCATGGTGAACTTTCAAAAGGCCAAATCAATTTTGGATGATATTTTATGAATTTTTATAAGTCATAATTTTAATTATATAAATTTTATAAGATCCTAATTTATCCTATTAAGTCTCTCAATTTAGCCAGTCTAGTGAGCCAGCTAGGAGAAACTTAGAGAAAGTGATAAATCTTCATTTTGGGAGCCTTTTATGGATAATTTAGTGTAAATTATGGTATTAAAACTACTTAAACATGTCATTTATTTTATTTTATGTATCATATTATAGGTTTTTATAGCTTGAAGGTGAAAAGTGTGACAGGTGAATGGAAAAGGCCATTTTGAGACTTCTAAGTGTGTTTATGCATGGATAGAATGATGGGAAGGGTAAAGAGACTCCCCAATTAATTTTAGGTATTATTATTAACCCCTAATACTCATAATAATCATCAAAATTGATAATTTTTAGGGTTATGATAGTTTTGTAAGGCCAATCATGGAAGGCAATTTTCTATGCATAGAAAAGGAGTTTCTTGACTATTTGTAGGTCTTAGATGATTGGAAATGACATTTTTAACTCATAAAATTATATTCATTTCCAAATACCTCTCTCTCATTCATTTTTAAATGATATTCATGTTAGTGACACATGTCCTTGTGCTTCTTCAACTTCTCTTCTCTCTCTCTTCCTCAAAATTCTATAAATTGAGCCATTTTGGCCACTATAAAGGACCACATCTTTGGTATGGTTAATACCTACTCAAATTAAATTATAATTTTATTTTTAACATTTAATAAAATTCCAATTATGAGTTTTTAACATTTTTTCTAAGTGTATGAGTGATGTATAGTGGAGCTAAATGATAGTATCATCCTTACTCCCTTTATCCTTCATGTTTAAGCAAGGGTTCTTATGTTAATAGGTCATGTGAAGTGTGTTTAATGTAATAAACTCTCTTTAGATTATTAAATTTTATCTATGGTGTGTAATATACCCCTTAGATCAAGTATCTTGGTTATTGTCCCAAGTATGTTACCTTCACATTGAAACACTATGTTAGGATCTTCAATGCATGGAATTGGTCTTGAAAAGCATTATTTCTTAGTATAAGTATGATATTATATGGGATATATTATTCATGAATCACATTTATATCATATTTTATATTTTATTCAAACTCTTGACTCTTTTCATTAACAAGCATTAGATTAGGTGATAGGCACTTAGAGAAGAATTCAGGGAGCTAGCCCTTTTCAATCCTAGAGATTCATCTCTCTTACAAGTTCCCACAAACTTAAGAGATGATTTAATGTTGCATAAAATTTAGGTATTCTCATATAGATTCCTAGTGTTCCTAATTTGATGACAATAACAACTTTAAAACATCTTTAAGACATCCAAACATACTCAACAAGCATGATGATACTTAGCACTAATTAAAAATAGGTATAACAATGACAAGACACTGAGACCTACTCCCTTCACTTGTTATTTAATGAAAATTATGATGGTTAAGTACATAACCTAAATACCCAAGACATTTAGGAGATATGGTGATCACAAATAGACTTAATAACATCTCTATTAATGTCTAATGACTTTGATAAGTAATTAAGAGACATCATCACCCATTATAACACCATGTATAGGCTTAATTGGGTGCCATGAAATTTTTTTAGTTATAGGGGTTTGAATTTAGCCTTTTGAGGCCAAATTACCAATAGTTACTTTGAATAATATTAATATAAGGTAGAATAGGAAATATTTTGGTAATTTTAGTGCTTCTTGAGTGCTCTTTTGGTATAATTTCTAGGTTTTATAGGTGGTGAATAAATTAAGGTTAATATTATATTTATACCAATCTTATTAGGAGATAACTCACATTAAATCAGTTATACTAACCATTTTAATACATTTAATTTGTAAATTGGATGAATTAAGGGCACTAGACAAGTCAAGACAGTAACATCAATGCTATTATCTAACCCAAAAGTTAGTAGGGAGAAAGAGAGCAGGCATAGGCTCAAAACTTATAGAGGTGTAAGATAAGTACATTTTAAGAATTTTAGGAAATATAAGATATCCATTTCATCAATATAAGGTAATTTATTCTAAGATATACTCCAACAAGCATAGGATATAATAGATGTTAGGCTTGAAAAAGTAAGACATGTGTATAACTAAGAAGAATATCCAGGGTCATGAGATTTCCAAGTGTACAAGGCTGAGATGCTACATAATTACATAATATTGTATATATTTTCCACCATTTTAATATAGTAATGAAATTAATAATTTAAAGTATAGGAATAAGTACTTGGGTATGTATGCACATCTTATATTTTCTTGAGTTAAATTTGAGTGCTTTTTTGGAGCTAGGTTTTAGTGTTTTGTTAGTGACTGACCTATAACTACAATCATGTTACATTGCATAATAAATGCATATAATTTGGTTCAAATTTACTTTAACTAAATTTAAATTTAAAGAGAAAGGTTTAGGTGTACACTTGTGTGTCAATGTAACTACCTTACCTATTGGCACATTGTTTTTTCAAAATATGTATCATCATAAGGTTATAAAATTGAATAATTATTTTAAATTACATATATCCAAGTAGATAGAGAGAGAGATATTGGAAGGAACATGCCCCCAACTTTGGAGTACAATTGAGTTATCACTTGGTAGTTGAGATTATCTCAACTATGTAACCCAGTGATACTTTTAACCTAGTGATTTTGGATGATAAATTCCAAATTGAAAATTTGAAAATATTTATTGATTTAATCACCAAAACCATACCAAAAGGTGAACCAACTACTACAATAGATTGGCTCACTAAAGTTCATAAAATTTCATTAGGTATCATTACATGAAATAGTTTTATAATCTAAATTTTATTTGTATTTTTCAATATTAAGCACATGTTGCATAACATATGCACCATGAATTTGTCTCATGTTGAAACTATGTGTAATAATTGTACCATGTATAGAATTCTACCGTGAATGTCTATCATAATCATATAAATGTGTGTTTTATCCAATTCAAAAACTATGTAAATGTAGAGGAAATTATTTCAAATCATTACCCACTATTTATGGATAAATATGAAATTGATATAAGTAGTAATGTGGAGGACATGTTCCCAAAATATGTCCCCACTATAAACTAGAGATGTTAAACACTAAGTATGTGTGGAGAACATGTTTTCAAATCACCCCCCCCAATAAATATATGAATTATAAGTTCCATATTGAATTAATTTGGATAACATGCTTCCCAATCATGCCCCCACTAAATCTAAATCTTTTAATGTGTGGAATCCATGCCATCATGACATGCCCCAACTAAATCTCCAAACTAGTGTAAGTGCCATGTATTATGTGAATGTGGAGAACATGATTCAAAAACATGTCCCCACTATAATACAAAAACTATGAAAGTGTGGAATCCATGTAATCATGAAACTCCCCCAATAATACTCCCCCATCTAAGGTGAGGAAAAAATTGTACCTAGTAGTTAGATCACCTCAAAAGGGTAAGATAATTGTAAATCTACAAATGTGACCATACAACATATAAAAGGAAATATTTCTAGTTAGATGTAATATTTGAAGTGTGTAGAACCTATGTGATCACATGTAGGCCTAATATTCATGATAAATATCATGGAAACATTTATATAGTAATAATATATGATCAATAATCAAAAAATCACACACACAAGAGTACTCAAAGCAATTCAAAAGGTAATGTTCCAAGGAGACTACAAGCAAGGGGCATGTTCAAATGATAGGAAATGTAATTGACATGACTTAGTAAAATGTCCAAAAAATCAATGCAATGACATATTAAAATGTCTATATAATGTAATGACATATTTAAATATATAGTAAGGCAAACATAGGCACAAAGGATGCATATAATGGATCATATGCAAATGCTTAATAAAGTAAGGTAATATCAAGATAACACACTTAAGGAAGTGTGTAAAGGAAAATAATAAGTAACAAACATAAATATGTCATAGTGGCCCATGGATCAAATTTTCTAATGAAAAAATGTCAATTTCATAGCATATCAAATACCCTATGTAATGTATAATCATGGAAAATATGCATGTGTAAGTACATATATAATCTTAGACATGATAGTGTATAGTGATAATCAAATCATATAACATGTGTGTATCAATATCATAAAACATGGATGCCCCTAATGTCATGATGACATGAGTAGAGGGAAGTCCCAACACCCATAAATGTATCATGTATTATTATATGCTTGTGTTTGTGTATGTAGGATTAAATGATATGCTATTCCTCAATATGGAACTAACACATAGATGCCAAGGATCCAATAGAACATATAGGTTTTTAAAGTTTTTTTGAATGTTTTTTGACTTTTTTGGTATTTTCATGAAGACACAAGATCATCCTAAGATCTAATCGAAAGGATGATCATAGGTATCTTCCCACTTAGAACCTAATGCAATAAATTGATCATAGCACTAAGGAGCATGTATAAGTGTAATATATATCACTATAGTATTTATGATGCTTAGAATATGTATAATGGGACTCTAGGGTCATGAAGTATCAATAAAAGGAATAGGGGTTATTTTAACCCATCTTTGTGTATTTTATGATTTCTTTGGAATAATAATAATAATAGGAACATGTTTATGTGCTATGGATATCTAAATATGGTACGTAGAAGATGAAGATTCTATAGAACCCACTATTTATCTCTAATGTAAATGTATCTCAAGTATTGGCTACCTACAAAAGGGGATTTCTTGTTTCTTACCCTTTTGTGGTGGATTATCCTTAATAGGCTTGATAATTAACTACCTAGGTATGAATTTTTAATGTTTGAGATGATGCTTATATGGAATATTTGAATCTATAATTACCTAATTAGCATGAATGTACTTAAAAAACCCATGCACTTTATAAGGTATTGAAAAAATAATGTGTATCCAAGATCATTCCAATAACATGTCAAAGACACTTGTATAAGGTATAACTGAGAAATTAGTAACCACGTGTGTAATACTAGCCTATAAAGGTATATCAATCTTACCAAGAACCTTTTGGGAGGTCCCATCAAATGCTCTAACTGATCTAGTAGAGGGGTGTAAATCATGATGATTATAAAGGTTCAAATATTTTTTCTTACACCATTATCAATCATAACATTATGTATGGGGTATTTATCAAGGTATGCTTGAATTAATAGATAATTAATATCATAGTCATCATCCTTAATTTCACTATCATTAAATGAAATAGTGGATTTCTAAACCATAGGAGGTAAATGTGTCATGTAAGTATCAATGACCCCATATAGTGGGTGTCCATAATATGATGGAGGAGCATGTGAACTATTTTCCATTTGAAATTTTGGTTCCTTTTTTGGAATGGTCTTGTAAAAGATTATTAAATATTTTTTATTTATGGTGATCACTAGGTTATGAACCCAATTAATTTGGAGGATCATAAAATGTAATTTATTGGTCATTGATGAGGTCATAAATCTTATGATTTAGGTTTAAAATGTGTTCATAGAATGCATAGTGCCTTGGTAATAGTCACAATAAACATTTTCATCATATCCTTTGGGTAGAGACAGTAATGAAGTAAGAGGCTTAGGTAAATGTGCAAATTAACTCTTTGGTGCATTAGATAGGACAAGCTGATTAGGTTATGGTGAAACTATGTTAACCATGGTAGTTGTTTCTTTTTTAGGCTCAAGAGGTTTTACCTTATAATTTATTTTGATTGTAAATTTTTCACTAGATGTAGATGAAGCTGGTGTGTTTTCTACATACATTATATTATTTAATGACATAAGATTCATTACATGGTCTCATACAACATGTCATAAGCCATCAAAATATTGAAAATTTTTTAATACAATGGACTCGTGTAAAGGAGCAAGCAAAATTTTCTTGAATATGTCTTGTAAATCTTTGTCTACCATAGGATTTATCATTTCAGCTAACATTATCTTATATCTCAAGACATATTCATTGATTGGTTAATTGGTTCCTTGTCTAATATTTACAAGTTAATCATAGGAAACCTTTTCAATTATGATAATAGAAAAGTGTCCCAAAAATTGATCTTCAATATTTTTGAATGCTTTCATGGATTGGAGAGATAAGTCATAAAACCACCTCAAAGCATAGTCCTTGAGGATTCTTGGAAATATCTTAGTCAAAATTTTATCATTTGAATCATAATAAAGGCATGACATATAGAAGGTTCAAAGATGTTCAAGATCACCCTTGCCATCATAAAATGTGAATTTAGGTGCAACAAATCTGGTTGGCAAAGGGTGCAAAGACATATTAAGTGAAAGAGTGTTATGCAAAACATATTATGAATTTATAACATGTGAAGACTATAAATCATTTTGTTCAATATTTATAACATTATCCTACAAGGTATTTATGACTTGAAGGAAAAATTAAACAATGGGTCCAATGGGATTTTGGTTAGCAATTTGAGTATCCACCATAGGTGTTGGAAACATGTTTTGAGTAGTAATAGGCATTGAAATAGGTATTTATGTTGAAAAAATGGGTAATTTCCTAATATATGTATCAATAGTAGTATTAGGGAACAAAGGTTGGAAAAAAAATGTATGCCCTCATTAAATGTATTAAGTTATTATGTGTTAAAGGGGATGGATGTATCCACTAATTTTTTTGCATTTTTAGCTTCAAGTATAATTTTTAATAATTTATCAAGATCTTTAGTATTTTGTTGGATGTGGTCATGAAACATTATAATTGCATGCATTTTGTCATTATATTCTTTGTCATTGTCATTTGTTTCTAGATTTTCATTATCAAAATCTTCTTCTATGATAACCCTATTAGGATTTGTTTCATTTTCAACATGGGTATCACCATAATCGAAGGTATGATATCCCTCATTGGTTTGACAAATATTATATGGGTTGAGGGGAAAATAAATATGTTTAATAGACACACCCTAAAATATAGGGTTGTGCCTAAGTTGCATGTAAAATATTACCAATATAAAATGAAAGAGTAGAACAATTTGAAACCCTACATGGTTTAAAACCCTAGGAATCCAAAACAAATACATTCACATAGATCAAGTTCACCAAATGTTTAATCCTAATTTGGATAAGGATCATATTTAGTGTTTAAGGTTAAGGATATAGAAATTATAGGTCACAAGGGTGAATATAAAATCTATAGTAGGTAGATTAATATGATTAACTTAGATATAACATATACTAAATTCATAAAATTGAGATAGGCTATTAATGAAAAGTACAATTGTGCTAAATATAAAAATTACATGAAATAAAGTACTTAGTTTTTTTATGTTAATATAGTGTTAGACATAGTACAATAGGGAAGTAGGTAGGAATATTTTTCTATACCAATCATTAGCTTCTAGATATAGTGCCTCTATCTCTCTGGACACTTGCATCGGCCTGGGATAGTTACATTGATGTTAGTGTTTTAACTTGATGCTAGTGTCATACATTAAATATGTGCTCAAATAGGATGTGATGACATATATCTTACTAGATTTATATTTACCTTCACTCTAGTGCATTTAGATATGGGTCATGGACTATCACTCTTAGTGAAATGGCAAAACCCTAGATTTACATCTTCAATGTGACTTTGAGAAAATATGGGTTAATGGGAATATGGTGTTGAACTAACCTATAGTGGACTCACTATTAAAGGGCACTTATTATATATCCAATACTCCAAAATAGGGACTTAGACTCATGTAGTTCTATACTACATGTTGGCTTGTGTGTGAATCACGAAATGTGTAAAGCAAGTACAATAGTGACATATCTTTTAACTTAGAAAATATGACCTTTTAACTTCTCTTTTATTAATTTAGACCTATATCTTGTTTTTTTCTTTGATTAATACTATAATAGGGTAGAATAGGAAATATTTTGGTAACTTGAGTGATTCTTGATTGCTCTTTTGGTCTAATTTCTAGGTTTTATAAATGGTAAATAGATGAGGGTCGATATTATATTTATACTAATCTTATGGGGATATAAATCATAATAAATCACTTAAGACAACCATTGTAATATGTTTCATTTTCAAATTAGATGATTGTAGGTTATTGGACACTTGTTTTAGGCTATGATAGTAATGTCTATGCTACTATCTAGCATGGATGTTACTATCTAGGGAGAAGGAGAGTAGGCCTAAGCTCATAACTTATATAGGTGTAATATAAATACATTTTAATCATTCTAGGTAAGACGAGATGTTTGTGTCATCAATATAAGGCTGGTAAAACTAAAGGATGGGCCAAGGGGCACAATATATAGTATATGTGAGGCTTTTAGAAGCAAGGCATGTGTATAACTATGAAGAATAGCTAGGGTCATGATTTTTCCAAGTGTACAAGACTGAGGTACTACATAATAAAAAAGTATCATCTACAGTTATGTACTTAATATTTTTTATAACACATTCAAACCATGGCACACTATGACATGTTTATGCTAGTTTTTTATGTTCTTCCTTTGCATAGTTCCTCGAATGTTTTGCCTTATTATTGTCTTGATTTTTTAAGCATTTTAATATGTTATATTGTATACATCCCATGTGCCTATGTTTTACCTTCTTGGACATTTGAATATGTCATGGCTTATTGTATATATATTTTAATATGTCATTCCTTACTTTGTGTACATTTTAATAAGTCATGTCTATTTGATTTTATGGCATTTTAACATGCCCCTTATTTCCAGTCTCCTTAGACCATTACTTGTTGACTTGTTTTTAAGTTCTCTTGTGTGTGTGATTATTTGCTTGTTAAGTTTGCATTGTTACTATCTATATGTTTCCATGATATTTAACATGCATTTTAGGCCTACATATGATCACATTGATTCTCTGTGCTTCAATGTTACATTTACCTAGGCACATTTCCTTATTTATTCTATGATGTTATATTCACATATTTTACAATTTCCTTAACCTTTGGGGTAAGGTAACTTAGGTACTATTTTTCCCTCACCTCAAATAGGGGGAATATTAGTGGGGTAATGTTTTGGATGTATGTTTACCACAATTTTCACAATTTTCAAATTTAGTATGGGCATGTCATATGGAAATGGCTTCCACACATTCATAGTTTCCAAATTATAGTGGGGGAATGATTTGGAAACATGTTCTCCACATTTATTCATTATTTAGTACTTATACCAATTTATAGATTTAATGGAGGGATGTCATATGGACATGGCTTCCACACATTCATAGTTTTCAAATCAATGTGGGAATTATTTGGAAGCATGTTCTCCATATTCATTTAGTAAGCTACTTATATAAATTAATAGATTTACTATGGGCATGCTTTGGAAGAATGTTCTTCACACCTACTTAGTTTTTATCATCTCTAGTTTATAGTGGAGGCATGTTTTTGAATTATTCCCTCCACATTAGTACTTATATTAATTTTAGATTATCCATATATAGTGGGTGCATGATTTGGAATCATGCCCTCCACATAGTTATCTAAATTGATCAAAACACATAGTTATATTATTTAGATTCATAATTTTGATATAATTCTATACATGGTACTATTGGTATACATAGTTTCAACATAACACAAGTTTAATCTGTATATGCTATTCAACATGTGCCTAATATTGAAAAAACCAAATCAAATTTATATTTTAAAACTATTACATATACTGATACCTCAAAAAAATTATGAACTTTAGTGATCTAATCTACTAAAATAATTGGTTCACCTTTTTGAATGGTTGGGGTGATTAAATCACTCAATATTTCCAAGTTTTCATTTTGTACTTGATCATCCAAACTCATTAGGTTATGAGTATCATTGGGTTTCATTGTTGAGATAATCTCAACTACCAAGTGGTAACTCACTTTTACTCCAAAGTTGGGGGTTATGCCTCTCTCTCTCTCTCTCTCTCTCTCTCTCTCTCTCTCTCTCTATATATATATATATATATATATATATATATATATATATCCTTGGATATGTGAACTTTAAATATTTATCTATATTTATCCTAATCTCAATTTTAGAGCCTTATAATAATACATCTTTTGTAAAAATAACTTTCCAATAGGAAAGGTAGCTATATTGACACACAAGTGTAATCCTAAACCTTGATCTTTCAATTTCAATCTATTTTAAGTAATTTTTACTCAGATTATATGCACTATAACATGATCTTGGTTTTAGGTCAATCACTAGTAAAGCACTCAAATATAGCTCCAATAAATCACTCAAATTAAACTCAAGCAAAGACAAGGTGTGTATACACACCTAGGTACTTATTCCTTTCCTTTAAACTATAAATTTTATTACTATATTAAAAGGGGGAATGTAGATCATACTTTATGATGATGTATCACCTCAATCTTGTACACTTGGCAAATTTAGACCTCGGTTGGTCCTCTTAGTTTTACATGTGCTTTAATTTTACAATATTCACATCTACTCTATCTTATTCCCCTTATCCTATTTATTATTTTTACCAACCTTATATTGATGACATAGACATCTGATCTTGCCTAGAATTCTTAAAATGTACTTATCCTACACCTTTACAAGTTTTGAGGATGTGCCTACTCTCCTTCTCCATGGACACCAATGTCTGGGATAGATAGAAGTATCAATACTAATTTACTAACCCAACACAAGTGTCAAATACCCTAAATTCATCCAATTTACAAATGAAACATATTACAATGGTTAGCCTAAGTACTTTAGTTGAGTTATCTCTTGATAGGATTGATATAAATACAATATTAACCCTCATGTATTCACCACCTATGAAATACCTAGAAATCAAACCAAAGGAGCACTCAAGAAGCATTCAAGTTACCAAAAGCTTCCCTATTCTACCCTATTCTAATATCAATAAAAAAATAACCCTGTTATAGGTTCTAATTACTAAAGGAGTATTCATAAGGTCATATTTTCCAAGTTACAAGCTAGGTCATTATTATACTTGCTTTACACGTTGAATGATTCACACACAAGCTAACATGTAATATATAAATAAATGATTATAAGGCCCTATTATGGATTATTGGATATGTAGGGTCATTTTAGTTTATTTGGACATCATGTGCCTACTAATTGATTTTTATCCAAAGTCACATTAAAGATGAAAAACTAGGGTTTTACTATTTTATTAGGAGTGACAATCTATAACCTAGACCTAAATGCACCAAAATAAAGTAAAATCCAAACTTATAATCATCCAAGTGGTCACATACTATTTGATTATATATTTCATATAGGATACTAGTATCAAACTTTGACACTAGTGTTGATGCAACTATCCCAAGCTGATACAAGTGTCCAAAGAGCCAAGGCACTAGATCTAGAATTATCTTCTTGCCTATTTCTTATCTGTAATAGATCAATCACTATATTATCATTATAAATATCTAATTACTTTAGTTTATGTCATTTATATATCTATAATAGTTATACATTCCATTCATATCCTATCTCATCATAATAAAATTAGCATATCATATATTTGCATTTAGCACATTAATTAGCCTATTGTAGATCTAATATTCACCTATTCCCTATCATTTATATATATTTAACTCTTTTTCCAAATTATTATGGCCTCTTATATAGATTAGGGTTTTAAATCCATCATTATATACCCAAATTATTAGAGTATCTTGAAATCCATGTATGAATTCCCATAGATAATTCTAATGAAAATAAGTGTAAAATGGTTAATCAACCATTATAAAGGGAATAAGATTAATTTATAGAGCAAAAATAGTGAAAAAATGGTATGATCTAAGTTTGGCATATACAACATAGAGAATGACATGAATTATCATTCCTTCTATGAAAACTTGTGTAAACACTTAGCAAGAAAGTGACCATGTGTCGTGCACATGCCCCTAATCTATTATCTAATAATAGTGATTATGATTTTTGAGTAATATCAAGTGGAATTTTTAGTAAAATTTGTATAAATTATGGAAAAAATGTCATACATGATGCACATAAATTGAGTATATTTATACTAAACCTATGTATAAAATCTAAAATTATCTCTGATTAACTCTAAAAATTATTCTATTAACTGAGTGTAATTTTGAGAATTTTTAAATATATTATTTTACTATTGTAAAAAAGTGTACTATTTTAGATGTGGTTATCCTACACCTTTATCCAAATGAATCACTATTATCTAAAATTAATTTCTAAGTAAAATCTAGGTATGAGTTGTGATCAACTGACCAAAACTCATAAATTTCTATTTGTGCAATTAATTGTTTTGCTTAGTCTCTAAGACAAGACACTATGTATGCCCCCTCTTTTAAGTTGAGTTATGAATCATTTTTAATTAATTATCTCAAAATAATAAATTTATTTGAATAATGTTATATAAAATATTGAAATATAAACAAATAATGATAAAATTGGATATCAAGGCATCATCATAGATAAATTGAGCAATATAGTAACATGAGATCCACGTAGAACCAGGATTACATAGTTTCATGTCTATATAGATGTTATAAATTAAAAATTTAATGAATAATGATCATATATTTAACATTTGAAACTGATATAGATAAACTCAAGGAGGATGCATAATATAAATCATGGCATGAAAAACTAGGAATATGCACAATGTCCATCATGGCATCAAAAAATTGAGAAATATACATAAATAATATTCATGGTAATGATGCACACACATAAAAATTACATTTATTCTCTTCGACTATCTCTTGTTTTACAAATTTAGTACACAAAAACATATGGTAGTACAAACATAAATAAATAGTTCATTAGTTGTGTAAATAAGAATCAAACAATTACATACTATCTTTGACTATCCCTTTATTTTAAAATGTGATGAGTGATATATATGGAATTGAGGTATGATATATACCAATTATTCCATTCAAAAGATGTATTTCTTCTGTATCATAATGATAAGAGGAAGGTGGATGGTGTGCATTATATGTGTAATTCACCTCTAACTTATCTATTGTCTCTTGACCTATGTGCTTAAGGAAAGGACATTTGAATATCTTCATTTCTCTAGTCTCACTTAGTTGTAATGTTATTCTATCAGTAGATGTACCCACATCAATGATGTTTCATCTATCAAATCCTGAATATTATGTCTCAAACTAATGCATCTATTGGTAGTATGCCTTGGTGCTCTATGAAATTCACAAAAATATTTCTGATCAAATCCTTCTCGGAGAGGCTTACATATATCAACCTATTTAATGGGAGAGAGTGTTATGAGATTTCATTCTAATAACTTTTCTAACACTTTATAGGGATATTTTGGCAAGTTCATTAACTACCTCTTTGGTGGAACTAATAATACAAAGTTGGAGTAGGTTTTCAAATTTAATTCACTATTTTCTTTGGATCATTCTTATTTTCACTTGGAATCACATTATATGTTGGCTTACTTAGATTATTTGTATGATAATTATAAACCTAGTTGGTTTCATACTTTAGCTTATTCAATGACAACAACTTCACATATCTTTCCTTAACTATGTGACATAAATTTGTGAATGATATAAACTTCTTAAACATAATAGATTCATTAGAGGTGGAAGTAAGATTTATTTGGATATGTCTTGTATTCCTTATTTATAATAGGATTAGTCATATTATATAGTATTGTAACAAAATTTCACTGTCTAAATTTCACTACCCCAATTTTATATTTTTCCATTATTTTTGGCTTATATTTATTTTACTATAATGTTTCACAAGACCCAATAGCCCAATGGACAAGGCAATGTCTTTGATCATTCATAGGTATTTAATTATATATGTATTGTTATGGGGTTAATGAGAAACTAATTGACTTAAGTACATTATTAATTATTTTATAATTAATTAACATTAATTAAATTTATTAATGACTATGCATTTATGGGTAATTTAGTATAATAATTATTTTTAGAATTAGTATTGTGTGTAAATTTAAATTAAATAATCTATTTTAATATTGTAAATTTTCCTTAATAAAAAAGAAAATGAAAAATGGGAAAATGAATGAATTTTCATATTCCAAATGGAAAGATTGTACAAAAGGTAAAAATTTAGATTTTTTATGAGTTATTATTTTCTCAAGCTCTTGGAGAGAGAAAGATAAAACTTTGTGTCGAGCCAAGTTATTTCTAGATTGGAGCAATGAAATGCAAGAAAGTGGGTGAGACTCTTTTAGGGTTTTGTATATTTTAATTCTCTTTTTTATGAATTCAAATTTTCTATTTGTGAGAAATACTTCATTAAATTTTTATATTTATTTGTTTATGTGCAACAATAGTGTTTTCCCAAACTTTGTGTTGAAATCCTCCATGGATGAGCTTCCTTAATGTCCACAAGTTTTTACATGTTTGATCTCAATGTAACTTCATACAAAGTGTATGTAATCAGGTTCATGAGAAGAATTTGTTCTTCCAAGAATTCCTTGTGTTCCTAAAACCTCATTTCTTCTATGTTAATTTTTGTGTGAGAGGAAGGAGTTCTATTTTTGCTATTTATTCTTGAGTTATCTTGATGGCTATCTACATTTATCCTACTATGGGTTTATCCATTTTTCGTTTTTTGTTTTGTTTCATTTTATGATTTTAAGTGAAAATTACATGAAAAACCCCTAAATTACTCATATCATACAAGGGAACTACCCATCTCAATTGTAGAAGAGAATCACCATTCTCTATGATGATATCTCCAACTATTGGTGAATTGGTGTCACTTCACATTACACAAGTCATAAATCAATAAATA
Organism: Torreya grandis; assembly: GCA_037957365.1. Taxonomy (NCBI): domain Eukaryota; kingdom Viridiplantae; phylum Streptophyta; class Pinopsida; order Cupressales; family Taxaceae; genus Torreya; species Torreya grandis. The sequence goes on along the minus strand of JARHVA010003548.1, from coordinate 1,316,770 downwards.
CTAAATGTGCCCATTTTTCCACCAATAATTTTTTGCAATTTTATTAGGGATATAAAAGGTGCCTTTTAATTCCTAAAATTTGAAGGAAATATTCCCCTTGAAAGAGAAGATTGACAACTATATTGAAAATATTCTTGGAAATGATGGAATGCAACCCATGCTTATAATTTTATGATTTTTCTATTATTTCCCATGGTCTAATTTAGGTTACAGGTATGAAAAAAATTTAGTTGAAAAAAGAGTACGAATATCTTGTAAACATTGGGTATAAAAGTGAAGAAAACTTAAAAGAGACAATTGTTATAAATGAGCCTAAATTAGGGGCTGATTATATTTATGAATATAATGTTTGTTGTCACTTGGATTTTCACCCTTTTAGGAGATGTCTAATAACTCCTCATCTAAGTGGCACAATTGAAGCACCTCTAGGCTATGGGTAAACCTAAGAGTGAGGTGAATCTCTAGATAGTGTTAGCTCCCTTGATGTACCAATTGTAGACCATTACTATAGATAATATATTTGAGGGAAAAGGGAAAGATAAAACTGAAATAAAACTATCCTAAATGATTTGATACACCAAATTAATTTATGACTACCAACCAACTACATGTTATACATGAGAACAAAGGACTAACCAAACATACATTTCTCCAATCTACATCTTCTCACATCAATATTTCATTATGAGGTTATGGATGAATGTTTAGGCTAGTAGGACTCGACAAGAAAACTATAATGACACTATTGAATAGGCTAATTCATTGAACCTTGACACTTCCTAGAAAACTTCACATGACCTACAAGAAGAAGCTTTCCAAATGTAAATAGGTTACATAATGAGACAACATGCTAAGGAAATAAGAGTCATCACTAAGCAAGATCAATCATCTAAGTAAAACACACTATTAATAGTCATGGAAGAGGTAAAAATAAATAGTCTTTATTTATTCATTGTATGCAAATTATCAAGGAGTCTCCATACTCAGGTGGAGCATGATTTACAAATGCCAAAATGGCTAGTTCTTATAGAAATTGAGAGAGAGAGGAGAAGAGAGAAGTCCAAAGGTCACAAGGACACTTGTCAAGATAAAAAATGAGTTAAATATGCATGAAAAAATAATTTTAAATTGATCATGCAAAGTCAGGAAGCACAAGTGTCAATCCAAGGCATGAAACTCTTATAATGTGACATGACATTCCTTTTATTAACTCAAAAAATTAATTTCATCATTTGGGCTTCATTAATGCCTCATAACTAACTAGGGATAGGTCCAATGAATGGAATGAGAGGTAATACTTTAATTCATACCTCTCAATGTATTTTTTTTAGTCCTGGTCATCTAGAATCTTCTAAAAATGAGTTATCACCATTTGTAATCAAAATAACTCTTATTTAATATACCCTAAAACTTGGCCTCCAAAAAGGAATAAATTACTCATGAAAATCCATAAAAGGGGTGAATAACTTTTGGAAATACCCTACATGTCCTTTAATGCATCAAGCACACCTTAAATTTATCTTACTTGAAGTTTCCCACCCTTCTCACTAGCTTGGTCACTATGGTAGTTTTAACTGGTTGAGATGAAGTAGCTAGTTGAGGCACTTAGGAGTCATTCTAAGGAATTAAATTTATTGGGTAGTTATATTAAGTCTTAATCTTCTCTTCCATGTGATTAGCATCTCTTTAAACTTCCTAGAACCTACACAATGCATAAAATAATCAAGAAAACCATTTTTGTACCCTATCCATATAGGTATGAAACACCACAAGTGGATTTATATGGTATTTATATATTCCTCTATAGGATCCAATTGTTTCCCAATCCATTCTTGTCTATTTGGATGCACTCTAACCTTGTTTCCCCAATCAAATCCTTCTAAGGGTTTTGGCCTGTTTTACCCTTTTAGGCTTTATTCATAAAAATTTGACATTAAAATCTCAAATAAATACCAAAAAAATATTGTTTAAGACCCTTTCTAACTCATCTTATCTCCATTGGCCTCAATGCACATCCTCAGAGGATATGTGAGCACTTAAAGTTGGTCTATTGAGCATTTTCTCCACTTTGCACAAGCCTAAGTTATCTTAAAGTCAAAAATTGACATTTTCATGGATTAATTTTCATCTCAATAGATTATACACATATTTTTTTCCCAATATTCATGCTATGACCCATTATAATTATTTCCTAAGGTTAGAAATGAAAGTGACCTCATTTGAAACCTAGGTCTAGTCATGCCTAGTAGGCCTGCCCACAAGTTTGAGAGTCTAGACATCCAAGATAGGATTCCTCATTATTTTGGATTTTTATCATGTTTATTTTTATTTCCCTAAGATTCCCACACATTATATAAATATTTAAACATCTCCTAGTCATACTTTTATCACCCTTCTCCAAAATTGCCAGTTTGTGCGCCTAGGGAAGTGCCCTCTATCTGAGACAAAATAGAGGGAACTTACACTATTATATCAAAACAATAAGATATTTGATATTATTTAAAAAAAAAATTGATTACATTATATACAAAAAAATTATCCTCTTGTCACATTATTTGACCCTTTAAAAGTGTTAAAATCTAAGACAAACCTATTAGGAAAAACTATGTGTAGGGTTTGTCATGTGAACTGTGCCTTGTTTATTTATATCTCGTTTAGGTGTTATTTTAATGAATTAGGCATTGGAAAATTAATAAAATTTTATTTAATTTTTTAAAAACTCTAGTCATCCATGTCTCATTCATATTACACCTTGAGTTTGGATTGTTATCAAGACTAGTCATTAGTTTCCTTTTGTTAACTATCTTTTTTGCCTTAGAGGGGACACTTGTAGGTGATTTTAGATGGATTAGACTTTGGAAACTTTAAATTAACTTATTTTATACTTTATAATATCATATATAATTTATTATACCTATTTTTTTATGCTTGATATATATCCACCTCAAGAAGCCTACTCCCTTTACTCTCTACCCCTCATAATCAACTGTGGTTGACTGTGTGGGGTCCTAAAGGTGTCTTTCTCCCTCAAACTATGTCATCTAGCCTGTAGGAACCATATGAGGATTTTAGGAATTAAAATTTTATATTATAGGCATATCCATATTCACAAGCTTCTATGTTCAATCTCCTACTATGCAATTGTAGGCCTTTACAATCTATTGTACATCCACTTTCAGGCAAGAGATACTTATAGATGCATATAGGGATCAAAACATCACTAAAAAACTCCTCCTAATGGTATCTATGCCCATTATTAATATTTTCATGGACTATAACCTTGATCATGGAATAATATTTTGGCATTTCAAAATTAAGTTAAAAAGATCCCTTTAGGTTCAGATCATGTATTTAATATTGAAGGAGTTTAGTGTTTAAATGGTAATTTTGAGGTTTCCAATAGTCAGTTTACACTAATCCTCTATCCTTAAAACTCTGTAAAGTATTTATCCCATGTATAAGATACAATACTTAGTCACTTATATGCATCAAAACATTTAGAAACCTTATCATATGACCCTCACTAAAATGTTTTAGGCCTTTGTTCTATGATTTTAGGGAAAAGTTCCTCAATATAGTCATTTCCTATTAGAAGTATTTCTCACACTTTACCTGCCTACTTAACATGAAAAAAATGCATGACAGGGTCTCTTCAGCATTTCAAGACTTCAAGGAGAGTTTTATCACACTTCAGCACTCCCTTATGATAATTTAGACCTCTATTAAGCCACCTGTAGGTTGCCATTTACACATACAGGCAGTTAGCATTAGTAGATCAATAGAATACATGACTTGTGAGATTTAAAATATTTTTTTATATCCTTAAATGATTCCAAATTGTCTCCTTTAATGGACTAAAACCTTTCTCATCTCAAAATCTCCTTCTCAACATGATTAGTTCTATGAAGACACCACCTGTAGATAAACATTTTTATGTATACATGTAGATAGTGAGTTAGAACCATGTATGGTGTGTGGGCCTTGAACAACCATGGTACCTCCTTCCAATGTTAAAAATGATCCTATCCAGCTTGTGAAGGCTTGGATCAATTCAATATATCTTTATTTCAACATGATTTTCCTTTTCAATCACCTATAGGTACACACTCCAATGGCAGACTATGTGTGTGTGTAGTATATGACTACAAACCATGAAGATGATTTGAGGAATGAATTTATAATGAAATTAAACAACACTTAAAACATGGAAACAAGACATAAATATCTTTTGACACCATTACAAGGACTTGAAGGCATTGGAAGTGGTGGGAAACTACTAGCAACATATAAAGTGTCCTCTTTTGCAACCTGAGATACTTGGCCCATTAAAACATTTCAAAAAATTAAAATAAGATGGGGGTCATTTAAAAATGGATTAAAAATCATTTGGAAATAACATCATCAAGTGAATTGTATGAAATTATCCAAACCAAGGCAAAACCTATAGGGTGCATAGATTACCAAGCAAACTAGATAGTCTAACTTATTAGGAATGGTTCATAAAGCATAGGATACCATTCATATGAAACCAAATTTAAAATGGAATATAACTAAGTTTATAAGGCATCCCCTGGATAATTTTTCTTGAAACCTCTCCTACTGACTATACTAAGTACAAACCTGAAGATTATTTTTACTTGCCAAGCCTAATAGAAGGAGAGAGAAGTGGTTTTATTCACTTATTTAAGCTTATTATCAAACTAATAAATATAATGATTGTATGGAAGACCAAAGGACACTCTTGAAAGGTCATCAATTATAGGAGGTTGTACAAGTTTATAAACCTCATTAAAACTCTTCTTTTCTCCAAGAAAACTACCCTTTTTCTAAGGAACCTACCACTTTTTAGTTAAGAATAATTCAATAAGGCATAATAGGACACATGTCACATTAAATAAGCTTTTGAAACCTTCACATTTTCCAAGGAGGTTGTACAAGTCATTAAATGCTCTATTTTGACCCCCAAAATGACTCAAAAAGATCTAAGGACTAAAATGATTAATGACCAAGGCTAATATAACATGAAATCACACTAAATGACCTATAATACACATTAATACATAATATTATACCCCTAAAACATCTAAAAATCAAGTTTTTACTTATAGGGGTTCCAATTTGACCTGTAGGGTCAAATTTGGTCAACAATGTTACAACACCAAATGTATTTATATTCATACCATATTTTAAATAAGATTTTATCTGAGATATTTTTATGTTAAAACATGACTTCAATTTTTTTTAAACTTCTATGGAGCCATGAAAATGAAAAATAAAGAAATTTGCCCATGCCAAAATTCAGCTAAAGTAGAAAAACATAATGAAAATGAAAATTCATCCCCCTTTTAATAGAATGAGGTAGGTAAAAAGGTGGTAGGATTTATATTGATGAATCAAATGTGTGTTTTGATGTTGAAAATGAGCCCATAACAGGTTATGAAGAGCAAACAATAAGCAATGTGCAAGAGAATTCTATCCATTTGGAGTGCTAAGAGGTTTTTATCCCAAGCTCACAATTGGAGGTGCCTATGGGAAACTTGGTTCAGCCAAGAGGCAAAGATGTTGGAGGTATGTATCATGTTTTTCTTGTTTTATATTTTAATCTAAATCATATCCCTCACATTCATGAGAAAAATGAGAATAATTTTCACTTTTTGGTTATGCAAGATCAAGAGTTTGAACTGGTGTTTATTTTTCCTCCCATATTTATGTCTTTCCCATCAATGCAATGAAAAATAATCTATTTTCCTTACTATTATATATGCATGTGATGTCCTTACCATTCCAAAACTTTACCCACTAAGGCTCATACTTTGTTTAACCAATAAATGGCTTTATTTAACCTTGTGTTTTATATTCCATTGTAAATACTTTCCCTTTTGCATAATTTTACCTTGTGTTATTTTCCCTTCTATTTTTATATTATGTGTACGTGTGTGTTTTTAAAAAAAAATAACTTGTTTGTTGCATTTTTCCCCTTCTCTACGTGTTTCTTCCTTGAGCCCAAAAGGTGTTTGAGTGGTTGTGATTTTTCCAAAGGATTTGTTATTTTTCTAAAATTATGGCAACAATTTTGCATATATATATATATATATATATATATATATATATATATATATATATATATATATATATATATATATACTTTAGTATTATATATTCAGTGTTTATAGTTAATCAATATGTGAAACAACAAATATGTATGAATTATTAGTCCTTAGGATTAATGAAAAAGTATTAATTATTCAAGGCATGTCCTCTTTGGTGGCTATGCTCAATAAGAATTATTTTCTCTTTTGATTTGGTTTATGAAGACTTTCCATAAGTCAGATATATCTCAATGGAGTTTCCTCTATTCCTACATCTATAAATTACCTTCTAATTGGAATACAAATTAAATTGTTCCTTTTGAAACATTTAAATTCTAATATACCAATGAATCTATAGGTTTGGGACACTTAAAAGGGGTGATTGAAGGTAAAGTTCTAGTGACAAGCTTTGTAAAATCCATTACATTTATAGATGTATTGGGTCATTTTCAACCATTCCTATCAAGAAATGTTCATTATGTTTACATAGGTTGGATTTTAGTAGAGATGAGAAAAAGGAGAAAGAATTTATCACATAATTTTTTGAATAATTTTTTAGCAAAAGAAATTGGGTTGAAGGGGAAATTTCCACCTCTTCATACCAATGGTCATGATACATGCTAGCCAATTTTTTATAATAATACACTATCTACTTTCCAATAAATATCATCTTTGAATCATGATTTTGATGCAGTTAAATCAACTAATTTTGATATAAAAAAATCACTTTAATTTGAGTGATTTTACCAGTGATGAATCAGTGGAATGAAGGTTGAGAGATGGTGTTTTTCATAAAAAATTATGAACATCTTTTAGATGCTTTAGTGGCTAATATACTTGTGCCTATGAACTATATTACATATGAGAATACATCCCCTAAGATTTTTTCCTCAAGAGTAAGTCTTCAACTAGATTTTGTATATGATGCCTCAAGTATCAAAGATTTCATTGGTAGTATTACTTAAGATGATAAGATGGGGGTAGTCATTCATGGCCTTGACATGCTCGTATTCTTATTACTCTTTGGATATGTGATTAATGGGTTTGAAAAAACTATTCATCTTTATTAAAATGTATGATTTACATCCAAAGAATGCATTGAATTTGGTCTATCAAGGGATGCAGTGGTCCAAGGATGTTATATAAAATACCTTCTAATCTACAACTAATATCAAGTTCTTGGAAATGAAAATTGATTCTAGTGGAGACACAAATAGGGTTTTGCATTAATGCATTCTAATAAAATCAATATACAACATCAATAAAGTAAAACTAATTAGATGAAGAAACATTTAAGAGGAACATTAATAAGAATCATTGTCAAGATTCTATGGAGGCCCATGATCTTCTTAAAGGTCATAGATGTTTTAGACCTGAGTCTATTCTAGTTTATAATTATGAAACTAATTATATGAAGGAGATGCCCTCTCACTTGTAATTCATAGATGGAATCTTGTTGGACAAAATTTGTTATATTAGCTAAAAAGGCTCCTCATTGAAAGGATATACTATTTTGACATAATTACATAAAATGATTTTTTTTCATGAAATCACAGATAATATTTCATATGTGGCACTAAACTATGAAAAAGAGATTGAAATAACAAAGTAAGTTTTTTCCAATTAAAAGGGTTATGAGCTTCTTGATGAGTAGGTTATAACAATTGGTCAAGGAGATTGCTACACTAGTTCCCAGAAGCATGAAAATAAAAGTAATTTCACAACCTAATAGGAAATATATTTCATGGATTGGTGGTAATTTTTTGGCATCACTTAGATCATTCAATTAAAATTTGAGATTAAAATATATGTATAATCAATCTAGTTCATCAATAATTCATAGAAAGTTTTTCTAAATGGTTGGATGTGTCTCAAACATAGAATTTATTTGATGCATTTTATCAAATAGTTTTCATGCCAATTGATAATCTTGTTTGAAGTAAGTGAAATTGGTAGGTGTAATTATAAAACCCATAACCTTTGCTATTTATGAGGTTTGTCAATCCTCTTTATTTAATAATGTCAATCCAGGGTTGGTGTTTGAAGCCAATATACAATATGATAAAGATATTTATGGTAAAGAGTCCCTTCTACCACACTCTATAATTGTATAAATTAAATTACACATGTATAAAATTAAATCACACTTGTAGAGAAGTAAATTAGTGAATTGAAAAGAAATTATAAACAAATAAAACACCTGTAGGTTCATAATAAATTTTAAAAAAAGAATAGTTATAGACACAAAAATAAAATAATAATTTACAATAAAATAATAATTATAGAATAAATAAATAAATAAAAATACATTGATCCATCTTATTTGGAATAAGTGGCCATCTCATTCCTTAGAAGAGGATTTATTTATAGCACACAATTTAGAATAGATTAATCATAATGATGGAAAGAAAAGTATAATGATTGATTTCATTCAGGGGTGGGAGGTTGCATTTATAATCTCATGCTTCTAACTAATACCTTATTTAGGAGTAATAACCTAGACATTCTAAACTATCTCAATCTCCATAAAATATGGAGAGAGATGTTTATTATAAGAATGTAATCTATTACAACATATTCTCAATCTCCATAAAATATGAAGAGAGATATTTATTGAAATGAAATTACATAAATCTATGTTAAATGGAAAGCATTCTTTGTGATAATTAGAATAGAACAAGTAATCATTAGAATACATTTATAAATACTTTCCAAACAAGTTTGTAGTAGTTCTATTGAATTTTCTAGTTGTCTTGATGTAGTTTGTAGCAAGTATAATACAACATATTAAAAACCTGATGTAGTCTATAGTAAGTTTGATGAATTCTATAGCAAATCTGATGTAACCCATAGAAATTCTGATGCAATCTATGTTAAGTTTGATGAAGTTTGTAGTAAGTCCAATGTAGTCTATAGCATGCCTGATATAGCCCATACCTATTGGGTATAGTTGCAGACTGAGTCTAGAGCTGTTGTGGAAGACTTTGACACTACTCAAACATTGTTCTTGAATGGCTAATTTTCATATTTTGAATCATTATAGCTTAGTATGGACTATGTATGCACATATTGACATCTTTTTCTTGATAATCATTATAAATAACTAATAAATAGATAACAATGAAATTCTTTAAAAATGACCATGATATGTACTTGCTATTTTATTCTAAATAAACCATAAGTGTATAAACTAAATTTAGATCCACTTCCTATACAAGAAAAATTATGTTATATAATGAGTCATTTTATGGTCTCATTATCTTCCCCACACCTAATTTCATGCATGTCCTCATACATGCCACTATCTAAAACATCATGGTACATATGCATGAATTAGACATAGTCTTCATATTTAAAATGGGCTTCCAAAATTGATTTCATTTATACAAGTATAATGAAATTTATCTTTTAAAATCCTCTTGAATTTCTCAAAAAAAAGTGGCCAATGACAATGGTCATTATAATGCATTATAAGGATAGGTTCTTGTGTGGATTTATCATGATTCTCTCCTATTTCTTTTCTTTTAAAAAAAATGAGGTGAGATCAAATTCATAAGTTGAGAATTTCCTATTGTGTCTACACAAATTTATTTTGACCATAAAGCAACTATTGACATAAAAAAATTCTTGTTCCTAAAACTATGTACCATAATTAATATCAATATATAGTTTTTGTAGTCATATAAAATGTCCAAATTGGTAGCTTGAGTGTGGCTTGTGACACATAATCCATAGGTCCTTCTTGCATGCTCTTGTGACCCTTGTAGACACCTTTTTGCTCATTATCAATCATCCTTAACCTTCTAGATAGTCATTCCAACTCAATCAGACTCTATTTCCTAAGCCAATTCTATCCCACCAAGTCTTGAGCCTATAAGATAGGAGTGTCATACCTAGAAAATAATGCCAAACCCTAGGGTGTCATATTTTTATCACTCCTATCCAATCACATTTTGATCCTAAATAACCATTTCCATCTGATTCATATCTTCATCATGTTGGCCTAGAATGAATACATTTAACCCATGACTAATAGTTTCCTATAAAATCCTATCAAAAGTTCATTTACAAAGGGAGGTGATAAATATTATGAATCAACCAAGAATACAAACAAACCACTAAAGTAAAATTTCATATTCTTTGCATTCAATCACCCAACATAGCTATAATCACATTCAAATTCTCATACCAATCCCTAACCACCTCAAGCACTCTCAATTTGGCATTTTTTGATCCGCATTACACTATTGTACAAAGAACATCAAGTGAGAGAACTACATATAACTTGATCCCTTTTTAGAGTATTGGTATGTAGGTAGTGTGCCCACTCAAGGGGTGTGGATACATGTTTAGTGTATCTTACACACACTAACCCCCCCTATTTCTCAAGTTTTATCAAATGCAATGAAGGTCCAAGATTTTAATATTGAATCATATCTATAATGAGTTCTATCAACATTTATGACTCAACATTTCATAAGAAGGCTCACATAAGAACAATAGAAAGAACCCAAAAAAATTAGGTCTCTATGAGTAGTTTAGACAATAGTGTTAGAAGAGGACAACACTGAACCCCATGGTGTCCTATTTTTGGTGGTTCTATCCTTTCACAAAATGAAAGCTACATTCTAATTTATGACATTGTCTCAGTCCTGCATAGTTAGTTTCAAACCCTGCAATAGTTGTTTCAACTTATTTTAAGCTAAGTTATATTTTTGCTAATTTATTTCTATTTTTAGAAAGGTATAAAAGATAAATAAAATATACAAATAAGGACTATAATTTATTGTAATATTATTTACTGATTTATTAATCTAGACCCTTAGCTAAAATAGGAATAAAATTTCATTATTCCTAAAATAGTTAAATCATTTGGTGAACCTGACTTACTTTGTTTGTGCACAAAAACCCCAGGGTTAATTCCTTGTTGATTTTTATAGTATTTTTATGATTTTTTTGCTATATATTTAAATAAAAATTCACATTTATTTTTTAAAATTTACCATAGTAATTTTTAAAATTATTTCTTTTAAATCCTAGTTGCCTATGCTAGGTCTCAATATTTTCTAATATTTTTCTAATTTTTCCTATATATTTAAATCAAAAATCTACATTAAATTTTTAAAATTTACCATATTAATTTTAAAAATGATTTATTTCAAACCCTAGTTAAGCTTACTAGGTCCCTTTGCTTTTGGAGGTATCACCTTACATGTTTGTGAGCTTCTTATCCTTTTTATGCATATTCCAGTTTGTTGTTTTTAGGACTTTACATTTCCTTTATTCAATATTTTTATTTCACTACATTTTTCTTATTACAACTTATTGTAAAAAATTTAATCCATTTTCAATTTTTTTTCTTACTTTAACAATGACCCAATATACTAGTTTTGATGAAACTGATAAGAGGAAACTTTAAGAACTTTTAACTAAACATCCTAATATGCAATATGATATGCTTAAAGTATTACAAAAAAAAAATGGTCAATCTTCTCAAACCATAGAGCAACTAGTTGCAAATGACACTATGAGAGCAACTATGTCGCAACAACCCTCTATAGTAGCCCAACCTTCCTATGTGGTACCACTAACTACAACTAGTACATCTTTGTCTCCTGATGTGGCTACCCTTATGCAAGAGATAAAATATCTTCAATTTAAGGTCATAGATCTTGAGCAAGGTGCCTCTAGACCAATACAAGCTTTAGATTATTTTGCTCTACTTCATACACCATCGGCATGTCATATTGCTTCTACACCCTTACCACTAGGTTTTATTAAATCCAAGCTCACTCTATGTGATGGCAAGGGTGATCTAAAGACAAACTTGAGAGATTTAAATGCAGCATGATTGGACTATATGCCAAATGAATGGTTACGAACCAAGTTATTTCCATAGAGTTTAAAGGATTATGTTCTACAATGGTTTTATAGTATATTGAATCAATCAGTCAATGCATTCAATCCTTTAGCTAACATGTTCCTAGCCCATTTCAACATTAACATAGGTGATAATGTTTCTTATGTCCAAGTTTCACAATAGAAATAAATATTAAATGAGCATCTTATAGATTATGTTCTTAGATATAAAACTATCTTAACTAAAATGACTAGCCCCATGGCTGATAAAGAATTATAGGATCTCTTCAAACAGAGTCTTCTACCAAATTTACATGAGTTAATAATATTCAAAAGGTTTTCTTCCTTCATTGAGTTATTTCATACACTAAAGGAAATGGAAGTCAAATTAATTTCAATGGGCAAACTCAAGTACACAAGCATATCAAAAACAACAAACAAGAGTAAAAGTAAAATCCCATACAAAGTAAAGGCTAATAATAACAAAAGTCAAAATCAACCTATAGTTAATATGGTTTTATATCCCCCTCAGTGATTGGTTTTATGAGGACCTCCTTGACGAACGTTTACCAATCTACCAATATCTCTAGCTAGAGTCTTATAGCATCTATTGGAATGTAATATCATATCTCTCCCTCCTATTTAGGAAGTTGATCCAATAAAACCTCTTCCATGAGGATATGATCAGAATCATTTTGAAATTTCCATAGGGCACTAGGCCACATAACAAATAGATGCATTAGTTTAAAACACAAGATACAAGACTGGATAGATGGTAACCTTATTGATCTTGGCAATCTAGTTGAGCCTCCTCAAGAAAAGAAATAAGAAGACAAGGCTTTAAAAAAATTCTCAAATCCTTTCCCATAATATTTTAAAAAAAAGATAAGGGATACATTAGGTTTTTATCATAAATATCATGCACACCCTCCACCAGATACGTATCAAGCACCTTCAAATGAGTCACATCATTTGAATAACATGATCGGTGTGTATAATTCCAGAGTTCTAGGTAGACCTTCCATCTCCTTCTCAGAGTAGGAGATAGTTGAGGATGATTTAGATTAATATACACTCTTTATCATATCTTACGTTAATCATCATCCCATTCATAGTGTTCTCACAGATAATAGATCTAGTGTGAACATGTATACAATGACATTACTGCAGCATTTGGGATTTTAGAGAAGGATATTACCCTGATGGACATAATTATCAGTGGATTTAGTGAACACATATAGATTTCATTGTGTGAGATTGTATTTCCTCTATAGGTTGGTCTAACATATGTGGCCACACCATTTACTATAGTTCCCAAAGCAAGAGTCTTTGACATGTTGCTTGGTTGACCATGGATTCAAAAAATTTGAGTAATACCTTCTATAGTTCATAGATGCATGAAATTCATTCATGTTAATTAGGTTGTTATGGTTGGTGGAGTTTCATATGATTTATCACTCCCCACTTCAGATCCATCTACTACTCTATAGTCACCATTTTAGCTTCTTCACTAGTTATAGTTCTTCCTTTAGTTTAGATTCAAACACAATCAAGGCCTCCCTCACTAGCATAAATATTTCATACACTTCCACAGAGGCCTCTTTTAAATCATCCATAGTTCAAGACTCTAGATAGTTTCCAACTATAGTGTTCACACCTAAGGTAGTATCATTCAGGTCTCATGCCTCTACACATAGAGAACATATTAAAAGAGTTTATTTTACTTCCAAATGGGTCCCTAAGAGCCCTATAATTATATCCACTTTTCAAAGTCAGAGGGGGACCCCATAGTTGGTTTCCACTATAGATATTTTAGAGCATTTATAGTATACACAGCTTTCAAAGTTACAATCTCAGCCCTTCCACCATGCTTCATGATCATGCACAATCCATCTCCTTGATATAGGATGTCATTATAGGGAGTCTCTCATGAGACTCATTAGTTAGTATCATCTCTTCTCAGCCTTACTTATACATAGTTTCCTTTTACTTGTATATATATTTTTTTCACTTGATTGTACATAGTTTCCTTATGATTGATTATACATAGCATATTCTAAACATAATAAAAAATACAAAAAAAAATTCAAATATATAAAAATACCAAAAACATTCAAATAACTCAAAATACCAAAAACATTCAAATAACTCAAAATACCAAAAACATTTAAATTTTATGTATTATCCATGCTTTACATTTCTACTACCATGCTAGACTTACATTTTATTGTTATATGCTATTTTTTGTCAATTTTTCTACACTACCATGCTTCACTTGATCTTCTTTGAGTGTGTGCAGTGATACCCAAATCCTTTATTTCCTCACTCTATCTATTGAGGGGGCATCCCAATTCTACATTTGAGATATACATTGACATATCAACCCATCGAGGGCATCTTCTACATGACTACACCATCTAGGTAATTTCATTCCTACACCACACACTCTAGTTATCATGATGATGTACATTACTTACTAGCTTATATAGATTACTCTATCAACATTTAATAGTATATAACACTTATGTATTTTATATCATCTACCTTGTCTTGTACTACATGTTTTGCATACTTTCACTTCTTGTTTTGATTAGTTCGATGCGATTATATATTATAGCATTTACATGCTTTCCTTTCTTGTTTTACATAGCTAAATGTGATTGTATTTCTTAGTTCCTATTTTATATCTTTTGTGTGCCTTAGGACATTTGTCAATGTCCTTTGCTTCCTCTATTATGTGTACCATAGGACATTTTCCAATGTCCTTTGCTTGTACTCTTCTATGTGATTGTGGTCCTTGTGCCAACATTACATGTTTTTAATTATATGTGTATGTGGGCATTTGAACATGCCTTGTATGTTTGCTTTCCATTTTGAGTGACATGTGCCTATATCCCTTGTTTTCTTTCCCCTTGGCCACTATTTTATGCTTCTTGCTTCTAACCTTTTATGCTTGTTTGCTTGTTTGATTCTCACTATTTTTAATGCCATGATCCACATCATGTATTATCTCACTTTCTTGGATGCCATGATGGACATCATTCTCCATACCTCCTTGAAAAATAACAACTAACAACTAAAAACTAAGATTTTTAGTTTTAATTTAGTATACTATACATTTTATTACATTATAACATCTATCTAGGCATACCCTTGTTGATCTAACAATCTCCAAATACAAATTATATTATATCTTGAGACATATTTTTGATTATCATTGCTATATCATATATTTCATAGCATAACACACTTGTAGTGGTCTTTCTTTTGATAGAAATAATTGCAAGGTCTTCATTCTTACCCTTAAAAGAGGGGACAATAAACAAAGGTTTTGTCATAGAGATCAAAGCCTCTACTAATCAAAAATTAGTTTTAAAACACTCAAAATAGCAACCAAAACCTAAACTAGATAGAATAAACCAAGAAAATAATGATAAACATAGAAAAATTCAAAAATATCAAAGGACAAGAGTGTTAGAAGTGGACAACAACACTAAATAGTAGGGTGTCTTATTTTTAGTGATCCTATCCAAATAGTAAAAAACTTAGCTTTTCCAAAAATAGGCAAAAAGGTAAGTTTAGTTATAATTTTGTTAAAAATAGTACAGTTTAGAATTAGTCATTTTAGTACATTTTTTATTAGATAATCCAAATATAGGGGGCATCATGCATGGCATGATGGCTCTTGCTTCCAATTTTAGATTGGACAATTATAAAAAGTTCTAGATCAAAATCCATGTTATAAACACCAGTGATTGGGGGAAATATGCATAACACATTTGACTTATTTTCTTTTTAATTTTAGTATATTACCTAGGCATTCTTAGTATTTACATGCCTTATTCCATCTATAGGTGGTTCACATCATCCTCAAGTGGCTTCCACAGAAGCCTAGTTCCTAGTTTTAGAGTGGCTTTCATAAAATCATAATATCCACCTCTCGAAGTGGCCAAGATTGGCCTAAGTTTCGAGTACACATTCAGCTATCTATGCCACATTGTGAGATTATAGAGCATTCATGGGCTTCAAGAGCCATCTCATAAAATACATATTCATATTGGTATCAGTTCATAGCTTCACTTAGTGGGTGATGATGGAGCCAAAGGGCTAGTCTTTATATTCTTGAACCACCTAATTAGAGGAATTGAACACATAATTCAAACATAAATTAGCACACACATGATTACATAGCTTCACTTAGTAGGTGATGATGGAGCCAAAGTGCTAGCCTTTGTATTATTGAGACACTCTTGGGGAATTTATCACTCATCTCCATTCATGATATTACTCTTGGTACATCATTATCCAACATCACTCAATAGCACAAAAGGTTTTGTATTAGTCTACATACTTGGTGAGGTGTATTTATTCCTTTCTCTTCCTCTCTCTCTCTTACCTAGCTTTTATACATTTTTATTTTAGACATAGTGTGTCTAGTAAGAATTGATCTACTCTTTATTTTCTCTTGCAAATTTTTATTTCATTGGGTGCTCTCCTTATGCACACTCAACATCACTTCATGGGATTCATCTTATAGGTAAGTTTAGGTATGCTTTCTACTTTTTATTTATTCTAGTATTTCATTTTGCCACATCACTAGAATAAAGGAAGGGAATTGTAGTCATATAAAATGTCCAAATTGGTAGGTTGAGTGTGGCTTGTGACACTTAATCCATAGGTCCTTCTTGCATGATTTTATGACCCTTATAGACACCTTTTTACTCATTTCCATTCATTTGTAGCCTTCCAAACAATCATTCCAACTTAGCCAAACTCTATTTCCTAGGCTAATTCTATCCCCTAGGTCCTAAGCTTGTAGGATAAGAGCACCATACCTGAATAATAACACTGAAACTTAGGGTGTCTTAGTTTTTTTTCTTTTGTCTAATCACATTTTTATCTCAAATAGTCATTTCCATCTGATTCCTATTCTTCATCATGTCATCCTAGCATGAATACATTTAACCCATGACCAATAGTTTCCTATAAAATCTCATCCAAAGTTCATTTATAAAGGGAGGTGACAAATCTTATAAAGAAAGAAAGAATACAAACAAACCAGTAAGTTAAACTTTCCTATTCTTTACATATAATCACCCAACATAGTTATAAGCACATTCAAATTCTCATATCAATCCCTAGCCACTTTAAGCACTCTTAATTTAGCATTTTTGCATATGCATTACACTATTGCACAAATCACATCAAGTGAGAGAATTACATATGGTTTGATACCTATTTAGAGTATTGATATGTATATAGTGTGCCCACACAAGGGGTGTGGATACACATTTAGTGCATCTTACACACACTAACCCCCCCTCTTTCTCAAGATTTATCAAGCATAATGAAGGGGTTTCAAGATTGAATCATCTCTATAAGGAGTTCCATTGACATTTAAAACTTAATTTTTCATAGGAGGGCTCACACAAGAATAGTGAAAAGAACTTAAAAGAATCAGGTCTCTATGATCAATTTAGACAATAGTGTCAAACCTTGGGGTGTCCTATTTTTAGTGATCTTGTCCTTTCATAAAACAAAATCTATATTATGATTTATGACATTATCATAGTTCTACACAATCAATTTTAGACCCTGTAATAGCCATTTCAACATTTTTTAAGCTAAGTTATGTTTCTCCTAATTTATTTCTATTTTTAGAAAGGTAAAAAAGATTAAAAGTATACAAATTTGAACTATTATTTATTGCAATATTATTTATTGATTTATTAATCTAGACCCTTAACTAAAATAGGAATAAAACTTCATTATTCCCAAAAAAATTTAAATCAATTTGATTAAATTATTTGTTTGAATAAGCCCAATGTATTTTTCCTAAAGGTATTCTCCCCCACATTTGATATCATGCATGTCCTCATGCATGCCTAAGGAAGAAGTGAGATAGGATTACATTGATCAAATGTAAGTTTATTTTCCTTATCCCCACATCGAAGCTTTTGAAATAAATGAAAAAGTGGATATTTATGTAATAACAAAACTTATAAGTAAATTTACATGTAAAATAGTAAAGTAAAATAATTTGGCATAACTTTAGTCTTCAGTGCTTCTTCTATGCTAGCCAAAGTGAATTATGTTGGGAACAACATGGATAAATTATAGTCCTGCTATGCTACAAAATAAGAGCAAAAAAGTAAGCAACCATGTACTTGACTGGGAAATCCATATCAATTATTCTATTTAACATATTATATTTTTATTTTTATTTTTTTCCCTTGACTAGCCAGTAAACTAGTTTTCTAGTCAAGCCTCTTATTCTATAACTTTGTTCACCAGTAAGCTAGTTTTCAAACCAAAATTGCCAACAACACCTGAAGGTTTTTATTTTTGTTTTTTTATGAGAACTAATGAAATGGAAAATTTTATCCAAATATTATATACATCCTGATATTTCTTTCAAATATATCATTGATTTTTTTATGTTTACATTTCTTCATCATTGGTCTGTGTAGTGATGACCAATAATCAGGATAAATATTTGTTAATTCTGCTACTTTTATTTTAAAGGTGACTTAACATAAGGTGTCAACTACTTGATCACAAACAAAAATTTATCTAGTACAATATATAAAATGACTCTACGCTATAAGATTAACTTAAAAACCTAAAATAAACAACACCTTTTCACACAAGCATAATATCAACAATATCAATGAATTATAAATGTCAACAACAAAAATATTAATATAAATATTTGAATATATATGGAGGAAATTATTTCAACCTACTTAGCAGTGATTGATGGTTTAGGAATTAACATTATTGATGATGGGATTTTAGTGTGAAAAATAAGAACTCCTTCAGATAAGTTTTCTTATTATGCAAGTGGATATGGTTTTAACAAAAAATTTAATATGGATGGCAAGAAATGAAATGGAATTTCATCAATTCTTTTTATTTATGAACTGTGTAGAAAATATTAACAATTATTTGTACATGGAATATAAAGTTATATTTATAAATTATTTTATGAAACTAAAAGATGAAAAACATAGCTAGGTAACTGAATGTTGGAGGTCCCTAGTTTCCTTTATACAAATAGATTTTCCATGCTTCCTCTTGTAGCTAAAAACTCTATGTTATTTATTAAGAACTTGGCCTAGATTTTCATCATGCTAAGCAAGCTCTTGAATATCTTCTTTTTTATTTAAGAAATCAAAAAGCAAGGGTCTAGGGGTGATAGCTTCCAATGGAGTCAAGGGGTGGTGCCCTTTGCATGCTTCATGTCGTGATACAAAGCAAGGTCAAGGGGTAGTGCCCATCGAAGCCAAGCATAATTTACCACTTTTGTAACCATAAATGTACTTATTTTTAAGATGATTTTGTGTTATTTTACACAACTTGATGAAAATGTGTAATTCCTACTAATTTTTAGCATCTATATTACTCAAAAATTATTAAATAATCAGTCCTATTCTATTATTCAAAAAATTTAAAATTTGATGTTCTAGTTTGCATGCTAGTATTACTCAGGTTGAACATCTATTTATTTTTGGACTATCATCATTTTTTTTTGAAATAATTTAGATAATTTTCAATAGCCACAAAAACTAACAATAGACATAAAACATAATAAACAGTGACCATTGAGATCATATTAATTAAATTTTATGATTATTCTAAGATAATATTGAATATATTATTATTTCCTATCAATCATAATTTCATGTTGTACTTTAGAAATAATCTTGAAAAAAATGAATAAACTTAAGCAATTCGTTGGAGGGAAAATAGAAATTGAAATGTTTAGATCCTCCAATGTAGGTGCAAAAATCTTATCTATTGCATATGCTAGAAAGTAGTTAAATAAAATTAGCAGTTATGTAAGACTTACCATTATTATTAGGGTGGTTATTTTACACATGCAAAATCTAGAGTAATATTTTCATTTTAGTGCATGTAGTGATGTTAAATCCATTTCATGGCTCATTCCAATAATTGCATCATATTTTCATCTATTTTTCACATTAATTATTCAAAAAAATATGCACAAACCAATTACACTCTTCCTCCAGTAAAAATAGAATATATTTTTTATAAAATAATCTATTTTTAATGTAATTTGTATTGCATGATTTTTTATTTCTTATTTTGGACTTGTCAAATCTATTTGACCCACATAGAATCTTCTCAAAATAATTATCTTACTACATGGTGATATATTTGGATGCAATATTTTAGGAGGCTATATTTATGCATTCTATCTAATATCTACATGAATCTCTCCAAAAACCATTTTAGTCATGAAATAAATATACCAAAAAAGTCATTAAAACTATTATCATGCATAACAAATTCTATCAGCCATACTAGAATAGAATGGAATCAATTCTACAAGAAAAACTACTAGATAAAATCATGAGTATTTTGCTTGGAGAAACAATTCCCCTTTCAACATATTATATATAATTTTTTTTATCTTCAACCTCTCAACTTTAGTGTCTTGATCAGTTATTTATACATCATTAATTTATTAAAAATGAACTATTCTTACCCAAAAAATTGAATACCCAACTTTGTTTCGATTCAAGTGTCCCACATTAACAACTACATGAATAGGATTACAAACCATTTTTCCTTTCAGTATAGGTCATTAGTATGATTCTCTTTTGAAAAATTGAGAAGTTTTAGATTTTTTATTATTGAAATTTCATCTCTTTAGCCATCCCTTTGTAAACTTCAGTTGTCTCATGATTTTGTTTCCAACCTACATAACTAAATCTTCCTTCATGATGTTAACAATTATATTTCCTACACAGTAGTGTTAATATATGATGGGTTTTTTTTCTCTTAAGACTAAATTTCTAATTTCATAAAGATAAATTATAATCTATGTTTACAAAAAAAAAATCTAATCTATTTTACAAGAAATTAATTTCTAAAAAAAACCATCAACTAAGTCTTTCCTGTCACACAATTTACAAAGAGACATTCTCTCTCACTAGGAACTTTATTTATCTACTACCTCTAGATAATTTTTTTTTTTTTAAAATTGAATCTCCTAATAACACTTTGCTCGCTAATAATGGCACAAAAAATTATGAGGTTCATCAATCCTTTTCATATAATAATGTCAATTTAAGGTTGGTGTTCAAAGGCAATACACAATAAGAGAAAGACATTTCTAGTAAATGATCCCTTCTACCACACTCCACACTTTAAAAAATTAAATCACACATGAATAAAATTAAATCACACTTTTAGGGAAGTAAATTACTGAATTGAAAATAAATTATAAAAAATAAAGCACCTATAGGTTCATAATAAACTATAAAAAAAGAATAGTTACAGACACAAAGAAATAAAATAATAATTATAGAACAAAGGTGAAGTGAGAATAATCTCAAGGATGATGGGCTCTACTAGGCTTAGTATGGACTGCAAGAGTAGAGTGGCAGTGGTGGAAACTAGGTGGGAGAAGAGCCAATAATCCAAGTTGATACATATTAGGGGTTTCAAGAAAATTTTGTGTGAGAAGGATTTTTAAGGATAGAGGAAGATTATATGTCAATCAATTCAAGAAATGTAAGGAAAATGAAAGAGCATATCATTATAGCAGTTGGAATATATCATTCAAGAAAATTTATATATTCAATTTTAATCACTGACAACACCACTTATGCCCAAGTCAAGGATAGAGGAGGATAGAAATGGACCCTTTCCATTGGAATTATAGGCATATTATTGGGTGACTATCACAGTAGAATAGGAAAACATTCTAGGTATGGCATAGCTTGTGACTATGATAGCAACAACAAAGATCATGGGTGGGTTTAAATACTTTGTGAATTATGTTTTATCTATTAATAAAGACCTAGTAATGTGTAAATTAGTGGTTCTATAGAATGGAGGTAAAGTGTTTGACAAAATGTCAACACTGATAAATCCAACAACCAAGCACCCAAGTTACCAATTAATGGTACATTCCTTATTTGGTCATACTAATTATATTTGGGTAAAAGGGTATAAAGTGGTGATAGATCTAAAATATAGGCTAGAGGTATCTTTAAATGTTCCAACTAAATATTAGTGTTTAGTTTCCTAGGGTAAGGAATTACAAAAAAAAATCCATTATCCTTTTATTCATTAGGAAAAGATTCAATTATTTCCATGACCTCTAAATTGTAGACAGGGATGGTTGTTTAAAAACATTCCTATAATACAAGACCTATGTCTTTTAAATATGCAGTCAAAAATATTTCCCCCATGATAAATTTGAAAAAAAATCTCCACATCCTTTAGTCTATATTGTTGATCAAGAAAATGTGGTTCCTTCTATGGAGATCAAAAATTAGACAATGGATGAATATTTTTATTTTTTAGCTATAGATGCAGCTATGTATAGATTTAATGGTTTATGGCCATCTTCAACCACTTTATATAAATGGGTTCATGAGACATGGTTAAAACATTATGAAATTTCTCTATGCTCTAAAGGTTTTTTTATTTTCCACTTTTTTGATTAGCAAGATTACCAAAAATGCATCTTATAAGGCCCATAATTTTGGGGCATGAAGGGCCTATTCATAACCCCATAGTTTTTAGATTTTAATCCTTTCACTCTCTCAATCACTAAGATGCTAGTTTGGGTCCATCTCCTTAATCTACCTCTATATTTTTGGAATGCTTACAAATAGATAGCTAATGCTTTGGGGTCTTTCCTAAAGGATGATATTGAGAAGGGTATTGTAGTCTTATGCACTTACATTCATATTTTTGTTGAGATTGATTTAGTTAAAGGGGTTCTAAATAAAATAATTTTAAAATATGGTAAAACTCAGCATGTTTAGATTCTTGACTATGAGAATACTACTTTTAGATGCCACAATTGTAAATTACCATGTCATCTTCATGCATCTTATCCTAAGAAGCATTCACAAGTGATGAACAAGAAGGGAGTAAAATCCAAATCAAATAAATAGAGTGTGTTAGATCTGTCACTAGTGGCCAAAGATTGTTTTGAAGATATAGAAACACAAGATGCAAAAAAAATGGAATATAGCAAGAGAGAAGGAAAAGTTGCTTTTGTGAATGAAAAAGTGCCCATTAAAGAGGTAACAAAAAATGTTCAGATCTCTCATGTGAAGCAGTCAGTTGGGGGAGTTAAAAGAGGACTTGAGTCTGAGAACTCAAACTCAAACAAGGATTTTCTTGAAAATAGAATCTCAAAAATATAGCATTTAGATAAATTATTAGTTCTAGTAAATGTTGAACATGAAATATGGTAGGAGGTTAAAAAGAAAAAAAGGTAAAAAAGAAAAGATAGATAATATTTTAGATTATTATCTCATAATATGATATTTGATACTAGTTTTTGGGTAGTCGATAGGCTTGTTGTATGTTATATTTTAGCCTTATGGTTGTTTTTTGTATTTGGCTCTCTTATACCATGACATCTTTATATTGGTTCTATTTTGGTTTTTTAGTAATAATAAATGGTTAAGATTCCATAAAAATCCATATTTATCTAAAAAAATAATTATAAAAAAAATGCATTGATTCATCTTCATTGGAATGAGTAGCTAGCTAATTCCTTGGAAGAATATTTAAAAACACAAGATTTAGAATATATTACTCAGAATGATGGAAAGAAACATATATTGATTGATTTCATTCAAGTGTGGGAGATTGCATTTATAATCTCATGCTTCCAACCAACATGTTATTTAGGAGTAACAACCTAGATATTCTAACCTATCTCAATCTCCACAAAATATAGAGAGAGATATTGATTATGAGAATGTAATATATTACAACATATTCTCAATCTCCATAAAATATGGAGAGAGCTATTTATTGGAATGAAATTACATAAATCTATTTTTTGATAAAATTTGTAAATGAAAAGTCTATATATATATATATATATATATATATATATATACTTCAAATGGAAAGTATTCTTTGTGATAGCTAGAATAGACCAAGAAATTGTTAGAGTACATTTAGAAATACTTTCCAAACAAGTCTATAATGATTTTGTTGAAGTCTATAGAAATCTTGATGTAGTCTGTAGCAAGTCTAATGTAATTCATAGCAAACATGATGTAGTTCATAGCAATTCCAATGAATTCCATATCAAACTTGATGCAATCTATAAAAATCCTAATGTAATCTGTAGCAAGTCTGATATAGTTCATAGCATGCTTGATATAGTTTGTAGCTATTGGGTATAGTTGTAGACTAAGTTTAGAGTTATTATGGAAGACTTTGACACTAATTCAATATAGTTATTGAATGGTTAATCTTCATACTTTGAATCATTATAGCTTAGTATGGACTGTGTATGCACATATTGACATTTTTTCCCAATAATCATTAGAAATAACTAATAAATATATAAAATGAATTCTAAAGAAATGACCATGTTATATACTAGTTATTTTATTATAAATAAACAATAAGTTTATAAATTACATTTATATCCACTTCCTATGAAAGAAAAAGGATGTTATAAAATGAGTCATTTTATGGTCTCATCATCTATCACCCTCTAACTCATGCCAAGTGGATGGGTTAATGGGGAAGTGGTGAAGTGAAATTTATTTAAGACATTTTTTCAAGTGGTTTATGGCATCCAAATGCATGGATTTAATTGAATTAATTTGATAAATGGTTTATGGAAGGACCAATAGTGTAATTATTACTACTATTTGCTTTTAACAAGAGATAATGGCATTCTTAATGTTTCTATTGAGGACAAGATTACTGGTCAAAAGATTATGATCACTTGACTATGCTAAAATACACTAAGTCAATTTTAGAAAATAATTCAAGTGCCACCTATTGGATTTTGTACTAAACAAAGCTGGATGACACCATTTATTATTTATCTGAGTAGTTACAAAATGAGTTATCTTGAGAGATAGAGTGTTTTGAAGGAATCACCATTGAGAGCCCTTTCAAGTACGTACTATGATTGTATTTTTGTGGTTCAATAAATAAATTAGTGAAAATATGTAAAATCATAATATAGATGGTGGATATCATTATTATCCTTTCTCAACATTAGAAATGGAGGCTATTTGTCATCTATTGGTTTTTTACACTTACTAGTTAGGCTATATGGAGTGGCATCCCTATCTCTTTAGGCATCTTCTAAAATGTCTTATGATATCAGGTTAAAATAAGATTGTAATCTAATTTATCCCATAGAATATTTTATATTTATGTGAGCCTTGTGTATTAGTTTTTAAATAGTGCCCCTTTTTGTAGGACTAATATTGTAGACAAAATAATTTCCTTCGCCTCCTATTTTTGAATAAAAACACAAAAATAAGTAAATATTGAGAAGCTGAAGCAAGAAAATGTTAGTCTAAATTAATAAAATGGTGGCCTAAAAACTCAAAATCAATAATGTAAATAGTCAAATTGGAAAGGAATTAGGGTGATTTTTCTTCATCAAACATAGTCCAGAGTTTCACATGCCACCTCCATATTCAACTGTGATTCAAGGGTTCAAAATAGGATCATTGCACATACCCATATTGGGTGGGGATAATATGGAGAACATAATTAAATAGATTTTTAATAAGAGGGATGTCAATTTTTAAGGAAAGATGTTATTTTCCATAATCAATACACAAATATATGCATAGAATATATGAAAATCAATGGGAATTGTCTTGAAAATAAGGAGTTTCAGCATGTAGATGGCCCAATTTTCATACATCAATCATGGCACAAAGGTGTGTGTTACATGATACTTTGTAGGGATTTTGATCAAGTATAATATAACCTGATAACTCATGTTCATTCCCATATGATCAGGATAGGTGAACTAGTTTTCAAGTTAGTCAGATCAGGTTTTTCTTTTGAGTGCACTTATAGGTTGGATAAGGCATAGATCACTAGCATATTCTAGAGTTCTCATGCCTTCCATCCAAGAATGCAATCCCTTAGTTAGATCTAGTTGTTGTAGTGAAATTTGGATGACCAAATTTCACTACCCCATTTTTATATTTTTTCATCATTTTTGCTTTTTATCCATTTTTCCATAATGTTTCATAGGGCCCCATATCGTAATCAATAAGGTTATGTATTTGATTGGTTCACAGATAGTTAGTTGTAGATTTATTTTTGTGGGCTTGAAGGGAAACTAATGACTTAATTATGTTTTTAATTATTTTATAATTAACTAACATTAATTAAATTCATTAATGACTATGTATTTGTGGTTCATTTAGTAAATTAATAAATTTTATAATTAATATTATGTGCAAATGTAAATTGAAAAGTATATTTTAAAATTATAAATTTTCCCAAATAAAAAATGAAAAATGGGAAAATGAATGACTTTTCATATTCCAAAGGGAAATATTGTACAAAAGGAAAAACAATATATTTTTTATAGATTCTTCTTCTTTTCTCAAGCTCTTGTAGAGAGTAAGTTACAACTTTGTGTGCAGCCATGTTATTTCCAAATTAAAGCAATGAAATGCAAGCAAGTGGGTGAGAATATTTTAGAGTTTTTTATATTTTAATTATCTTTGTTTATGAATTTATATTTCTTATTTGTGATAAAATAATCCATTAAATTCATGCATTTATTTGGTTATGTGGAACAATGATGTTTCCCAAACTTTGTGTTGAGAGCCTCCATGGATGAGCTTCATTGATGACTATGAGATTTTTCATGATTAATCTCAATGGAAATTCATATAAAGTGTATGTAATTAGGTTTTTGAGGAGACTTTATGCTTTAAAGCATGCCTTGTGTTCCCAAAACCCCCATTGCTTATATGTTCATTTTTGTGTTAGAAGGAGTTTTATTTCTATTATTTATTCTTGAGTTATCCCGATGGTTCTCTACATTTATCCCACTATGGGTTTCTCCCTTTTTCCATTTTTTGTTTTATATTTTATTTTATTTCATACTTTTAGGTGAAAATTACACAAAAACCCACCAATTATACATATCATATGTGGGAATTTCCCCTCTCAATTGTAGAGGAGAATCACCATTCTCTACAGTGATATCTCCTACTATTGGTGAATTGGTGTCACTTCACATTGGGTGAGTCATAAATCAATAAATATCAAAATTGCCCATTTTTACACTAATAAATAGCATTGTCTTATATTTTAAGATATATTATGTGATAGGATCATTGCATTCTTGTTTGAGTTGAGCAATCTAAGCATATAAAATATTTTCACTTATCTTGATTGAGAAATGTGTAAGAAAAAATCTACCAAATGATTGAATGTATGCACTGACTAATATGGTAAATCATAAAAAAAATTAAAACATACTCTTTTAAAATTTTGTGAAATAACATTGCCAACAACCTATCATTTGACACATAGTGTAAGCATGTTACATCAAATGCTCTCAAATGTTTCTCAAGGTCATATTTTCCATCATAAAATGGAATCTTAGGTGTTATAAAATTAGTTGGTAATAGATATGCTAAAATATGTTGAGTTAATGGAATATATAATAAATTATTTGAATCAAGTGCCTGATTAAGTTTCAAAATAATTTACTCCATTGTAACACCTAATTTTGTATGGATATAATAATATGCATAGGGGATTGTGTATCAGGAATAGAGTATGTGATAACCACTAGTGGTGTCTCAAATGAATGAGTATGAATTGATATATTTATATGTTGAACTCTTGGGTTTCCCCATAGTATATGGTAGTAAAAAATTTATATCTAGTGATATTAGGAAAGGCAAATAACCCATAGTATTAGAAGTTTCATATGTATTATCTATGTTTATAGTTTTTATGTCCAAAAGAGTTTGTAAATTTTATGATAATTTGAGGTTGTTCACATATTCAAAAACTTTATTAATATTTTGTAATTTATTAAGATCTAGTTGTTCATCACCCATAGGTGGAAGTAAATTTTTATGCTCATCTTCGAAGCCAATGTTGTCTTGATTATACTTTTTATGCTCTAATGTATTATCATGCACTTATACATATTCAATTTTGCATTAAGATATGAAGGTTATGATATACCCTTGATCTTATCCATCTTATGTGCCTTATTAAAATATATCTAAATATTCTCAAATTTAGTACCGCTTAGTCTAGCACTTCTTTTATAAGAGGTAGAAATAAATTTCTTATATTGTATAAAATATGAAATAGAAACTTGGATGATTTATGTTAATAAATAATTTATCAAATCTAAAAACCCTAATACAATATTTTAAAACAACCAAAAGAAAAAAAGAAACCTAGAAATATCTATGGTTGGGGTTTGAAATATTCAACCAATAAAAGGGTTCATCAATATGTTTGATAAAAATTATAATTAGGAAATGGATCTAATCTAATTTAGTCAAATTATTGAGTAAATCAAGATGTATGAAATATACAATAAATCACACAAACTAGTATGGAACTTAATAATTTTGTAAATATTCTAAAAGAGAAAAATACCAAAGAGGATTAATTTAACTAAAAATTAGATATGAAATATTATGACTATGATTGTGTAATTAATTTATGGCTAAGTGAGTTCATCATTAATTATGAATAGGATTTGTTTTATCTTTGGATAAGGTCACACTATCTATATTGGATCATGTTACAGGGCATGTTAGTTTCTGGTAGATGTTTTCCATCTATGTGAAATTTGGTAGGTGCACCTTCACCTATAGGTATTGTATATGTGATTAGAATCACTTGATTTGTTTCAAAATTTGCTATGTACCTTCTTCTTCACTTGGAACCCTAGCTCAATAGACCATGAAGAATAAATGGAAAATAAGAAAATGGGGTTGGTGTTTGATGTTGTGCTTGACCTCAACACCCCCATGTTAATCACTACCTACATACCAATACTATGAAGAGGGATAAAACTCCATGTATTTCTCCCATGCTATGGTGGTGTGTGTGTGAAATACTAGTGTAATGTTAGATATTGTCACAATATTGGTGTAATTGTATGCCTCAATAATGACTTTTGAACTTGGAGGTGTATTCAGAATTAGCTCAGGGATACTAGGGTTATGTGGACTCAAAATTGGGAAGAATAAATTATTTCATCTCAAATTTTAGTTATATTTTCTAGTGTTTTTCAATCATGTAAACTTTAGTTAGTAAAGGGTTATAAAATGTAGCATTATATTGACCTTATTGGGAATTCTTTAGATGGTACTTATG
The DNA here is from genome assembly GCA_037957365.1 of Torreya grandis. Lineage (NCBI taxonomy): Eukaryota > Viridiplantae > Streptophyta > Pinopsida > Cupressales > Taxaceae > Torreya > Torreya grandis. Next base: position 1,287,677 of record JARHVA010003548.1, on the reverse strand, counting down.
AAATGTGTAAGATGGTTTGTTAGGTAAATTTTAATTTTATCAATTAGCTATTATTTGGTAGGTTGACACATTTAGTATATTTAGACACTATCAACTAGTGAAATAGTCCTGAATGCATGGCCTTATCTAAGTAGAGACAACTAAACTAGAAGTGTGGATCGATGTAATAGTGAGTTTAGGCTACTTGAAATGAAGAATAAGAACATCATGTATCAAAATCACTTAAGGGTAAAGTTAATCTATATATAATTATATGAATGGTGTTTTATAACCATGTAATTTGGCATGAGCTAAGTGTGTATATAAGGATGGTTACAAGCACTTTATTTTAGAAATAAATGTGAATATATGTGTCTACACCTACCTAGTTGATGCCTCTTATGCTACTATGGTTTTATTTTTCTATAATTTTACAAGGTATACACCTTCTCCTCCAATTCATCTATTATACTATAAATTAACATAAAATATATTTGTAACTTTTTTTACATTTCTCTTTATGTGGATATCAACAAGATAGATATGCCAAGGCTATCTTAGAATATGAGGAGATCAATTTTTAAAATTCATGCATACTGGTAGTACAAATATTTTACTATGATTATAATTTAATTAATTATTATTTCTCCACTCAAATTTCCATATTTTTTAAGAAACCTAATATCATAATAATAAATAGCATATCAGTTTCTTGAAGGAATAGATGGATATTGTTGGAGAAGATAACAAAAATCATTTACTAGTTTACTCCTTAGAATTGGAAAAAAAACATTATAAGACTTTCACTTTAATTATTAATTTGGATTATCATAGAACATATTTTAATTTATATAATCATGATTAAATAATATGGGATACTAAATGAATGATTAGATCATATATACATATTTATATGTCTAACTCAATATTTTATACAATCATAATCCACATGAATATCATCAATTGTACTTGAGTCTTGTAAATGATGCATAGGTTATATCAAAGTCATAAGTCATTATATAAATGAGTCCATAAGATAAAATGTCCCAATCATAATAAGAGGTGTAAGAAATACCTAGTTCTTAAATACCCTTAGATTATTCATCTATGGTAGACCCAAGATTGAAGAGTAAAGTTATGCAGGGTTTATATTAAGCTTTTCCATCATCTTATTATAGGGTATAAGGTAATATTCAAGTAAGAGGAACTTTATTTTCATCCCTTTTTCTTCCAAATCTAATCCTTATATTATTCCAACTCTTGTGGTACTATATTCACCATCATCTACCCAAGTTGTAACCCTACCTATAATACCAAGCATTTCTTTTATTTATTTAATGAAACTTCTATGATATGATTATTTTTATAATATATAGGTAAATATATCACATATTAGTCCCATTAATCCAATTGGGAGTTTTATTTCTAGAGTGGAAAGCTAAGTTCCTCCAATATTAGATGTGATGACATTCACACAACCCACAACCAACATTCATATGACTCTGCCTATGAAAAGTGTTTCTTCATGTACATAATATTCGTTATTTCCTTTGTTCCATTTTTTTGATTTTTATATTTATCTCTCATATAATTTGTTTGGTATTCCTAATCTCCCCAACATAATTAGACCATATATTCACATGACTATGTAATAGGTGCAATCTTTTTTGCCACCCTTCATTCCTATTCCACCAATGTAATGTCATATTAACACTTATTACAAACCTTCCTCATATTTTCTTTTTATCACTATATCTTTCCCTACCCCTATTTCCATATCACTTAATCAAACCATTATTTCTTCATCTAATTCTCAAATAATGTCTACACCACCTGCTTTCATGACAGCCCCAAAATAAGTCTAGGATTCTCAAGATGATTGGATTGAAGACATACATGTGGTTAAATAATAAATACCAATGCCAATTTAAAAAAATTGATAACTCTATAGGAAATATGAATATAATAACCACCAATATATTTATTAAATATGCATAGAATAACCATCAATAGATTTGTTAAGTATGGTAATTAAACCCTCCTATATATAAAGGGGGAATTTTTTCATTAACTAAGAAAATAAAGAGAAAATATTCTACCATTAAATAATTTGTAGATAAACCTAAATAAATTATAAATTCAATTCATGAGATCACTAAAGAAGTTTCTTGGGAGATTAAATACAATATAAGAAGGCTTAAAACCCAAGCCAAAATTGTTTTCCCTATGTGAATGATTGGTATAGTAGAAAATGCTCTTGATTCTATGTTTGAATTAGTAACAAAAATTTTTGGAGAAAAATCAGAAATAAATGTGCTCCAATAAAAAGTGCATGCATACCTAGGTCAAATTGGTTTAATGAGAACTAAATTTGAGAATATAGCCAAAATCATTAGAAAAAGAATGTTTCCAACTGTCCTAGTATTGACTATGTTTTATGTAGATACATGCCAGAGTTTTTTAGTGAATATAAGGGATTATTTAGAGTAATGGTTAAGAGACATGGAGACTATAATGACTCCAATAAATGACTATGTATCTAAAATTTTAGATTTTTTAAGAGTAACTAATTTTTCGTAATTACTTTTTTCCAAGTGATAAGCTCATGCCTCTTATAGAGTTTAACACATAGCTGGATGTCATAATTTTTAATTTAATAAAAGGGTGAATGAATAAAATAGGATTGGATATGGAAAAAAAAAGTATCTTATCAGCTATGTCCTAGATAAAATAGAAATGGACATTGTAATAAAAGAGATAGTTCAAACTCCATTAGTTAATCATGTAGTTCTGATAATAATAGTAGATACCTTGTTTTCAATGCCAATCGTAAATGTGTAATGAATAGAAAATGATTATGAAACATGTTCTAAAGCATTATGCATTCAATAAATATCCATTTCAATAGTAGGGGATAATTCCTAGTGACCGGTGGACTTGCATGACTATTTTCAGCCTTCTTATTTTAAAATAGTTTATTTTATTTTGCATGCTTTTAGATTCAGATTTATTTTTAGATGGAAAAAATTGTTTCACACGCAACATTTATTTTTGGATGAGGTTGTGCCCATACATGTATTGTATTTCAGAACATTTTAGGAGAGGAATAATTTTTGAGACCTTACAAGCATAATAAATATTTTTCATGTTTTGTGAGTTTGTTTATGTTTCTACTTTCTCAAATTCAGATTAATATTGATGGTGTTTTAGTTATAATGATAACTAAATAATATTTATTTTATTTATTATGAATTGGTTAGATTGATTAATTAGATAATTTAATAATTTTTATAACTTAACTCTCTTTTTTTAACATTGTCCATGAAAGTATTTTTTTGGAATTCATTATAGTTGATTTATCTATCAAATTTATGTTATGGGAATTCATTCACAATTGATTAATCCTTAGACTCTATGTTGTTTTTATTTAAATTTGAGTGCATTCTAAATTTGATAAATATTCACTAACCTAAAATACATCTCAAAAATTATTCTTTTTATCAAAATATATTAGTAGTATGTTTTAAAAACATTTTTTGCCTTACCCTTTCCCTCTATTTTATGTTTATTTCATCATAATTAACTCTTTTACATAATTATCATTATGAATATCCATGTTTAGGTTTTTTTATTGTCAATTAATCAAGATAATATTTTTGTCAAGATGTATTTTCTTAACAAGAAACCATATTGATCAACCATGTTATTTCACCACTTGGTTATCCTAAAACTACGTACATGTAATTCATGCCCTGGGTTATGTTTTATGATTATAAAATGAGAAGGATTATTCCCATAAATTTTGTGTGGGTCATAAATTCACATCAACACATATTATGATATAATTATTCAATTGGATCAATATGATTGAAATTTGGCTTGTGTAAATATCTTACATATCATTCTTACCGTCATCACTATCATACCAATATGTGACTATTTAATTACAATTTTCTAAATTGATCAAAAGAGGGAGATATATAATTATATATTTTTTATATATAGTAACTTTTTATGCTTTCTTAGTATCTTCATTAATGTTTATTATTGGTTCCTTGTCATTTAATTTACTTTGATTCACCCACCTTGTATGTATGCATATAATCTATTGGGAAAGGTTGTGGTGGTAGTACTATAGAATACTCCCCAAAATATAATTATATTTGAATATTATCATTATATTATGTCATTTTTAAATATATATATAGGTTCATCATTTTCAAGTAGTGAACATGAGTAGCATGTTGGTCAATTTTGCTTACATATAGAAATCTACCTAAATAGACCAGTTTCTAAAGGTCTTGGTGTGGAGTGATTAACTAATTAGAGTTTTTTTATGGAATTAGTGGACCTAAATAATGAATAAGAATATCACATATTTCTCACAAAGCTTTTGAAACACTTTAAGCAATCTTAAAGTGTGTTTTGTTGATCTTTGAGAAGTAGATCTTAAAACAGGTCTAGGATTGTAAAATGAAGAATACCAATAGGTTTTCATGATGTTTAAAGATTTTAGGAGCATGAATAAAGTTTAAAAAAGGCTTATGGATTCATCTAATCTTCCAAAAATAAAACAATGTCTCCTAACACAAGTCTAAATGAACCAAATTGTCATCAGGCTATCATATAGAAATATACTGGTCAAGTCATTTTTGTATTTTATAAGTTCACATAAAAAGCCTCTCAAGCCAAAATAAATGCATGTACATGATTCCCTTCATGCCAAGATCATCCTATACAAATTTAATTTCTTTATGATTTCTCTATCTCGATATATAAGCCTCCAAAGTAGAACAAGTAGTTGAAGATTGTCATGCGAATGTCAAAATTAAGCCTCAACAAATAACTGTTGGGGTTCAAAATGGAGATTAGCATGTGAAATTCAATGGTAATTTCATGCATGTCAAATTATGAGGATTTGGACATCAAATTTAAGCCATAGTAAATAATTTTTGAGGTTCAAAAATCTTAAGACATTCACACAGATGTCAAAGAAATTTGTGTAGACATCAAATATAGGCATGCAAACATTATTTTTGGGCCTTATGAATTATCCATTTGAGTTTATATGGTGGGTCCAATCAAAATCAAGGGATTGTGTTAAATTTTACATCAAATATCTATGGCATGTGATCTAGTTAAAGATTTAGAGTATCCAAATCAAAGGATTGCATTCATTCATACATCTAGATCTAACGGTTCAAGTTAAAATCAAGGAGTCAACGTATCTTGGAAACCAATAAGGAGAAGATAGTTTGGAAAAAATTTATAGGTCTAAGTTTTCAATCAATAACCAATGATCAAAATTGATCCCATGACTTTTTTGATAAAGCTTGAAGAAGCAATTTTTGACTTGGGTAAGCAATATCAAAGGAGCCAAGCTTAAATAGGATATAGGTTGAACTAGAATAGGTACACTAAGACTGAACATCACCATTAGATCTCTATAGAGATAAAATAGGTCTTTATACTTGATAAAAATCAAGGTTTGACAACTTGTTAAAATGAGACCAAACTATATGGTGAGCTTTCATTTGTCAATATTAATAGTTATAGGAAAACTAATGAAGGAGATTGGTTTTCAAACTATAAAAAAGGACCTATGATAAAATATTGAGTAGGGGTAGATATGAATGGTTATGGAGAGGCATATCAGATTTCAATATGGTCCCAACTTTGAAAAATAGACACTAAGAGTAGACTCATGCTTAGTACATGGATATAAGGACTTTTCCCTCATAATGAATCAAGTGGAGGTAGCGTGGAATATCATAGCAAAGATATCTAGGGATTAGGGTAGCATAGTGAATCATTTAATGTTGTTTCAAATATTTAAATATCTTCCCTCATAGTAAGGAACATGACTCATCATCTACAAAACAAACCCTTATCTTCTAGTGGATCTCTCAGCCAATGAGAAGAACTCAAGGACTAATTAGAGAAAATTTATTTTAACTTGTTGATGATGGGCTAATCTTAATTGGACCAAAAGGTGGTATCTCATTTATTATCCTTGGTTAAAATTCTCCCACTCTCTTCCTACCCTTTCTCCTATATCTCCTATTATTTTCATTTTTTAAAACTCTTTCTCCATTTATATAAGAAAATACTTTCTCTCAATTCTAAAGGAGAAGAGACTCTCATTTGATAAGGCTAGACCCTATCAAAAATTGTATGAAAGACCTATTGAATATAATAAGATTTCCTTTACCTATATCTTACTTTCAAACTATGTTTAGTAATTATTATAGGATATAATTACACCATTTTCGGAGAGTTTTTTAGGTTCTCTCATTCCCAACTAAAATATTGTAATAACCTCAGGTTGTGGGTATCCTGTAGTGAGGTTGAACCTCCATAGAAGGCTGACTTCCTCTTGGTAGATCACCTAAATTAATGTTTTTACTTGGAAAAGAGGTAGAGAGGGGGTATAGGGTAAATAAGAGAGATAAATAAGTGATACACCAAATTTATTGACACTCACATAAGCATGAAATAAACACTAATTCAGCATAAGATAATTTTTTCTCACACAACCTCACAAACTAGTTAATTTGCATAAGTGTTTCATAAACTAGGCTCATCAAACAATACATGAAGCAAAGACGAATTCAAAAATTCACACCAATCATCCATTAATGGTGGAAATAGCTCAAGTTCAAACCTTAAAATAACTTGAAAACACCTCAAAATAGGTAAGAAAAAAGGAAAATGGACATGGAAGAACACTTCTTCACAAGGCCATCATGTACAAGCTTGCTAAGCACAATTTTTAGGCAAGAGATAGGTAAAAATTGATCTTTATTGCTTTAAAAGGTCTTTCTTACAAGTTTTTAAATGGTTTTTCCTTGTCAAATGAGGATATCTCCTTTTATGGGGGAGGTAATAGAGATATATGAAAAAAGGGAAGAGGAAAAGAGAAGAGCAAGCAAATAGAATTCAATAAATGAGATCCAACCACCCTCCATAAATTCTCACCAACATATGGGCTAATTAAAACTAATCCTTCTTCAACAAATTAACCACCATTAGCTCCAATAGTATTTAATCCCTCTCATTGGTTGAGAAATGAACTAGAAGATAATAACTTGTTGAGGATGATGATGTCATGATCCACTAAAAAGGAAAAGTCCTTGAACATCTTTAATGCTCAAGCTACCTTTTCTAATCACCTGGTCTTCATATTTCACTTCTATGCCAACCTTCACTTATCTTGCATGTATAAGGAAAAAATCCCCATAACTTTGAATTTGGATTGAGTCATGCTACCTCTAAATTTAGTATCTTTTTGTCAGATATGATGGCCATTTCAAAGGACAGGAGCCAGTCCATTAATTGCATACACTAGCTCCTACTTTGAAACTTGGGCTAAATATTTTCTATAGATGGAAAACCAATCTGATTTCATTGTTTTTCCTATATCCATTTGTTTTGATACAATTATATATATTATGTATATTATTTTTATCTTTGTAAATACCAACGGCTACTTGTAAGGGTTTAGATTTTGAAGTTTGTGGGCCAATTATCAATTCCTTTAGATAACTTGGTTTGTCCATTTTTTTTGGCCAATTTTTCAAAAAGAAATCACATCTTTAGATTTTTTACCAAGGATATTTTGGATTAAATTAAATGGACCCTTTATAATTATTTAAAAACTCCTTTTGCTTTTAAAATACCCTTCATAATTCTTGAAAAGTTCCTTTTAGAACTTTTGAAATGGTCTTTCAGAAAAAGTGTTTGGCTCTTTGTGAAGGGGAAGTACCCTTTGGATTTTTTTAAGGGACTATTGGAATTTGAAAATGTCTTTGGCTTCTTGCTTATTTGAAAAATCCCTTTATAAAAATTCAAGATACCCTTTTGGACTTCAAAAAATACCCTTTGGTTTTTCTATTTTACACCATTTCTCCCAAAAAGTACCCTTCAAAAAAACTATTTGGGCACTTTGCTTCAATGAGATCTTTCAGGCCTTTGAAATGGATGCTTTAGTTTTTTGCAAAGTTATTTTCTAAATTGAAAGGATATATTTCATAAAAAGTGTTTAGTGCCATTTCTTTTCAAACGTGCCCTTCAAAAAAATGTTTTGTCCCTTCAGATCTTGAAAAGCTACCCTTTCCCTAAGAAAAGAGTCTTACGAACCTTTCTTTTAGATAAATTGTTTGAAATAATTCCAACACTTAGTAAAAAATTCATGAGATAAAATAAACACTTAGTCCCATACAAATTTTGAAAGAATGAATAACAAAGACCTAACTAAAAAAAAGACTTTGCACTTAGCTTTTTGGCTTGCATGCTTATCCTTGAACACTGTTGATGGATCATTATAAAACCTTGCTTGGGTCCTCTTTATTTTCAAATATTATATCCATTTATATTCCTTTGATCCACTACTTCATCAAACCATGCAATATCTTTATATGTGGGACAAAAATGGCTAGCATCTTTGGTGGCTCATAAGGGTTGCATACTGCAAGAGAACCTAGACCATGTTGCTTTGTCTAGTCCATTGGGCATGGAGTCATTATCTTTTGAAACTAAGCTAATCTAAAACTAGATACAAGGCTAACCATTTATATAACTTTCTCTTTAATCAACAAGGACAATAAGAATAAAATAAACACTATGCCCCAGGCACTTAGGGAAAGGAAACACAACTAAAAAGGATGTGCACAAGGCACTTAGGAGAAAACAAGAAGAACTATAAAAAATGTACAATATATATAATGGTTTCAAACTCTTCTAATATCAAGGATTTATATGAATGCCATTAAATATGATGGATAGTACCTCTCCATCTAGTTGGGCCAGCTAAAAAACATTATGTTGTTTGTATCTATGGATCAAATAAGGAACACTCCATAAGCTATTAAATTTGGTATGGTTTCCTCGATTGGCCTTGTTTGAATCCCACTTGATGATTAGGTCTCCTTCCTTGAAGTCCCTTACTATGGCTCTCTAATCAAATGCTTTCTTGACTTGAGATTGATGTGACTCTAGTGTTTTCATTGCAAGGTCTCTCATTTCTTCAAGCTCTATGAGTTCTATAAGTCTCATATGCATGGGCTCATCTTCCAGCAACTCTAGCTGATGGGCTAGTTATAATGCATGTAGCTCAATAAAAATGGGAAACTTGGCCTCCCTTCCATATACTAAAACATATGGATAATTTCCAATGATAGCTTTAGGAGTCACTCTGTCAGTCCACAAGGTTGTCTTTAGTTTGGTATGTCCTGTCCTTTGATTCTCTTCCATAGTTCTCCTAATGATTATTAGAAATTTTTGTTTGTGGACTTATCTAGTCCATTTCCTTAAGGATAATATTTGGAAGAGGTGATTAAGTATATGCCCATCTTGAGAGCCCATTCACTCATTTTTAGACTAAGGAATGTTAATGCATTATCAAAGATGATAGTGGATGGAACACCAAACTTGGTCACAATGTTATCATAGAAGTCTAAGACTTCACTTTCATAAGCTTCTTTCAACACAATGGCTTCCACCCACCTAGTGAAGTAGTTAGTTGTAGTAAGTACCCACTAATGCCCTGTACTTGATGGAGAGTTGATCATTCCTATGAAATCTAGCCCCCATTGCATGAAGGGTTGATCTACCTAAATTTGGTTGGGTTGAAGGGTTGTTAATATTTGCTTATCCACAAAGAAATAACACTTTTGACACATTTTTACCCATTCATATTCATATTTGAAGAGGTTAAGCTAGTAATAACCAGCCCTCATTATTTTTGTTGTTCTGGTTCTAGGTGAAAAATGACCTCTTGTAGGTCCATCATGGAATTGTTCCAAAAGCTTGGTCACTTGGTCATTATCTATGCACCTTGAGAACACTCCATGGATGTCCTATCTAAATAAAACCTCATCAACCAATTAATAAGGTATGGATTGAAGACTAAAATACCTTCTTTTTTCCCTACCCAACCTTGAGGGCATTCACTTTTTATCAAGAAATGTGTCATATCTTGGAGCCAACTAGTGTGAGGTGGAGGTGCATCTATTTTTGGGTTATCTTGTGTTACAAAGATAACCTATTTAACTTCATGAAGGTCATTGAACATATGCTCACACAATCCTTTACCTCTTACTAGCTTAGTGGCCTTGATCTCCATGTCATACTCCATAACCTTGGTAAACCAACCAGCTCTCTTTTTCCTCAAGTCTTTGTTAAGAAGGAAGTCTCCCACTCTAGGATGAGATGCCATAAGATAGATTTTTATATTCGATAGCATTGGTATAAAAATTATAAGTCTTATTACTAATACAATGACTTGTTTTTCTATAAATGTATACCTCACCTCATACCCCTTAAGCCCCTGACTGAAAACTTATATTGGCTACTCAAGTCTGTCACCATTATTTTGCATTAGCATAGTTGATATATTATAAATATTGGAAAAAACATAGAATATGGAATCCCTTGAGAAATAAAGATTCATTAGTGTGGGTACTTTGGCAATGGCTTGCTTGATAGCCTCAAATGTTGATTTACCTTCATTTTACCAAGTAAACACTTGGTTCTTCTTTAACATGGTAGTGATGGGTTTGACCAAGTTTGAAAAACTAGGTATAAACCTTCTCATAAAGTTTATTTTCCCAAGGAAACTTTAAAGCCCCTTCTTATTCTTGGGTAAGGATAAGGCCAAGATGGCACTTATTATATTAGGATCAATAGCTAATCCTTATTTTTTTAAAATGTGTCCTAAGATTTTACCCTCATGCATAGAAAACACACATTTTTTGGGATTCAAAGAGATCACATACTCTCTACATCTATAAAATATCAATCTTATGTGGTCCATGTGTTTGTTGTCATCCTTGGAGAAAACTATGATGTCATCTAAGTAGACTAGCACCATTTGATTTATCACCCTTGGAAGGCCATGTCCATTGCTCTCAAAAAGTGTCCCCAACATTTGATAGGCCAAAATACATCTTTTGATAAGCATATGTGCCCCATTTGCTAGTGAAGGTAGTCTTGTACTGATCTTCTTTCTTTACTATTACTTGTTTGTAACCTGAATATCCATCCAAAAGAGAAAAACATTTTGAACCTATAACTATTTGAAGAAGTTTCTCCATGGATGGTAGAAGGTAATGGTCCTTTAAAGACACCCTATTTAGATCTCTAAATTCAACACACAACCTAATCTCCCCACTCTTTTTCCTTATGGGCACTAAATTAGCTACCCATGATGAGTGCTTGATGGGGAAGATAATTTTGGATTCAATCAACTTGGTTAGCTCTTTCCTCATAAGCTCTTCTATTTTGGAGTTGATAGGCCTTTGATTTTGCCTCACAGGTTTAGCATTAACCTCTAGCTCTATGGTATGATGGGCGAACTTTAGATCAAAACCTTTTAGTTCATTATATTCCCAAGCAAAGATGTCTACATTATTGTTTACCTTCCTGAGCTTGAGAAGTTTTTCTTTGAAGATGAGGACTCTCTTATAGTTTTCTTCATTAGTTGACATTATCACTTTTTATTTTCTCATGCGGTCTCCCTCATGGAAAAGGCCCTCAAGTGTAATAAGTCCTTTAGAAATTTATTAGACCTTAGTTGAACAATTTGATCCTCATATTGATGTTGAAATTTACCTTGGTTCATTGAGGAAAATTTTAATTCTTGCTATAAGAAGCAATCAATTTATTTGTCATTTTTTTAAAATTACCAATGGACTTCATTATGTAGCACTAATGGCCTCACCACCACCTTGATGTGTGGCTAAATCTTGGCCACTTTTAGATTACTTGGGATATCAAACTGGGCTCCCACAACTGCCAACCTATCAACATGTTGATTTTGGTTCCTTGGTATAGCTTGGATGTTGAAGGCTTCAAAATCTTCAATTAGGTCCCACACTCTATTTTTTTAAGACCTCATCAAAAGATTCTTTGTAATGTTCAAGCCTCTAACTTGGTTCACTATAAGCTCATTATCTTCATATGCTTTAAACATTTATATTCTTCTTTTATTGGCCCATTGGAGACCATAAATCAAGCCTTCATATTTTGTTGCATTATAAAATAAACTAATATGGAACCTATAGAAAGACAAATTCTTATTACCTAAAGGGGAAACCAACATTGCCCCTGCACTTACTCCATTTTTACTCCTTGAACCATCAAAGAATAACTTTCACATACCATTGAGGTTTTATTTAGGTCTAATGAGGGAAGGCATGAGTTGATTTTTATCATGTAGAAAATATACACCCATGTCTCTTTCTTCAACACCTTAAAAAGGGTTGAGAAATTGATTATCCCCCCATAACTCATCCAATAACAAGTCTAGAAACTCCTCAGGATAAGTATTCAGTTCTTGACCAATTTTAAATTCATCCTCAACAAGGATAATACAATTAATGTTTATATTATCTGGTAGATGAGGCTCAATATGAAATTTTACCATAGGCTCAGCCTTGATTGATACCTTAGTCACATACCTTATTTTGAATTCCATGTAGGACTAATCTACTATTATATAACCCCCAATTTTTGTTATGAATTCTTTAGACAGGCATAATTCAAAGTACGGAGTTAAATTAAGGATCAACACATCTTGAGCCACTAAGACACTAAGATAAGCATGTAAGGTAATATTGAAATCCTTGATGATACCAAATGGATTTTTAGAAGAACCATCAAGCTATATAACTCCCTTGATATGTGGCTCATATTTGAGGTTCAATTGATTAGCTATAGACTTTAGTATTATTGAAGTGTTAGCTCCACTATTTACCAAGAAATTATGCACCAAGGAATCACCAATGATTAATGAAATGTAGAAGGGAGGAGGTTTGACCATATTACTTGACCTTTCTCCCATAGGACCCTTAGTTGCATTAGTGAGGACCTCAGCGTCTTTGCTTAGTTATTTACCTATAGTTGTTGTAGCACCTATATTGGATAAACCTTCTTAAAGGATATCCACTTGATCGGGTATGGAAACCATGTCCCACATTGGTATAATCATGTTGTATTTTTTCATTTTTTCAACAATTTTGATTGGTGTAATACTAACCTTTATATGTGCTTTAGGAGCCACTATTATTGTTTGTTGAATTAATGAGCTTTGTAGAGGTGTCAAGATCTTCGGAGTGATAAAAGGCTTGTCAGTCTTAGATAATGGAGTAGTGGTAGGAGGTTCCTTAAATGCTCCCTAGTTGTCACCCATATTCCTTAATTTGAATCTTGTATTTGTTACCACTGGGACATGAGCTTGACTAGAGCTAGCCTATTTATTAGATGCATATCACTCTTATTGCTCACTGATGACCATTATAACATCTGATTATTTTGGTGGCTGATCTAATCCTTCTTCTTATGGAGACTACTTTGGCTTTGTCATCATGGGTTTCTCCATGATTTGAGTCATTAAGGATTTATTATATCCATAAGTAATTACCTACTACCATTAGTCATTAAATGTCTAGTTAGAACCATTAGTCAGAATAATGGATTTCCCAAAAGATTGATTCTAAGGCATTCTCCCTTTAGCCTCTTGATCCATATTGTTTTGAATAGGAACCAAGGAGTTGGAAGAGCCTACAGCATTTGGATTATAGTTTTTTTGTCTAGCATAGTTAGGCTACCCTTGTCCTTGACCTTGTCCTTGGAAATTTCCTTTGTAAGGTGGCCTATTTTCTTGATAAGACTATTCTTAAGGTGTATATGGAGATTGATAAGGTTTATTGAATTGAGTTTGCCTTTTTACATTTACTACATCATTTGTCAAGGATTGGAGCATGCTTTTAATTTTTAGGTAGTTTTTTTGCTCTTGGGAATCACTCAATTTGCTAATGGAGGCCTTTTCTTACTCAGGTAAACATACAGCATCAATTGTTGGAGTTGGAAGAATAACATTAAGTGGGGGAAAAACTATAGGATGTGGTTTGATCTAAAAGAAAAGAGGCATTAGGGGACTATGAGTAAGCTTGTTGGCTTGAACTAGACAATTTTTAGCTTTGATAGCCACCTCATAAACATCTGGTAATATCTCTCCTCCCATGGATTAGATCATTACTACTATGTCATAGTTTAGAGCCTTCAAATAATAAAATAATTAAAAATTAGGGGATGGTATGATAGTAGCTATAATTCTATCCCAAGCTTTTTGGAATCTTGTGTTGAAGTCTTGCATAACTTCATGAAAACCTCTCCATATTGTGGCCAACTATTTTGCTAGTGACAAATGATCATTATTGTCTACAAATATCTTATATTAGGTTGTTCCTAGCTGATCCCATGATTGAATAGAGTTAGGATCTAAAACTATATACCAATCTAAAGCCTTTCCATTAAAGGATACATCTAATAGTCTAATAGATACAGTTTTTACTTTGGCATTATGGATATTGCAAAAATTGGTTATTTTTGTTATGTGTTCAGTAGGAGTTTTGGCTTGATCTCCTATGAAATATGGGATGTGTTTGAGGGCTGATACTGGCATAGGGTAATATTATGGAAAATTTAAAGGACCTTAGCCACTGAAACCTACAAAATCTCTTTGGTTAATCATGGTAGCAAGAGGGGCTAACAAGGATCTTCTTGCATAGGTATACCTCATAACTATTTTAGGAAAATGGTTTCCTATATATGGGTGAGTATGGGCAAACCTTAACCTTCTTATTGATTTTAAAGGTAATTCAAGAAACTCAAAATGAATACCTCTAGAAGTTTATCTTATAGTCACCTTTGGAATGAAAGATAGTTGTTATTCTACCATCAAATTACTGAGTGTTCTTCAAAGTCACCAAATACTGAAAGATGAAAGCTATAGCCATTGTAAATTGATCAAACCAACATCAAACTTGACCAATATTCCTTGAAAATTATCCCATCAATCATGCCAAAAACTATTGTAGGCTATAATTTCACCCTTGTGGGAGATTTTTCCTAGCTCCCTCACTCCCAGCTATAATATAGGAACAACCTCAAGCTGTGGGTATCCTTTAGTGAGGTTGAACCTCTAGAGAAGGTTAGCTTCCTCTTAGTAGATCACCTAAACTAATGTTTCTACTTAGAAAAGAGGTAGAGAGGGGGTATATCGTAACTAAGAGAGATAAATAGGTGATACACCAAATTTATTGACACTCATATAAGCATGAAATAAACACTAATTTATCATAAGATAATTCTTGCTCACACAACCTCACAAACTAGTTAATTTGCATAAGTGTTTCATAAATTAGGCTCACCAAATAATACATGAAGCAAAGAGGAATTTCAAAATACACACAAAGCATCCATTAATGGTAGAAAGAGCTCAAGTTCAGACCTGAAACTAACTTGAAAAAACCTAAAAATAGGTAAGAAATAAGGACAATGAACATGGAAGAACACTTCTTCATAAGGTCATCATGCACAAGCTTGCTAAGCACAATTTTTAGGAAAGATATAGGTAAAAATTGATTTTTATTTCTTCAAAAGGTCTGTCTTACAAATTTTAATAGGGTTTCTCCTTGTCAAATGAGGATATCTCCTTTTATGGGGGAGCCAATAGAGTTATATGAAAAAAAGGGAAGAAGAAAAGAGAACAGCAAGCAAATAGAATTCAATAAATGAGATCCAACCACCCTTCATGAATTCTCAAAGACATTTGGGTTAATTATAACTAATCCTTCTTCAAAACATTAACCACCATTAGCTCCAATAGTCTTCAATCACTCTCATTGGTTGAGAAACACATTAGAAGACATGAACTTGTTGAGGATGATGATGTCATGATCCACTAAAAAAGGAAAAGTCTAGGAATCTCTTTAATTCTTGAGTTACCTTCTCTAATCACTTGGTCTCCATATTTCACTTCCATGCCATCCTTCACTTATCTTTCACATATAAAGACAAAATACCTATAACTTTGAATCTATACTAAGTCATGATGCCTCTAAATTGAGTTTTTTATCAGAGATGATGGCCATGTTAAAGGATGAGAGCCAGTCCATTAATTGCATACACCAGCTCCTACTTTGAAACCTAAGCCAAATCTTTTCTATAGATGGAAAACTAATCTAATTTCATTGGTTTTCCTATACCCATTTATGTTGATACAAGTCTATATATTTCATATCTTCTTTTGATCTATTTAAATGCCAACATCTACTTGTAGGGGTTCATATTTTGATGTTTGTGGTCCCATCATCAATTCCTTCAAATAACTTGTTTTAGCCATTTTATTTAGACAATTTGTCTAAAATAAATCATATATTTTGATTTTTTCCAAGGATATTTTAGATTAAATGAAATAGACCCTTTAAAATTATTGAAAATCTCCTTTCACTTTGAAAATACCCTTCAAAATTCTCAAAAAGCTCATTTCAGAACTTTTAAAATGGTCTTTCAAAAAAAGTGTTTGGCTCTTTGTGAAGGGAAAGTACCCTTTGTATTTTTTTAATGTACCATTGGAATTTGAAAATTCCCTTCAAAAAAATGCAAGATACCTTTTGGGACTTCAAAAAATACCCTTTAATTTTTCTGTTCTAGACCATTTCTCCCAAAAGGTACCCTTCAGAAAAACTATTTGGGCACTTCTATAGATGAGATCTTTCAGGCCTTTAAAATAGACCCTTCAATTTTTTACAAAGTTCTTTTTCTAAATGGAAAGGATATCTTTCTGAAAAAGTGTTTAGCATCATTTTTTTTTAAAAGTGCCCATTGAAAAAATGTTTTATCCCTTTAGATTTTGAAAAGCTATCCTTTCCCTAAGAAAAGAGTCTTTGGAACCTTTATTTTAGACAAATTATTCAAAATAATTCCAACACTTAGTTAAGATTAAAATTCTCAAGAGAAGAGAAACACTTAGTCTCATGTAAAGTCTGAAAGAATGAACAAGAAAGACCTAATCAAAAAAGAGACTTTACACTTAGATTTTTGTCTTGCAGGTTTATCTTTAAACACTACTTTGGATCCTTAGAAAACCTTGCTTAGATCCTCTCTATTTGTAAATTTTGGATCCATTTCTATGCCTTTGATCCACTGCTTCATCAAACCATGTAGGATCTTTATATGTGGGCCAAAAATGGCCAATAGTAATCTTGTGCATGATAGCATTGTGAAGGAGAATCTTTCTTGCCCATTTTCCTTCTTTCTTGACTATTTTAGGACATTTTCTAAGTTTATTAAAAGTTTTTATTTGTTTTCTTTCTACCATTAATGTAATCTTGGTGTGAGTCTTAGAATTCCTCTTGGTTTCATTCATTGCTTCCTAAACTTGGTGTATTAAATACTTATGCAACTAGCTAAATTTTTGAGATTGCATGAACTATTACTATCTTATGCTTCTTCAGTGTATGTTTCATGCTTACTCAAGTTCTCATTTGTTTTGGTATATCACCCTTCTAAATTTATTAGGAGCCCTTTACCCTTATCTAACCCTTTTCCCAATGTGAACATTATCATAGGTGATCCATCAAGAGGAAGTTGACCTTCTCTAGAGGTCGAACCCCACCATAAGTGACCCACAGCCTATGATTGTTCTAATTATATAGATTAATTAGAGAGAGCCTGAAGAACCCTCTCCAAGGGTTCAAATTGAAGCCACAATAGTTTTTGGCTTGTCAGGTGGGACTTAATTTGAAGAAAAGATTGATCAATTTGGATGCCAGTTTGATCAATTTGCAGTAGTTATAACTTCACATAGCATCATCTGATGACTCCAAAATAATAATCAACACTTTGGTGCAAATTAGTAGCTATCTTTCATGCTAAAGGTGACTACAATATTATCTTCTAGAGGTATTCCTTTTGAATTTTTTGAACTACCTTTAAATTTAGCAAAGAGATTAAGCTTTGCTAATACACACCCATATAAAAGCAACTTTGTTCCTAAATCACTTTCAAGGCCCACCCCTACAAGAAGATATTTATTAAACCCTTTCATAGCCATGGCAGTCCCTAGAGATTTCATGGCTTTTAATGGCCAAGTTCCTTTATCCCTCCCTTATTATGATCATATTATAGTATCAACTCTCAAAAGTATCCCATATTTTATTTGAGACCAATCTAATACCCCTTATAAACACCTCATGGATATATCCAGCTTTTGTAATATTCAAGATATCAATGAGTAAAATGTGGTAATCAGGTTATTAGTAATTTCTTTCAAAGATAAATCCTTGGAATGGTATAGAATCCTTGTTGCTAATGTCATTTTCACATGGGACCAATTAGGAGAGGCTTTTTGTAAAATATTTTAAGATAAAAGTGACCATTTTTCACTTACATATCAATTAACTACAATAAAAGCCCCTCATGAGGTCATGCAAGACTTCAATATAATGTTCCAAAAACCTTGGCATAAAATCCCAGTCTCTATTAGGTATACCCTTAATTTTACCTTCCTATACTATTTGAAATACCTTAATAATGACATTTTAGTGATGATCCAATCTATGGGAGGGAACACATTGCTAGATGTATATGAGGTGGCAATCAAGGCAAAAAATTATCTAGTCCAAGCTAGTAAGTTATTACCTAAGATACCAATTCCTTTATTCCCTAAGATCATACCATATCCTATTTATATTCCTCTCCTTGATGTCAATCCTCTTATTCCTATAATTAATACTATACCCTCACCAAAGCAAGAAAAGGATTTCACTAGTGGATCTAGTGATTCCTAAGAACATAAGAACATTCAAGAGCTTAAAAGCATGTTTCATTCCTTAGGGAATGATCTAGTTAATGTTAAGAGGAATCAAGATTTCAATAGGCCTCATCAAGCCTCATATCAACCTTAGTAGTAAGATTATCAAAAAAATAGGCCACCCTACAAAATAATCTTCCAAGGCTAAGGCCAAGGTTAGAACCAAGGACAAGGGCAGCCTAGCTACAATAGAGAGAGAAACTACAATCTAAATGTTGTAATCACTTCCAAAATTTTGGTCCCTATTGAAAATAATGTTGCTAAAGAAGATAAGGGTACCATGCCTTGAAATCAATCTTTTGGGAAATCCATTGTCCCAAACACTAACCTTAACCAAGATTTCAATGATCAGTGGTAGTAGGCTATAAATTATGGGTACAATCAAGCCCTTATGGCTTAGAACATAGAGGTTCCCATCATGACAAAGCTAGAAGAGCCTCAACAAGTTTAAATACATGATCAAGGACCAAGATAATATGGTACTAAAATTATTAGCTATGAGAAAGAAGAGGGTTATGCACTCAATTAATAGGCTAGTTCTAACAAAGCATACATCTTAGTGGCAGCTAATACAAGATTCAAAAGAAAGAACATGGATGGTAACCAGAAAGTATTCAAAGAGATCCCTACCATTACTCCTTCAATATCAAATCCAATTAGATCTATTATTGTTCCAAAGGTTCTAATAGATCCAAGGAATCAAGATCAGGGGAATGTCTTTATTCCCCAAAACTCACAAATTTAAAGTAAAGTTGTGGCTCCCAAAACACAACCAAAAGTTGGTGGTTCAACCATCAACATTGTGGAATAAGTGAAGAAGTCAAATGTGAGTGTTTCATTGTGGGATATTATTTCCATGCCAAACCAGGTGGATATTATTCAAGAAGGTTTGCATAAGATTAATGTTGCACTAGTTGTAAATAAGCCATCAAGCAAGGTAAATGAGGTTCTCACAAATGTAACCAAAGGACCAAATGAAGGGAAATCAAGTAAGGTGGTCAAACATCATCCTTTATACATTTAATTAATAAATGGTGACTCTCTAATGCATAATTTCTTGGTATACAGTGGGGCTAACACCTTAGTAATCCCAAAATCTATAGCAAACCATCTTGGTCTAAAGTATGATCCCCAATATAAGGAAGTGTTGTAACTTGATGGTTCTTCCACCAAGCCATTTAGTATCATCAAGGACCTCAACTTAAAATTGCATGATTATCCTAGTGTCTCATTGGTTCAACATGTATTGATCCTTGATGTGCCTCCTCATATTACCCTATGCCTATCTAGGGAATTCACAACAAATATTAGAGGTTATCTTGTAGTAGACTGGTCATACATGGTAGTTAGGATAAGATATGGGACCAAGGTGTCTATTAAGGCTGATCCCAATACATATTTTCACATAGATCTTTATAGGCTAGACATCATAAACCTCAATTTCACCATCTTTGATGAAGATGAACATCTAGTTGGTCAATAATTAAACACTCACCCTGAGGAGATACCAAACATGTTCTTGGATGAGAAACGGAATTAACATCAGTCATTTGATCCCTTGGAAGGATTTGAAGAGAGAGACATGGGTGTCTACTATTTTCATGAAGATAATGAGTCCATGTCATCCCTTATCGGACCAAAATAAGATCTTAGTGGCTTATGAAAATTGTTCTTTAATAGATCAAGGAGAAAATATGGAGTGGGTATAGGTGAAATATTAGTATCTCCCTCAAATGAAAATTTTTCTCTTCTTATAGGTTCTAATTTAGTTTCTCTTGCAATGCAAAAAAATATGAAGGTCTCATCTATGGCCTTCAATGGGTTAATAAGAGAGGAATCAAGCAGTTGCAAGTTTATGGAGATAGTGAGCTAATAGTGCGTCAGGTTAGAAGCCATAATATCACCAAGAATCCCTTGATGAAGTCCAAAAAACATAGAGTGTGGGACTTAATTGAGTATTTTGAGGTTTTTAACATCCAAGCCATACCAAGAAACTAAAATCAACATGTTGATAGGTTAGCAGTTGTGGGAGCTCAATTTGATATCCAAAATTATTTTAAAAGGTCTAAGGTGCAACCACATGTCAAAGTAATGGTGAGACCATTAGTACTAGATAATGAAGCTCATTGGTAGGTTATTTAGGATGACAAATAAATTGTTTATTTCTTGTATTAGGAATCAAAATTATCTTCAATGAACCAAGAAAATTTTTAACATCAATATGAAGAGCAAATTATCTATTTGGGATCTAATAATATTCCTAAAGGGATTGTCACCCTTGAATGTCTTTTTCATGAGGGAGATTATATGAGAAAAGACAAGGTAGTAATGTCAAAAAGTGAAGATAACTATGAAAGAGTCCTTATCTACAAGGATAGGATCCTCAAGTTTAGGAAGGTAAGCACTAAAGCTGAAAGGCATGTTTTCATATATCTTTGTAAATAATATGCAGACATCTTTGCTTCAGAATATAGTGACTTGAGATGTTTTGATACCAATCTAGCCCAACACACTATAGAACTAGAGGCAAATGCTAAGCTTATCAAGTAGAAGAAAAGGCCTATAAACCCCAAAATTGAAGAGCTTATGAGGAAATAATTGACCAAACTAATTAAATCCAAGATTATCTTTCTCATTAAGCACTCCTTATGGGTAGCCATTTTGGTACTTATGAGGAAGAAGAGTAGGGAGATAAAATTGTGTTGACTTCAGGGATATGAATAGGGTCTCTTTAAAGGATCACTATCATTTGCCATTCATGGATCAACTCCTTTAGATAATTGTTGGTTCAAAATGTTTCTCCCACTTAGATGGATATTCAAGTTACAATCAGATACTGGTGAGAGAAGAAGATCAATATAAGACTATCTTCACCATAAAGTGGGGCACATATACTTACTAGAAGATGCCTTTTGGATTGTAAAAAGTTGGGGCAAATTTTCAAAGTGCCATGTACATGGATTTCATGGGGTTCTTAAATTAAATGGTGTTAGTCTACTTGGATGACATTATAGTCTTATCCAAGACAGATAGTGAGCACACAAACCATTTAAGGTTGATCTTTGAAATATGTGGAGAGTATGTGATATCTTTATATCCTAATTAATGTGTGTTTTCCATCTATGAAGGAAAACTTTGGGTCATATTATGTATACACATAATATTTTAAAACTTTTATTGATTACTGACACTTCATATCTTACAAGAACTTATTAAGTCTCAATCTCTCTGAGTGCATGCCTTAAGGGGTGTACTGATAAAGGGGTGGGTAGACTATTGGTGCTTCGTAAGATTGTTGTTTCTTTTACCACTTGGTATCCACACACTAGCCTCTTAAACCTTGAACCTTGAGTTTATTATTCTCTTTCCTATCAATTCTAGTCATTGTCATGTTTTATTCCCTCATTTCTTACTTTATTACCTTTTCAACCTATTCAATATAATAGGTCGACCTAGTTGACCTAGTGTATTATGGGGACACTAGCTATTTTAACTTGTTACCATCTCGACCAACCTAACACAAACCTAGTATCGACCCAATTGACCTAGTACATCTGGCATGTCTAAATGATTTTTAGGCAAGATATTATTATATATACAAGGTAGTTTACAACCATTTAGGAGAAAATAATAATTAAGCAAATAAATGTGAACAAAAATATGATTATTGACCATTCTACTTGAGGAATAAAGCTTTAGGGTTCAATACTTTCATTGGATATCTAATCTTATCTTGTGGAGAAGTCTTTTGGATGCTTAGGTAGGTCATGTATCCTAGAGCCAATTTATCTTGGTTATCCTTATAACCACAACAATCTCTTATGAAGCACCTTGGCCAAGGGAGAGGTTGAGGCTCAACACATTCATCTTCAAAGGTAAGTATTCCTAACTTTATTTCTCTTTTGTAAGAGTAGATAGATAATGCAATGTGAATTCTTCTCTTCCATGTATTAGGATTCTATATACATTTATGTGAGTATGTGTCTCTTATGCATGCTTAGTTCAGTTGTTGTTTATTTATTTTGTTATAACCCTAAATTTGTTCCATAAGATTTGGTGCACACCATATTAGTTTACTTTTATTATTATTATAATAGTTTACTTTCTTGTTTATTGCATAAGTGAAATATCAAATCATAAGAATCTTGTAGGGTTATTGTATGATTGTGTTAGACTGTAGGATTCAAAACCCTTCCCATCATGATGTGTTGTGAAAAGTGATACAATTTATCCCCTAATAAAGTCTAGTGGATCCTCATATTGGTCATGTTCCTACTTAACAAATGTATCCCCAATTGGAAGTGTAGGTATGATTTATCTTATCTGATTCAAGATTAATTCATGCACATCATGCAATTTTAATTGCATACATTCTGGTGAACCCAACATGAATCAAACCCTTATTAGATTTATTCTCTTTTATTTAATTTATTTCATTATTTTGTCATCATTTATGTCATATATTTTGACATACTAGTTCAATTATATCAACCCAGTTCTTTTTCTTTGTGTGCAAGAATAGGCAAATAGATCAAGCAGCTCAACTCAGTACAGGTTTTCATCACTTTCTAAACTCTTAGTTTAGCCTAATAGGTCAACTAGGTTGAACTAGTGTATTTTAAGCCACTTTTTAGTAGTCTTATATACCCTAATCAATTAGCTCGACCTATTACAGGTTTCAATTTTCTAGATTTCCAAATCAGCATACTACATTAACTATTTGACCTAGTTTATTTCCAAACTTCCAGTCCAACCAACTAGGTCAACCAAGTCAACCTAGTACATTTTTAGGACTTTTTCAATAAGTTCATATATTGCTTGGTCGACTAGCTTGACCCCATTTATAGATTTTGGATCAATTTACTCCAAAGTTCTTGATCAAGTAATCTTCTTCATTTTCATCTTTTAATAATCAAGGTGAGTTTACATTCTTCTATCTCTTTCTATTCTATACTTTCTTTTCAATTTTTTGGACTTTAAAATTACCTCTACATAGCCAACTAGATTAACCTTGTCATGTTTTGTGTCCTATTTGTCATCTAAAATAACTAGGTCAACCTAGTCGACCTAGTAGGTTTTCTAAACCCTATCTTCAACAATGCTAGCTCAACACTCTTGACCTAGTTTTGTGTGTTGTGCATATAGTGTTTTCACTATACCTTGTTTCAAAGTTGTAATTCACCTTGTCTTCTAATCACATATTTGTTTCCAAGTTATTTTCATGATTATAATAGTTCACATAGTTTAATTAATAGGTTTTTAATTAACTACTTAATTTCACTATTTCTATTTTTTTACACAAACAACCAAATCACATAACATCAAAAAGAATTTTAACACTTGAATACCTAGGCCAACCTACCTAGATTTAATCACTAAGGGGGAAGCTAACTTAATGCTTTAGTCAAGTATAAATCATGGTAAATGATATATTTTGGCTAAGCACCTGATACCCTTATCGCTACAGTGTGTGAAGTGAGGGGGTAAGACCCAATACCAAGCCTATATCATTGCCACTATAATCCCTTTAATCCTAAAAATACTTGAAACCATCCATAGATTGTTATCTAGTACCTTGCATATATCCAACTCTCTATCACTTAAAATAATTCTTAATAATCTAATCAACATTCTAGGTTAACCAATTAGCTAGCTTTACTTTCCAATATGTTTGTTTGCTTTTTGCTCAATTGTGTTGTAAGAACTTGCATTAACTAGCATTGGTGTAAGATTTTTTGCTTTGTGTGCATCAATTATATTGGCTAGTGTCAATTCAATTCATTATTTGTTTAATTTTATAATAAACTTTCTTAGATTAACTTTAAACTATCTTACTTTGTTTTCACAAATTGATTATCAGCTCTTTCTTTTTCCTGTTTACTATACTAGGTCGATTGGGTTGAAATACCATATTTTCCATCCCCTATACATTGTAGTAGGTTAAATTGGTTAACCTAGTACTATTTATAAGCTTTTTCCCCTTTTTTCTAGTCTTTGTTCTCTATACTAGGTCAATCATGTGGAACTAGTTCAGTTTTATAGACCCATTTTTTGAACTAGGTCGACCAGGTTGACCTAGTTTAGTTACAATCACCTTTTGATTCTTTGTTTATCTCATCTTACCTTTGCTCCTTTCATCATGGACTATCTATTTTGTGATAACACTAAAAATTATTCAATAGATATGATGGAATCCACTAATCTTAATAGGGTCTCCCATAGACAATGTAGGTTTCCTCTCGAGAATGCTAGTAATCTCCAAATTGCAACATGCACAATAAACTATGGGAATCCTCATAATACATATCTGCACCAAAAACCTCCTCTTTTATTACAGGATAAACTTGAATTAGAGTATACTCCTGAAATACTCTTCTTTATTTCTAGATTTCCTCAACATAGAGGGAAAGATCCATCTACCATCCATAACCTCATGATTAATGGTCAAGTTGAAGAGCCTAATTCACCTAATCCTACTTTCTCAACTAAATTTTGGGTACTAATTTCTTTTCTTCTACACATCTTACTTCAATCTTGAGTCCTTATTATGCCATGACATCTTCTTTGAGTTATTCTACCTCCATGCCTAGTACCTTAACTAACATGGCTTGTTCTACATCTAGTGGGAATCTTATAAGACCTACTATTCTTAATCCTTCCACTAATTCATTTTTTGATACCCAAGCCACTCATGCCTCTATTGCTTCTTCATCTCAACCATTTACTAGTCCATATTTTCCTTCACAAACAAATTTTGTAACTAGTGTTTCAAATTCTCATAACTCTTCTCAAGCTCATATCAATACTAATAGTGGTACCCATGCCACTAATACCAACACTACTTCTTATAATAACACTAATCAAATGCATTTACTATTATTATAAACTCTCAACCAAATGAACACATTTCAAGCTCATAATATGAATCAAATGATGAGAATGCAAAACCACCTTCTTAATCTTCAAACACAACCACAACCAATGGCTTGGGGTATGCTTAACCAAAGTGTTCCTCCTCCCCTCTTCAATATTCTCAAGGAAATATCATTCCTCAACCTCCATTAGTTAATAAATCCATCAAGAATATATAAAATGAACCTCTCATCATTCAAATTTCTAATATTGACATTGGAGGTATAACACCTATAATTTTTTACAATGGATCAACCAATCCTACCCTTCATCTTAATAGGTTTGAAAATCTTTATAAAGATTGGGTCAAACTAAAAACATTTGTTTATACCAAGATCCTTACCAAAATCCTCATAGGTGATGCCTTGGATTGGTAAAACCAACTTAGACCTCATTCCATTAGTACTTTAGAAGATTTAGTGAATTTTTTAGTACAAGAATTTGAAATTAGTGATCTTCTTGAAAACACTTTGGCCCATTTCGTAAAATTTAAACAAAATGAAAATGAAACCACTCAAGACTTTGTTAAATGATGGAAGACTTTGTAAAAAAAGTGTGAACACAACATGGAAGATGACAATCTCTTTCATTTCTTTACAAATGCTTTATTTCCTAAATTACAATATCGAGTCCATACCCTTTCTCCATGTACCTTGAAGGAGGCCATTGACCAAAACAAATGACAAGATTTACTTATGCATCAATTCAAGCCACCCCAACCTTCCATGGGTCCTCATCTATTTCTTAAAAACAAAAACTTAAATATTACCAATGATGGTGTTACCAATTCATATGATACCATTCATAATGTTCAAGTTATCATTCATGTCCCTTCTTCAAAACTAGCTCCTTCTTAACAATATACTAATCCTCATTTCTCTTCACCAAATAAAATTAATTTGCATAAACCTCTTTCCTTAGATGAATTACTTAAACATCTACCTAGGCCTCTTCCTTGACCTATTCATCCTATGAAAAATTGATATGATCCTAACAAATTTTGTTGGTTCCATACTAGTTGGGGTCACTCTCATGAGACTTGTAGGCAGATTCATAATTAATCTATGGATTTTCTTCTTATAACTAATTTTGATCATGATTTAATCACTCACAAGCATCAAAAATATTATGAGATTTCTTTCAAGGATTACAAAACTCATGATAAAAATTGAGCCTTGAATCATACAAACACTCATTTAACTATCTACAAATATCCTTTACCTAACCACCAACCTATTCAAAAAAACCTATACAAGCCCACTTCTTTAGCCAATAATGTAGAAAGTATTGTTGAACCAACCTCCAAAGAGAATGTGGTTAGCATGACTAATATGCAAAGGGTGGTGGATTTCATTAGTTCTCAACCTATCTACAACCCGCCTCCCTCTCAAACATATTGTGTTATCCAAGATATTTATCAAACTCATTTGAATGAGTTGGGGAAATAATATATTAAAACCTTTGATGATGGTCCAATAGTTTATTCTCCCTTAGATAACACATCCCATTCTATTTCTATCATTCTTCCATCATCTTTCAATATTAATTAGAATCAATCTTCCAATGATAATAAACCTTTAATTACCACATCTTCCAAACTTCAAGATAAATCTAAACCAACTACTTCTTCATCACCAAATGATTTACATCCTTCTTATAAGGATTCTCATTCCTATCAACACAAATTTCAATCCTCTTCACATCCACCTTTTGAAGATCTTCTTAACCATTATGCATTTATATCTGACAATCTTCTCATAGGTTATGATGAATGGGATCCCATAATAGAGCTCACTAATCTCCCATCTCGAATTCCATTTATTGAGATTATGATGACCTCTCCCCATCACCAAAACCATTTTATACAACTATTATTCAAAATGAATGTCCCTTGTCCTCCCTTAGTAGGATGAGAGGCAACCTTATCTAGTTTCAAGGATAGTATCTTGCAATAATGTGAAGAGATATCCATCAATGTTAACAAAACTCTCAACACTTCTATTTATTTGAAATTTCCTATCTCAACTATGATTCCTAATGAGATTATGCATCATGAAAATTGTCCTCCTTTATTTATTAACATCCAAATAGGAGACATCCAAGTTAAATAAGCATTGATTGATGAGTGTTCTAGAACTTATGTTGTTTCTCTTGAGTTCATTAAGACCCTTGGATATTTAGAATGAAATATTAAGTCTACATGTAGCACCTACCAAGGATATGATAGAAGGCAAATGCATCCTCTTGGGTGTGTGTGGCTTCCCAATACTATCCCACCTATTACCATTCATGTAAAGGTGATGATTCTTAACTTTCCCCTTTCTTATAACATCTTACCTGGTAGGCCATGGACTCATTGTATGTCATCTATCACTTCTTCTACCTGCCAATGTACTAAATTCCCTCATAATGGATCCATTTATAGGATTAAAGGAGATACTAACCCTTAGAATTTTGAACAATTCCAAGATCATGGTGTTTTCAAGATTTCTACTCTTGAACCTTTACCTATCATTCTATTCTGTGAGTCACAATGACTAAATTTTCCTATCAACTAAAATAGAGCTTAAAATGGGCATCCTAAGCTCATTAGTAACATTCCTCCCAACCTTTTAGACTCTGATGATGATGAGATCAATGAGATTAACTTAAAGATCAAAAATTATTATCTCTTACCTCATCTCATCTTGTAGCTTTCAGATTCCTTACAACATTGTTCACATAAACCTCCTTGTGATGGCATTCCCATAGTCTTATTTAAGACTCAGCATTCCATTCACCATGATTTTTCTGATGATAAAGGTATTCCAATTTGTGTCATTGATCTTCATACACCATATTATGATGATGGTTATTCTTTAGATGATCCTTTATTAGGTGGCCTTGTCCAAGCTCATGATGTTGAGATTGTGCATTATAGTTCTTCTTTACATGAATATTTTCATGAATCTTATCATGTTCCAACATTTATAGTTCCTACTCCTTGCATTTTTCCTCTTTATTATAGAGTAGAGATGACACTAACACCTCCAATTTCTTAAGAGCCCCGTAGGACTATGCTCATGGATCATGTTATGATAGGACCTTATTATTTTCTTAAGTTCCTTGATTCATGTCCTTAGTTTACCTCTAAGGTTAGGGCACTCCTCCTTAGACCTTATATTGATCTCACCCCTCCCATTGTGGAGCTTGTATCAAAATTAGTTATTATTTCTTCTTCCACTATTGATGAGCTTACTCTCACTTCTTTCACCAGTGTTCTTTTTACGAAGCTAAGTTCTATTCCTTCTCCACCACCACCTTCTCTTGGTGATAGTTTTCTTCATTTACATAGGATGGATCATTTTCTTACCAAATGGGCTAATGATCCATCTCTTTCTTCTTGCACACCTTCTCCCATAAGTGTTTCTCCTAAAAAACTAACAAACGTATCTATTACTTCTATGGGACAAATAATCACTCTTCTAACCATTATCATAAACTATGACAATATATTAATACCTTGCATATTTATTCCCCATCAATAGACACTAGCTTTCCTCCTTCAAATATCCTTCCTAACTATATACGTAAGTATGGAGAAACGTATTGTTTATGGCACCAATGTATCACACATCATTCTGATCATTGTCATATCTTTTAGTTGCATCTTAAGGATAATCTTATAGTTATTATTGTACCTTCTACCATTCCTCCCATAGGTCATTATAAAAATAAGTATCCCCCTTCTTCTCCCATATCTACACCTCTTATTGTCCCTTCATCACCTTCTATACCTCTACCTATGGTTCCTTCCCCACCCGTGGATCCTCCTTCACCTATGTATCCTTCTCTACTGGTGATTCTTGTTTTTCCCATAGATCTTGTTCCCACAAATTTTCCTAACCATCCTTTGCCCAATTTCCCAACTCAACATGATCCAATGAGTATACTTAATTTTTTTGTTGAGGAGATTAAAAGAGAAGTATGTGCCCAGTATTCAGCAAAGATAGATGAGACATTAGTTATAGTATGCATTCAACTTCATAAAGATTTATTTGATGTCTTAAATAATGTGTGTGGATAGATTTACTAGTATTTATGAAGCACATTCATGATGCTCTCTCATTTTCATTTGGATTGGACATGTGCTCTAATTTTATTTTCATATATTTGATTATATCATTTGACACTATGTCAAATTATTTCCTATATTATATAATGTTTCTCCTTTTTGTACTATAGTTAGCTTATATTTTTTATGTTTTTGCATATACTTGTCTTTTCCTTATCATGTCTATTTTTCACTTATCATTGATTTATTTTCCTTTAGATTTTTTCTCAAAACTCTTTCCTTGTATCTTCAAGATTGTTTACTTTCTTATCTTTATTTTTCAGAGATAATTATCATGGTGACTTGGTTATATCTACCCTACTCCTTTTGGTTATTATCTCCTTTTACAATGTGATCAGTTATCAAACTATCTTTATCATTACTATTTCCTTTTACCATTCCACATTTGTATCTCCATTTTCCTTCTTCCTTTTCTACAAACTAATCATATACATGGTTAAGACTTGAGATCACATACTTGTTCATTGTCAAGCCTAAGTGTCCTAGTTAGTCTTTTGTCTTGGGTTACTTAGCTTCCTTTAGCCTTAGCCTACAACTCATTCATGAGTATCACTATCTCTCTCATGATTTCTCATTAAAAATCCATATGGAGGAAGAATCTTTAAAAAATCCTTCAAAAGAAAGTTAAAAGCTAAATCATTTAAACAAAAGTCAATGATATCAAAATTCAAAAATATTCTTAAAAGTCTAATCACACTAAAAGATGTGATTCAAAGTACATCTCCTTATTCTAATCAAAGCTCAAACTCCAAAGTTGGCCTCAAAGTAGAACTAAGGTCCTTTGGGGTGTGGTAGGCCAATAAAGTAGAAAAGGAGAATTTAAAAAAAATCTTTTAGTGCTACCTACTTTCTCACACAAGTACCCAATATTTGTAGTAGACCAACAACTTTGTAATAGGTCCTGAGGAGTGGAAAACATGTTTTGGATAGGTAGGTCCATTTTACATTTCCTTGTATTAATCTACCTTTATGAGTTGATCTTAGTATCACACCTATTTTCCTACAAAACTTTATGTCTATCTCAAGTGGATTTCATTTGTACATAGATGACCACTAGTTCCTTAGTGTATTCTCATGCCCTTAGTATGCCTCTTGCATCCTAAGGTATTATCATAAGATGCATAAGTATTTGTGTTTCACACTCCCTTTTTCATTCCCTTTATTCATATTTCCTCTTGAGAGAATTTTTTTTGCTTTCTGATCACTCCCCATGGGATTTCATTTATGAGTTACTTTATAAGACCATGGATAGGACCCAGCATCCCTCACAAATTACCACCTTTTCTATCCGATTACCCACATCCTTGATTTAACTTTTCTTATAATTTTTCTTACCAATATTGTTTTGGTATCCCTTGGGTTTTATTTTGTGAGTTGCAGTGTAAGATTGTGGATAGGACCCAGCCCTCCTCACAAAACAAAAAATTTATAATAAACAAGTCACCATATGTGTCAACTAAGAAATAAGATTCGATTGATTATGAGGTTACATGTCATTTGACATGATTTCCATCTTTATATTTAGTATGTTTTATGCTTACTTAATTTTTATTTTACCTTTTATTTTATTATTTTCTAATTTCATGTAAGATTACAACCATTTCTTGAATTTCTCATACTTCCCAGCTTGAATTAGTATGATAAATTTAAGACTAAGTTTTTCAAAATATTTTTTTCTTTTATACTTCCCATCATTAAATAGTACAATTGATTGACTTAATTTTAAATTTATTTTTATTACCATTTGTGCCCTTTTACATACCTTCCATTTTATTACTTTTTGGTCATACTTCCCAATGTGATATTTAGTATGATTTTACTTGTTTTAATTTGGTGTAAAAATATTTACATTGGTTTGAAAACAAAATACCCTTTTTACCATCCTCTTTACCATTTCTTGTTTCTTTATACTTAGTCATTGTTTTATGTCATTACACATTTTCCACCTTTAATTAGTGTGTAGTGCATTTTTTATTAATTATATTTTTCCAAGTCTTTTCCCCTGTTTCATTTTAACCATGCATGTGTTTTTCATAATGTTAAAAAAGAAACCACATCACATATATTTCTTGTAGAATATACAACAAAGATAAATACATGTGATATAAAGTAATATATCCAAAACATCTACATACATAACCAACATAATGATAAGAATAACCATCATAAAGACAACATACACATCTAACATCAGTAAGCTAAAATGATACATCATATATATATATATATATCCAAAACATCTACATACATAACCAACATAATGATAAGAATAACCATCATAAAGACAACATACACATCTAACATCAGTAAGCTAAAATGATACATCATATATATATATATATATATATATATATATATATATATATATATATATATATAAAAGTAT
This sequence comes from Torreya grandis, assembly GCA_037957365.1. Classification (NCBI taxonomy): domain Eukaryota; kingdom Viridiplantae; phylum Streptophyta; class Pinopsida; order Cupressales; family Taxaceae; genus Torreya; species Torreya grandis. The sequence continues at coordinate 1,255,628 of JARHVA010003548.1, read as the reverse complement.
TTGATACAACCATATACAATGCTCTAGCTCTAGGGTTGGGATCCATCATGTCTATCTCATGGTCTAGCCATGCTACCTAATGAGGCCTTGGTTTGACTCCTCTAAATGGTACACTATAACAAGGCAGTCTATGATCTCAATCCCTCTGCTTGTCTCCATAGACATGTTATCTACAACTATGCCTGCACCAACTTGGTCTAGGTTACTACATGTGCTTGAGTTAGTTAGGTCTACATAACTATATATGCCTGCATCATTTGTGTTATTATCTCCAAATACATATATATCTCATTATCTAGGGTCTTCCAAGCCTACCTCTCCCCTAGACCCATCTCTACTAGTGGCTAAACCCTCTCTCTTTGCATTCATATCTACTTCATAGCCTCTTCTACTAGTTTGAACTAGATCACCTGAGTTGGCATAAATGGTATACTTAGATCCTCTAGTGTCATGGGGTCGTACGGCTACATAGTCTTATCTAGGATGTCATGGGAGTGCTCTCCTAACTAAGGACCCCCATCTCTCCTCCTCATCCTTAGGTATGCCTAAAAAATCACACCAAATATATATTTGATCATTATCATATCTCATAATATCTATCTATCTATTTAAAAACATAATCAATAAATTAATCATATATTCTTACCTAACTATGGCTTAGCCCCTATGGTCTCACCATCCATGTGATCAGCTAGCATAGTCTCCCCATCTATGTGGCCTCCTAGTACCTCCTCTATAGGTATAATCCTTAACTTCAAGTTGTCCATCATGGCTCTCATCCATGTCAACCTACAACTGAGTGATCTCTCTCTCTCATCTATATCTCATATGGCTCCTCTACTGACTCACCAAGGATGATCATGGTCTTTGCTCTCCCCTCTTACCTCCATTTTTGTCATGTCCTCATTGGTCTAGCTCATCTCTCTATAGAGATAGTGGTGGTACATTTTGTATTTCCATTTTCACCTCTACCTCCTACTTTTACCCTCATCATGCCCAACTAGTCCATGGTTGTTCCTAACATGGGCTCAATATCAGTCTCACTATCAATGGTCTAAGTCCCCTCTTCCCTTATGGCTATTTCACATATTTATTCCACTACTTAGGCATGAGTATTGATTTCTCTAGATGAGTTAGACATATCTACCCTGGTACATGTGCCATTAGATGTGGCTTTATCCACCATGAATAGTGATGTATCACCTCTTTCCTCTCTAACATTAGTCCAACTATGTGCCAACTCTCCCAAGTTGTTTCTAATTGCTCATATGGGCACCATACTATGTTAGTGCATCTCACCATCTATAACACTAGCATGTGGGGCATGGCCTATGCTACCTAGTCCTCCTTGCATATCCTCACCTGAGGTAACCTATCATTAACCACATGGGGTAACCCAAGTGGATGATACATAGGAAATCTATCATATATCCATGTTATCAGTATTATGATTAATCCCATGCTATATGTCCTTTGACTCAAATCTCAAATAGATCATGAATAAGATGGACCTAGTTGATAGAGCCCAAGTCACATAGTACTCACTCTATCAACATCATCTTGTTCAAGGCTACCACATATAGTGGTGCCTTGCCATCTAAATTATGATAGAGAACTCATTATGTCACAAGGCCTATCACTAGATTCTAGATATCTATAATCTATGCTATATATACATCATCCATATTTACTCTCTACCCTGGTAATATCATCTCTAAGCTTGTAGCCCACATGGCTAAGGCTCTCCTCTCCTCCATGCTATCTGATATCCCTATGATCATTAATACTCCTAATATAGGTAGTCTAAAGATGGCATGGACATCCTTCAGTGTGATAGCCACCTCTATCACATCCCCATCCACCTCCCATCTAAATTTGTTGGTCAATTATTCCCAATAACTAAGTAACATGACCACTATATTTGTACTCAAGGGGATCCTACACATGTCCACTATCCCTCCTAGACCTATTACTACCATTCTATCTCTATCTCTATCTATCAATACTTTCAAAAAATATAGTAACCAAGACACATCCAACAATCTCTAGAACTATGGTTGTCTCTACAATCAAGAAATAACAAAGGATGTATTAGTTCCTCCATGTCATGGATAATCACAATACATTTTTTATACATTCTATTTTTTCAATAATAAGCATAATTAATTCATTTTACTATATTTTATCCTATTTTATTCCTTCTTTCCCTTATTTAGTCATTTAAAACTATTCTATCCCTCTTTCATCTTTTTCACACGTTTATGTGCTTATTTTGGTTCTTTGGTCAACCTAGTTTGACTGTAATTTCTCTATTTTTATCATAGTTGACTTTAAATTCAAAATAAACCCTCTTATTTTCCCCTCCTTGGTTATAATTTTTTATTCTAGCCCTTTCAGACTAGTTTCTTATTCTATTTTATCTTTTTAACCTACCAAATACACTAGGTTGACCTGGTTGACCTAGTGGGTTTAGTGTGTCAACCTAGTGTATTTTTTTCAAAATGTACATTTTATTGATTTTATCCCTATTTAATCTAAACCCATTTCCCATATCCCCATTTCCTACCTTATTATTTAATTTTGTTCAATTTTGACTTATATAAATTCTTGAAATTAACTTTTATCAAAAATTCACTTAATTCATTTCAAATTTCAAAAACAGGTTTGAGATTCTTGGTTATATACCTATAATGCACATGTTGTCACTCCTGGAGATCTCTCTCACCTATCATGTCATTCCCTCACCACATTAACTCATTTTATTTATATATCTCTTTTTCCCTTCTCTTATAATTCAAAATAACAAAATGACTTCTCTTTTTTTAATTTAAAACCTCTTTTCAAAACTCAAATTCTTTCAATTATTTTCCTTCATATTCCTTATTTTGCCTCTATCTTTATTTATACTCATCCATTTTTTAAACCATAAAATTTTTTAGATTAATGGTTTTTTATAGATTATGTTCCACTAATATATGCCTATCTTCAGAAAAAATTGATTTTTGGCTATTTTGTACACTAACTTCTATAGGTTCGCCTAGTGTGTTTTACATTAGACACCTTCACTTTCTTGCAATCTTCTTTATCTATAGAAATAAGGTAAGTTAAAGGTATGTATTTTTAAATTCATTCCTTTCATTTATCTTATTTTCTTCTTACTTCACTTTACTTATCATCAGCATTATGTGTTATCATGTTCTGTCTTTGAAGCACCATCCCATGTTGCACTTACGTGACACATGATGAGCTTCGATTGGGGCATATGTATACACATAATATTTTGTAGGAACCTATTGAGTCTCAATATATCTAAATTAATTCCTTAATGGGTGTACCAAGAAATGTGTGGGTAGACCATTGGTGCTTCATAATATTATTATTCCTTTTACCACTTGCCACCCACACACTAGCCTCCTAAAACCTTAAACCCTGAGCTTATTCTTCTATTTCCTATCCATTCCAATCATTGTCATGATTTATTCCCTAATTTATTTCCTTGTCACATTTTTTACCAATTTATTACACTAGGTTGATTAGGTCTACCTAGTGTAGTTGGGGGACACTTTAGCTATTTTGACTTATTAGCATCAACTGACCTAGCACAAACCTAGTCAGTTATCCCATAAACATACTAGTTGCACCTAGTTGACCTAGTATAGCTGACATGTAAGAATGATTTTTATGAAAAATATTACTATATATATAAGGTCATTTCCCATCATTTAAAATAATAAAATAATTAAGTGAAGAAGTGTGAATGAACATCTACCTATTGACCATTCTACTTGAGGAATAAAGATTTAGTGTTCAATACTTTGTTTGGAGCTATGATATTGTCTTATGGAGAAGTATTTTGGATGCTTAGGTAGGTCATGTAGCCTAGAGATAATTTATTTTGGTTATCCTTACAACCACAACAATCTCTTATGAATCACCTTGGCCAAGGGAGAGATTGAGGTTCGATAGGTTCCTCTTCAAAGGTAAGTATTCCTAACTTTATTTCTCCTTTGTAAGAGTAGATATATAATGCAGTATGTATTCTTATCTTTAATGTACTAGGATTTCATATACATTTATGTGAGTATATATCTCATATGCATGTTTAGTTTAGTTTTTATATATTTTTTTATTCTAACCCCCATTTTTTACCACAAGCTTTGGTGTGCACTAGATTAGTTTACTTTTCTTGTTATTAAAATAGTTTACTTTCTTGTTTATTTCATAAGTGAAATATCAAATCATAGGAATATTTTGGTGTTATTTTATGATTATTTTATACTTTAGGATTTTTAACCCTTCCTATCATGATGTGTTATGATAAGTGATACAAGCGATCCCCTAATTGGGTCTAGAAGATCCTCAAATTATCATGCTCCCACTTAACAAGTGTATCCCCAATCAAAAGTGTAGGTGTGCTCTATCTTATCCAATCTAGCATTAATTCATACACATCATGTAATTATGATTACATATACATTGTCTCAAATTAAGGAATATCCATTAACTCTAAGTGATATTTTAGCACTATCTCTACCCAAGCACAAGAAAGGAATCTAGAGCTTCCTTGGGAAGATCAATTTTATAAGAAGGTTTATACCTAGTTTCACAAACCTAGTCTAACCCATCACTACCATGCTAAAAAAAGGCCAAGTATTTTCTTGGTTAAATTAAGGTAAGGAATAATTTGAGGCCATCAAGTAGGCCATCACCCAAGAACCCTCTCTCATAAATCCTAACTTCTCAAAGGATTTTATAGTATACACCTTTATTAATATTGACAACATATCAGCTATGTTGATGCATAAGAATGGTGGACTTGAGCAACCAATTGATTTTTTTAGTCAAGGGGATAGAAGGGTATGAGGTTAAGTATACCTTCATTGAAAATTAGGTGCTTGTATATTTAATAATCATTAAAAAAAGTAGGCCAATGCTTTCCAATAGCAAGGTTTATCTTATGGTGTCTCATCCTAGAGTTAGGGACTTCTTCCTTAACAAAGACTTGAATTAAAAGACAGTTGGCTAGATTACCAAGGTCATAGAGTATGATGTGGATATCAAAGTCACCAAGATAGTAAGAGGTAAAGGCTTGTGTGAGAACATGGTGAATGATCTTCAAGAGGATAAATAAGTTGTTTTAGTGACACAAGATAACTAGTAAGCAGATGCACCTCCTTCTCATAATAGTTGGCTCTAAGACATGACACATTTCTTAACAATAGGAGGATGACCTCAAGGTTTGAACAGATCAAAAAAAAGGTATTTCAAGCTTTATTCCATACCTTATGCATTGGTTGGTGTTCTTTATAGAATGGACCTTAATGGAGTACTACTTAGGTACATAGATGATGACCTCATGGAAAAGATTTTGGAGTAGTTTCATGATGGACCTATAGGAGGCCATTTTGTTCCAAGAACAACAAAAGTAAAGGTAATGAGAGATGGTTATTACTGGTGCATCCTATTTAAACATGCATATGCATAGGTCAGTAAATGTCTGAAGTGTGCTCTCTTTGAAAGAAAATAAAGATTAGCTACCTTTCTACTCGACCCAATCCAAGTAGAGAAACCCTTCATGCAATGAGTTTTACTCTTCATAGGGATAATAAATCCACCTTCAAGTGTAGGTAATAAATGGGTGATCACTGTAACTGATTAATTCACTAGGTGAGTGGAGGCAATCACATTGAAATAAGCTAATGAGACAATAGTGTTGGACTTCTATGATAGCATAGTGACCAGGTTTAGGGTCTCAACTATTATAATCTTAGATAATGGCTTAGTATTTTTTAGCATGAAAACAAGTGAATGGGCACTTAAGCTGGGCAGATACCTTAGCACATCCTCCAACTACTACCCCTATGGTAATAGATGGGTAGAGTCCACCAAAATTAACTTGATAATAATTATCAAAAATACCATTTAAGAGAATCAAAGAGTGTGGAATATAAATCTAAAGACAACCTTATGGGCTAATAGAGTGACTCCTAAAATTATCATTAGTAATTCTCCATATGCCCTTATATATGGAAGGGAAGCCAAATTACTTATTTCTCTTAAATTACCTACATTGGAGTTATCCCATCAACTTGAGTTGATGGAGAGTGAGGCTATAATTTTAAGTATGGAAAATCTCATGTATCTTGAATAAACCAATGACCTTGGAATGAAGACATTAGAGGACACAAGCTCAGGTCAAGAAATCCTTTGATAAGAGTACCATAGCAAGGGATTTCAAATAAGGGGACTTATTCCTTAGGTGGGACTCAATTAATGCCAAGCTAGTAAACCATACCAATTTTGATAGCTTATGGAGTGGTCATTATTTGATCCATGGATGCAAATAACACAATTCTTTTTAGCTTGCCTAACTTGATGGAGAGGTATTACCCATCCCAATCAATGGCATTTATTTAAAATTTTATTATAAGAAAAGTTAAATTTGTTATACAATAATGTAATATATTAGAATAGATTCCATGTTTTCCACTAAGTTTCATGTACACATTTCCCTTTTATTTGTGTGTTTTCCTTTCAATAAGTGCTTTGGGCACCTTGTTGTTTATTTTTTTAGTCCTTTTTTGCTTCAAAGGAAGGTTTCAGGAGGGTCAGCCTTCTATCAATCTCACATCAGTTAAAAGGAAATACTATGACTCTATATGCCCAATGGATTAGTTCAATACTACTAGTATCATGGATAGTAGGCATGCAACCCTAGGATGTCATTAGAAATGTTGGCCAATTTTGACCTACATACAAAAATCTACCTAAATAGACTAGTTTCTAAAGGTCTTGGTATCGAGTGATTAATTAAGTAGAGTTATGGATGGAACAATTGGACCCAAATAATTAAGAATAATATCACATATTGCTCACAAATCTTATAAAACACTTTAATCAAGCTTAAAGTGTGATTTGTTGATCTTTGAGAAGCAAATCTTGAAATAGGTTGAGGATTTCAAAATGAAGAAGACCAACAAGTTTTCATGATGTTTTAATCATTTAAGAGTATGAATAAGATTGTATAAAGGCTTAGGGATTCATCATAGCTTCCAAAAATCAAATAATAGCTCCTATCACAAGTCTAAATGAACAAAATCATCATTAAGATGTCATGCAAAAATAAACTGGTTAGCTCATTTGTGCATTTTATAAGTTCACATAGAAAACCTATAAAGCCAAAGTTAATTCATAGATATTATTCCCTTCATGCCAAGATTATACTTTGCAAATTTCATGTCTTAGTAAGTTCTCAAAATTAAGCCTCAACAAATAACCAGATTATTTGGTAAGTTCTCTATTTTATGATTATTTGGTAAGTTCTCAAAGTTAATCAGATGAAGATGGTTACATGAATGTCAAAATTAAGCCTCAACAAATAATTTTTAGAGTTCAAAATGGACATGGGTGTGCAGACTTCAATGGTAGTCATGTAGAAATCAAATGATGCATGTACATGCATCAAATTTAATCTATATCAAATAACTGTTGAGGTTCAAAAATCCTAAGATGTTCATGTAGATGTCAAAGACATTCATGTGAATGCCAAATATAGGCATGCAAATGTTAATTTGGGCCTTGTGAATTAGTTATTTGAGTTCAAATGGTAGGTCCCAGCAATATCATGGGTTCACATTCATTCATACATTGAATATCTATGGCACATGAGTAGGTCAAAGAGTTAGAGGATCTAGATCAAAGGCTCACATTCATTCGTACATCTAGATCTAATGGTGTAAGTTAAAGTCAAGGAGTTAGTGTATCCTAGATACCAATAAGGAAAATATAGTTTGGAATAAATTGATATGTCTAAGTTGGAAATTGATATCCAATGAGCAAATGCAAACCCAAGACATTTTTTATGAAGGTCAATGAAGTAGTTTTCAAACCAGGCAAGCAAATTCAAAGGAACTAAGCTCAAATAAGATCGAGGTTGAACCAAAATGGGTAGATCAAGATAGAACATCACCATTATAGATTTTTAGAGATAAAATAGGTATTTATACCTAATATAGATCAAGGGTCAATAAATTTTTGTCAAAATGAGACCAAACCACATGCCAAGATTCATTTGTTGATATTAATAGATATAGGAAAACCAATAAAGGAGATTGATTTTCAAACTATATAAAAGGATCTATGATCAAATATTGAGTAAGGGTAGATATGAATGGTCATGGAGAAGTGTCTCATCTTTCAATATGGTCCCACCTTTGACAAATAGCCACTAATAATAGACTCAAGCATAGTACATGGATATAAGGACTTTTCCTTCATAATTAAATAAGTGGAGGTGGCATGGAAGATCATAGTAAAGAGATCTAAGGATTGGAGTAGTATAGTGAAGTATTTAATGTTGTTATAAATCTTTGAATATCTTCCCTCCTAGCAAGGAACATGACTCATCATCTACAAAACAAACCCTTGTCTTCTAGTGGGTCTCTCAGCCAATGAGAACTCAAGGACTAATTAGAGGAAATTTAGTTTAAATTGTTGATGATAGACTAATCTTGATTGGAAAAAAAAATGGTGGAGCATTCACCAAAAGGTGGTGTCTCATTTATTTTTATTGGTTAACGTGCTCCCACTTTATTCCTCCTCTTTCTCCTATATCTATTATTATTTCCATTTTTTAAAACTTTAACTCCTATTATATCTCCTATTATTTCCATTGTTTAGAAGAAAAGACTTTCTCTCAATTTTGAAGTAGTAAAGACTCTCATTTTATAAGGCTATACCTTATCAAAATATGTATGAAATACCTCTTGAAGATAATAATATTTCTTTTACCTATCTCTTGCTTCCAAAATATGTTTATTAAGCTTGTGCATGATGTAATTGTGAAGGAAAATCTTCTATGCCCATTGTCCTTATTTCTTGATTGTTTTAGGGAATTTTTTAGTTGATTACAGGTCTACATTTTTGTTCTTTATTCCATTAATGTAAGCTTGGTGTGAGTCTTATAATTCATCTTGGTTTCATTCATTTCTTCCTGAACTTGGTGTATAAAATACTTATGTAACTATCTAGATTTTTTAGATTGTGTGAACTAGTGTTATCTTATGATTCTTCAATGTATGTTTCATACTTGTGTAATCTCTCATTTGATTTGGTGTATCACCCTTTTAACTTAATTAGGAGCCCTTTACCCTTATCTAAAAACTTTCCTAGTGCAAACATTAGCATAGGTGATCCATCAATAGGAATTCAGCCTTCTCTAAAGGTCCAACCCCACCATAGGTGACCCACAGCCTAGGGTTTTTCCTATTGTGTATCTCAATTTGAGAGAGCCTAAAGAACCCTCTCCAAGGGTGCAATTTAAAGCCACAACATAGCCATCATGCATAACTTTGATACACCTAAGTAATGTAGATGGTACTTCTTCCATTGCATGTATCAAAGGTCACCATAAAAACAAGTTATAATGTAAATAATATGGTATAACCTAAAATATAGTAGGTACTATTTTGGGACCTAACTATACATCCAATTATATTTTCTAAAAGACTTGATGTAGAGTGTTATTTAATCCTTTTATTCTTTAATCTATTTTTTGGATGTTATCCATAATGATACCCATTATTTTTAATAAGTTCAATAGGAAAAAGAGGTCCTGAACCCTATACAAAATAACCCTAAGGGCCAAAAAGGCTTCTACTGAGCCATAAATAGTACATTACCAGCACTTGAACAATAGATAAAAATGAAAAAAACTTAAGCAAGAAAGACAATAAGACCATTAAGGACTATCAACAGTCCCATAATTGGATAAAAACTTGACAATATCCTTGCAATTACCAAGGATTTCCACCCCCACATCCCTAACCTTGTCATTAGATTCTTTGATAGATGTAAACATTGATCTATGTGATGAAGAGCCTTGGTAGAAAATTCTAGCATCACCCACCATTTCTTCTGCATCTTATCCATCTTAGCTTTGAACTCCAAAATTTTATTAGTAGTCTTAACACATAGTAGTTTCCCTTCTTCTTCCTACCATGGGCTTCAAAAATAGCCTCCCCCATCTCCTATGAGATATATTTGTTTAATTTATCAAAATGTCTTGCTCATTCCTCCTCATGAACAAATTTAGTAGGTGTTACATCTTCTCCCTCCCCTAAAAAACCCTCAAAAGACTTAGTCATAAAAATTTCAATTCCCTTAGGCTAAATGGATGGGATTCCATCAATATGACTAGATCTATGAACTCTTATTCCATCAATATTCTCAACACCACCCCTATGATCACTCCTCTCTTATTAGGGGTTAGGGTCCAAATCTTTTATTGACTCCTCCACCCAACCAGAGTCTTCATTATTGGTTCTAGCCTTCTTAGACAGTTTACCCTCATCCTCTCTAACATTTCATTCCCTTTTAGTGGGTACCATCGTATCCACCTCATTTTCTTGGATAGAGGTTACAAGTTTTCCATTGGCTTTCTTCAAAGATTTTAGTTTGGAATCAGAGGTTGGGGTCCTAATAAGAATATTGCATTCCTTAGTCTTGAGGCCCCCCTTCAAGTTTTTAGAGGAGATTTTGGAATTTTAAATTGATTTCCTATCTTTACCTTTGATAACATGAGATAGAGTCGATGGGATATCCTCCAAAAAAAATATTTTGATAGGTTTCAATGGGCACAAGGCCAAATGGAAGTGGTACAATCTCATAATGAGGCCTTGATGAATGAGAATGAGAGGTTAGTTTTTAGCATGAGATTTCTTGCCATGATTAATAGATTTTTTTAGAGAGGAAAATAGGAATAATGGAAAATTGATATCCATTCTACTCATAAAATTATTGAGCAAAGAAAAATGGTAATGATAAAATACCTTAAATCTACCCTCGAGCATGAATTATTTTATAATCATCAGGTAGATTTTCCCCCATGGCTTTGATAACTTCTCCTTTTCCAACCCCCATTAAGATTCATATAAAATTTTCCTTATATAAATAAAATCACCATATTTTATAGGTCTAACACCTTACTAAATTTTCAATGTTTTTTGCCTTTTATGGGAATCCCTGTGGCTTGCCCAATCTCTTATTCTAAGACTTCAAAACTAATGCCCCCCAGACGGACCTATCTAGAATCTTCCTCCTAAGACTCTACAAACTAGTGAGATATATTCTCATCATGTCCATTAATAACCTCTATGAAATAAGCAACATTTCCCTCATGTATAATGTGTCAGACCATAGGATCTTGGTAGAATTCCTCAGGGGAGGTCAACTCAATATTAACAATGTCACCACCCATTTTCAAACCCTAAAATTTATATAGCTAGAAAGAAAAAATTAAAATGAACTATAGATCATTTAAAAATATACCTTATAGTATTAATATGCCCCTCAAAATACTTCCACTGGAACCTAGGCCATAAAAATCTAGAAATGATAGTGTAATAATTTTGGAGATTGGCATTATATTTTCCATCTTGGTTATCATCCTCAAAGAAGACCCACACTTGCCACCTTAATTGATAATTATGATCACATGAGATAGAGATTTTGGGTAAATTATTATTCTCATTCTATCTTATCCTTTGATCATCATGCCTAACCATCACATTCCTTCTCATCCTCCTCTTTGACCAATGTGTCCACATTTTAACCTGATCAACAGTCTTTTGCCTCCTCAGCATTATTTTAAGCTAGACTATAATCTGATCTATCTATTTACCAATGTATTTTCTACTTATCTTTATAATAAGACTTTCATTCATATAGGACTTTCTCACATCCCTCCCATATCCCTTTATCCATCTAATAATGATACCCATTGTTGTATGAAAGCATAGTTTTAGATATTCAATCTAGAAACATAATTTATCTATAAACATAAATTTGAATGCTTTACTTTGATTTTTCACTTACATGAATAATGGGATATTTCCATCTATAATGTGCTTAGGAGGTAATTATTCCTTCTCAAGGTTAATAACTTTATCTACATCATATATTTTATTTGTGATAGCATAAAAATATGTTGGTTTTATAGTACTAAGAAGAATTTTCGTCATGAAATGCCTCATATAATATATCCTTGTATACAATTATTACATTAATAATTCATTCATATAAATATTAATGTTTAACCCTAAATTGATATCAATCAATATAGTATAGGGTTAAGAATATAGAAATGAATAATCACAAGGGTGATAAATAGATCTATAGCAAGTTAATTAATTTTCAAACTCAGATAAATAATATCCTAAATTTATAATACTAAGATATACTAAAAATGAAAATTATATCTATTTATTGATATTAAAATAAATGAGAAATAAGAATACTTGGTTTATTGTTTACATACAAATCTGATATAGAATAGGTTAGAAGTAAACTAGATTTGGATTCTAGATCAATCATTAAATTATATAAAATTGCATTATATGGATTCAATGCTTATGTCAAATATATGGTTGTGTTGATACTACTATCTCACTTGGATTTAGGTGTCTAATAAAAAATATTAACTAGATATGAGTGTGACCACCTAGAGCCTTCTAGGTTTTCTGATGCATTTACTCTATTGTGTTCATATCTTGTTTATAGGTTGTAGATCTTTGTCAAATTATCAAACCCTCAATTTTTCACCCTTGGAATGATTATGGGGAAAATGTGTTAGTGATCACATAGTGTTAAGCTTCCCCAAGTACCCCTCTACCAATATGTGTTGCCTACATAACCAATACATTAAAGAAGGCCTTAGAATTATGTAGTTATTGCTTATGTTTTGGCTTATGTGTGCATAATGATGAAACATGTGATAATTAAGTGCATAGAGTGACCTAGATTATAACTTGGAAATTATGGCTCATGGAGTGTTCCTTCAATACTTTAGGCCTACAAATGGGTTTTCCCTATGATTGATATTAAAATAAGAGAGAATAAGGAAGTTGTGCTCAATTTAATGATCTATTAGGTACCTTTAGTAATTTACCTTGTGAGGTGTTGGGTTTGTGATAAGTGGGTTATGAATGAGGATTTATCATACATATATACTGATCCTATCAAGAAATATCTTACATTAAATCACTTAGGTTAAACCATAAGGACATGTTATAATTTCAAATTTGATAACTTTAGGGCACTAGACACTTGTGTTAGCATAAGACACTTGTGTCAACATATGCATCTAACTAGGATGAAAGTGTCAAAGAAGTTTAAAAATGAGTACAGGTCTAGAACTTATAGAGAGAGAAGATAAACAAGTTTTTACACTTCTGAGTAATGATAGAAGTTTTGGTTCATTACAATAAAATTGGTCAGACTAAAAGATAATTAATTTTGCATATAGAGATGGTGTAAACAAGCATTTCAATAGTAGGAAGGTATAATAATTTATGGGTATAGGCTTGATAGGTATTTTCAAAGTGTAGAGGATTGAGGTGCTATATAATTTAGATTTATGGTCTACATTTCCCCTCTTTAATCTAGACTTAATAAAATTACTAGTTTAAAGGAAAAAAATGTGTACACAAGTGTGTATAACACACCATGATATTATATGAGCCCAACTTGAGCTATTTATTGGTGATTAATCTAAAATTAATATCACGTTAAATTATATAATCAATACATATAAGCTGAAATTAAAAACATTGAAATGACTGAAATAGAAAGAGCAAGGTTTAGGAGTACACCTGTGTATTGATGCAACTGACTTGCCTTTTGGAAATTTGAGCTAAAAATATGATTCATTATGAATACTTGAAACTAAGAATAGGTAAAATATAAAACCTACAAGTGTATGTGTATATATAATTGTGTGTGTGTGTGTGTGTGTGTGTGTGTGTGTGTGTGTGTGTGTGTGTGTGTGTGTGTGTGTGTGTGTGTGTGTGTGTGTGTGTGTGTGTGTGTGTGTGTGTTTTGTGTGTGTGTGTTAAAGGATAAACTTTCCCCCAACCTTGGAGAATAGGTGACAGTTTAGATTAGCTCAATTGCGTAACCTAGTCATACTTATAACTTAGTGATCATGATTTCATTCAAGTTAACCCACACTATAAATTTGGTGAGTTTTTATGATATAATAAATTATAACCTATAAAATTTAAAATATTTAGGTCAATCACCTCAACCATACTAAAATTGAACCAACTACTATAGTATATTGGCTCAATAGCAGTCTTAACCATCCAACATGGTGAGCTAAAGTTTGTATAAGTATTTTGAAATCTAAAATTGGTTTTGATTTTTCAATTTAAGTTATATTTGAATAGTATATACACCTTATATATTTCTTATGTTGAAACTTGGGTGTACAAAATTCTACAAAAAATATGTATCTAAATTATATAATTGTGAAATTTAGCCAATTTTCAACTATGCAAGTGTGGATAATATGTTTCTAAACCATTCCCCTAATGAAGTCTAAAACTAAGATCTGGTATAAGTGTTGAGAACATGTTTATATAACAATCCCCCAATTTATATCTAAATCTATGAACTGTGACAAATGTGGAGTAAAGGTTTCCATAACATGCCCCCATTATACATCTAAATATATGAACTATGAAAAAATTAGAAGCCATGTCTCTATAAAATCCCCCCACTAATATCCCCCCTCCTTTTGAGGTGAGGGGAAGTATAAACTATTAGTTACTTTACCTTAAGAGGAGAAGATAACTATATAATTTATGTATGAATCATGTAGTATATAAGGTAAACATGTCTAGGTAGATATGTCATTGAAGCACTTAAAATATGATCACATCAAGCCGTAATATGCATGATATAGATCATGTAACATATAGACAATAATATTACAATCTCAATAATAAATTAAGCACACACACAAGATCCCTTAAAATTAAATCAAAATATAATGGTCCAAAGAGGCCTCAAGTAAGGGGCATTTTTAGATGTTGCACAATTGAAAGGACATGACTTAGCCAAATGTCCATACAACTAGTAATGACATATGAAAATTTCAAATTAATCAAACAAATGCATGGGGGACATAAACAATGGAGCATATTCAAATGATCAACAATCAAGACAAGATACTCAAATAATTTCATAAAGTAAAAGTGTAAGCAACCAATATAGACATAGCATACTATCACATAGATATATGTGTTATCAAAAAACGTAAATTACATAGCATATCAAGTACATTGTGAAAGGTATAATAATTAATAAAGCAATATATAAGTACATAATCTCAATCATAATAATGGAAATTTATTATAGAACCATAAAACTTGTGTGTATCATGATCATGTATACGTAAAATTTCTACTATAACCCAAGGATATAATTAATGAGATGCCTTTTAGAAGGCTTTGTATCAGTGTGTCATACTCATATGCTACTTAATTGGTATTATATGGATCATACCAATATTTTGTATTATTAGAATCATAATCATCATTGTAATCATTATTATAGGATAAATTTAACCTCTTAGGTTATTATTTAACATGTGATATGTCCCTTCAATCATCAGTATATGAGTAATGAATTATGTTATATTGTGTTTGTGACTTTTTTGGTATGCCATTATTTGTATCTATGTTCACCTCATATGTTAATACCTTATGAAATTCCTAGGCTATATTTTTTTATTTTAACTTTATAGGGTTTAGCTTATGTAAACCCTATGTTTGATTAAAGGGTTTACTAGATTAAATCAAGGATATGATATGCATAAAATACCCAATAATTTATTATAGAATTGACTATATTTGACTTCCTAAAAATATTAATAAATATGTGCAAATAAATACTTATCTAGAAATCACCTAATACAGATGATATGAGTACTACAAACTAAGATAGAATCAAGTTTAAGTGTCATCAACTAGATCCTTATGTCATAACCCCTTATGGATAGTAGTACCACATTTGGATAGTAGTGCTATGTGGATCTAGTGTCCTAATATTATCACTAATGTCCTTTGTATAAGACTGTCCTAAACTTCTAAGTGTAGTTGTGTCTAGATTTCTAGGGTCTTTTCCTATACACTTGAATTTTAGAACTCTATATTGTGCCTAAAATGACTAATTTATGAGGCAAACCATAATCCTCCTTTCATATAAGGTATGAGATGAAAAGTGTGTTCATTAGTAGGATAGGCTTGACATCCTCAACACCCCACTATTGAGAGAGTTACCTACATACCAATACTTTGAGGAGGGATCAAGCCTGATTTAGTTCTCCCTACCTAAGTGATGGTGAAAGTGCAGTGATGCTAGTATGATATTGGCCTTGAGTTCCTTGAATGTGCTTGATATTATAAATTTGGAGAATCTTAGCTTTGGTCTATTGTAGATGGTAGTATGTAGAATTAGAGCAAAATAGGGATTGATAACCTTTATTTTGCTTTACTTTTTTTGTGTTTAAATAGGTATTTTTCATCTAATTTCCATCTAGTGGATAGAGGGCTAAAATTCATGTATTTATAGTGTTTTATTTCTTGTGCATATAATAAAATATGTTTAGTTTGACCTTAGGAGAGTTTTAATTTTGAAAATATATTCATTCATAAAAACTAGGGTAAAGGACATAGGTACCATTTTAGGGACACTAGCACCATGTGGCTCTAGTGTTCTTAATGTGGAACTAATGTTTAGCTAGAAAAACACTAGGTACAAAGGTCCAGGATTATAAAAATATAATTTATGACTATGTTTGATCTAACTAAGAATGTTTATGGCCCATATGAAGGCTAGATAAGTGTGATAATAAGCTCGAGGATAGGTCTAGGGATAAGATAAGAGTAGGTAGTCTTAATTAACACTATTAGCACTAAAATATCACTTTTAGGTGATTACATTTACCCCCCCCCCTTTATGATAGAAGCATACTTAGACTTACCTAGGAAGTGGAGCTCATGAATTTGAATCTCAGTATGTGAATTTTACTTTGTGTTCTAATGCATGAACTAGAAATGAAACATGCATAAATTAGTCCTTATTTAAGTGATATCAAAAGCAAAAGACTATGCTAATTAAAGAATTAACTGATTAGAACTGATTAAAGAGATGGGAAAGAGAAAAGGAATGAATACACCTCACTGGGTACATGAACTAATGCATGAACCTAGTGATAACTTGTGCATGTGTATAGTGGTTAATTAGTGAATATCTTAGACTAAGTTGATAGATTTTTTAATCTTCATGTGTGGGTGGCTCAAGAGCTCAATATAGTTTTGATTTCATCATTACCACCCCTTTTTTGTGGATCATGACCTATGAATATCTTGGATTGGACTAATAGTATGCCCATCCCTCTCATGTGGGTGGATCAATAACTCAAGTAGACAATAATTCCATCATTTACCACCCATAGATAGTAGATGCATCAAAAAACTAAATTTCACAAATTACTAAAATGTATAATTATGTATGTTATCTCTATAGCCACTCGAGTATATTTTGTGGCTTTGAACCACTCAAGAATGCCAACCACTATAGATAGAGTAAGGCATGAAACTGGTGATAACCTATAATATGGTTTCAAGTGTATATAGCATATATAATGACATGAAAATTTCCATTCCATCTAACTGACTGGTATATAATTGATCATATAGAAATAATGTGTCTTACACATGCCCCCAATCTAGTATCTAAGTATATTTATTATGGACTGAGTTGTAATAACTATATTAGAATATCTGAACTAAATCTAGGAATGGTCATGTTATGCATTATGCCCAAAATCTAATTTGTTGATATGAATCTAAGATGAGCTAATATGAATTTAAGTAAAAATTGAGTATAATAGATAAACCTGTAACTAGATTTGTGCAAACCTATGTTTTAATTATATTATTATGGCCAATTTAAGTTGTTCTAAAATTGAGACTAACTGATAATAGAACTATATCTTAGACATTAGTTCCATGTGGTGCTAGTGTCCCCATTTGGGTGCTAATGTCCTTTGGGTCTAGATTATGTGTCACTATAGTACTTTTTGAGTCACTATTTTTGCACTATGTTTACCTGTGTCTAATTTTTTATAACTGAGCCTATGTGTTAAAAAATGTATTTTGAGTGAAATATAGATCCTAAACACTGTGAAAAACTCCTATGAATTCCTCCACTTTTAAGGGTATTTTTTGAACCTCTTCAAAAACTATCCTCAAAATAAAAAGCTCTACAAAATGTGTATTAGCTAGATCATTTATGATAACTACAAGATAATATAATATAATGTTATGATTTCATGGAACAAAAACCCTATTATCCTAACCATTAACTACATTAACCCCAATGTTAGGAGTCTCAAATCACATGTAGTTATCCCTTGGTGAATACGCACCATTAACTTACATGGTATGATAGAATGACTTTTGCTTAGGCCCTTCTTTGATCAAGCATACATTGTCTAGATATGATGATTGAGTAGTATGCAGAGTATTGAGTTATACTATTGATTGATTTTATGTTATTATTTTCCAAATTAGTAAGTGTTAGATGTAAAATGCCTTGTTAGGATATTTAAATAGAATGAAACTTGATTTGAATATAATACCTTATTCACTAGCTGATAAGTCATAAAAGAGGGATAAAAAACATAAGAGAAGGCTCACAAAGGGATTAGGACTCAAACACAAGAGAAAAGGCCCATTAAATACTAGATCCATAATTGTATACTAATGCCATGTGGTGATACTATCTATAAAGTGGCATTAATGTCATAAGGATTAAAGCAAAGCTAAAACCAAGCAAGATAGGCTAGGAACCCCTATGACTGGGAAAATGTGACTTATGAATACTAAAGGTGTCACAAATAAGGGAAATAAGACATTAAAAGATCAAAAGACTCAAAATTATCATGTTAATAAGGATTATAATCATCACTAAGACCTTCATGTGAAATAAAAACAAAAGATATTGCTCTTGTGGTTTTTTGACCAAATTAGGTTATTTATATTTTCCCCCCTTTTATTCTAGTAATGCAATGAAATCAAAGTACTAAAGTGAAAGAAAAAGAGGAATACGTACCTATACTTACTTGTGTGAATGTGTTCTAGACTTAGCCCACTTACTGGTCAGAGAATTAGATGGGAGCTAGAGTACAATATGTGAAGAGGAAACCCATGGTGTAAATGCCCCCTGTATTGGAACTTAATGGTGCACTAAATTGTGAGGGAAAAAACCCTTTTTTCCCCCACCTGATATATTTACTAAATCTGAGTATGTAAACTAAATGTGTGGAGAAAAAAGGCCTACTTTCACCCATTCTAATATCTAGACTAAATGTGAGTATGTAAACTAAATGTGTGGAGAAACAAGGCCCACTTATCCCCACTCTAATATTTTTACTAAATCTAAGTTTGTAAATTGAATGTGTAGAGAAACAAGGCTTGGTTGTTCCCACTTTGATATATGTACTGAATCTAAGTATGTAAATTGAATGTGTGGATAAATAAGGGTTGCTTTCCCCACTATGATATATAGACTAAATTTGAGTATGTAAAATAGGTTTGGTGGAATGTTATGGACCAACTAATGTATATAGTTATGTGAGCCAAATTGGTGAAAACATGGTGACAATACTTGTGATGATACTAATTGTAACTTGATAATATGAAAATGGGGATCAAGGATATGTGATCTTCATCATGTCCCCTAATCTTGATATCTGATTATTGTATATATGTATCTAAATATTTGAATAAACTAATATATCTGAGTCAATACTATATATCTATGTAACTATATTTGTGTAGACTATATATCTATGTGAATCTATGAATTTGAATATCTATATATCTTAGAACCTATGAATATAAATATATGTATAGTTGAATATGTATGTAAACCTATATATCTATATATATATGAATACCCATGTACACCTATGTGTCTATATAAACTTGTGAACATAAATATCTAGATATACTGGTATATCTAAATAGCTATATCTAACTGGACATGTGTATCTAAATTTATCTGAACCTCTATATGTCTAAAGCAATATGTGTATATTTTCCCTCCTTTTGGTGAGAAAAATGACACTTTGGTAAGGGTGTGTAAAAAAAAGTGGTAATGATTAATTGAATTGGTGTTAATTAGCGGGTGTGATGTTTTAAGTTTAAATAGAGTATTTATTGTTACAAGGTTGATAATTAAATGTGTAATTAGATAAATGTTTTGTCTATTTTGAGTTAAATTATAGTAATATCATTTTTATCTTCTTTTAGAGTTGAAATTGATTATAATATTGGTTTAACCAATATGGGGTATGGCACATTGATGTCAAGTCCCACGTGTAAGAAATGGTTCACAAATCAGAGCTACAATTCTCAAGATATCACACTTGGCAAGGGATTGGTATTAGTTGTTGAAATTAGCATGCAAATTAAACCTTAGTAAGGTGGCATTTGATAAGTATGACTCAAATAGGTTATTTGATTAGTTTCAAAATTCATTTGGAGGATTTGAGTTGAGATCAATTATTTTTCAAAGTTAGATGAATATGCTAAGGAGATAAGGAGCCAATTTGATCCATTACAAAGAGGTTGAGGCATAGATTTAGGCTAGGAAGGAGGTTATCCTATTAAGGAGCTTGAACGTTTAACTATTTTTATTATTTTTAATGTATTTTTTACTGTTTTTACTAAAAATATGCTTATTTAGTGCCTATTTGGAAAAAATGGCACTGTTATCCCTATCTGGGTGCTAGTGTCTAGGACTTGTTGATGCCTCTAAGTGTACTACAGGTGCTCTCAGTGTTTAAAGAATAATTCCCATTTTAGAATCCTAATAATTTAGAACATGAGTTGTAGGTATTTGGTAATTGTGATGCCTATGGTTAAATAGCAGCAAAGCAAGGTAGACTATTCCACAATATTTATATGATTTGGTGGTTGGGAACCACCTTGATCTAAGCCTTTGTGAATTCTAGCGAATCTTGATCAAAGTTCCAAACTACACTAATCTAAGTGAATATTTGATAATGAGATCTAAGCTACAGTGAGTTATTTAAAAAAGGGGGTAAAAGGAAGGGTAAGGAAGAAAGGAAGCAAATGTGATTGCTAATATTTATCTCAAACATTATGACAAATTTTTAGTTGATTGAACATGCATTAAAACTAGTATGTAATGTAAAGTAGATAATACTCAATTTTCACTGCAACTAGGTAAAATTTTGAGGATAAGTTGAAGATAAAAGTAAGAACTAAGTATGCTTTAATGTTTTGTTACTACACCTAGATAGCCAATGCACATCTTTAATGTATAAAAAATTAAATTGAAGCAACTTAGGATATTTTCAACTAATCTAGCATAGCACAGATTACCAACCCTATAACAAAAATGCAATTCAAAATTTAAAAAAATCATTTAAATTTGAGAACTAGACAAGTAATTGAGATAAAAAATAGTCACCCTTAAAACAACCATATAGACAAACTTTGTAGAATTCCTTAGTTGTATTAATTGTTCAAGTATATAATTTTTTCTCAAAAATCTCTCTTACAAAATGGTAACACTACCTATTTATAGAAAGCATAGGCAATGTACCAGCCAATTTCCAAATACATATGTGTACAATAAGGACAGTTGTCCTTGTATGAAAATTCTATCATACATATGACGCTTTTATGTTGGACTGACCTAAAACTCTATATGCTAACAAACTAGCATATAGTTGTACAATAGAATATTCCATTTTTAAAAATGTATGCAAAATTATAATACATAAAATCTTCTATTAAGATGGTGGTGGGCCTCCTCACTATATTTGCTGTAGGATGTTCTTAGCCTTAGTATGTTGTTCATTTATATTCTCTAGATCTACTATAGGCTTCATCAAACATCCATCTTCCTAGTCTATTAGTTTGTTGAACACGTTGTCATTTCTCAACATGGCCTCCTTGATGTTCTGGGCCTCTGTTATTCACTCTATTGAATTGATGATAATATCCATGATTCTATAGTTCTCACTATTGGATTGGCCCTGGTTCTTCCCTTTTATCTCTTAGATGGTGGTAATGTCTCTTTGCTTAAAATCCTCATCATCAATTAACCCCATAGTAGTGAGTTTTGAAGGCTCCATCAGCATAATTCCTAGGAGTTTCTCAATCTTACTTATCAAAGTTTCATCTTCTCTTATAAAATCACTTATATTGTTATGTTATTTTTTAAACTCCTACACCTTATTAATAATAATGCCTAGGATTATACTCAAGTGTCTCAGACTAATAATCCTAAAGTCTAGGATCTATCTCCTTACCTACACATTGATGAGCTCAAAAATTGATTCTTCAGAAGCCTACCATTGGATGACCAAGGCTTTGACTATTTGAGCTTGTTACATTATGGCAATCTATCTAAGATTCATAGGTTTCAAGGCCTCAAACATGTCAAAAAATGATCCACTTAACATTTTAATTATTTCATTAGGTACAAAAAGGATGTCCTGGGCTTTAAGGTCCTACTTCTCTTTCGTCAAGTTGGCAATCTATTGCTTCAATCCCCTAATTCCTATTATTGCCTATATTGAATGGGTGTCAACCAAGTTCTCGATATCCTCTTTATTAATGGGATGCTCTCCTAATTCCTATCCTCCTACTAGAGTTAGGCTTGTGAAAGGTTTCACCCTTTGAAAGGTGAACTCTTATGTACCCACCACAGCTTTCCTTATGGTGATCTTCTCTAGCCTTGTGGTATCTAGATTCAAGTAGACTATAGTGGTAGGCTCAGTTAACTAGGTGGCATCTAGAATATCAACTTTGGTGCCACTATATTCTCCTAGAGCTTCTATTCTCTTACCAATAGCCCCTTTTGCTTCCACTATTCTCCTTTCTTCTTCCTCTTTCATCATCTCAATAATCCATGGTTAGAGGTCTACTTGCACATCAATGTTGAAGCAGATCTACTCCTGTTGATGCCTCTAAGTGTACCATAGGTACTCTCAATGTTTAAAGAACACTTCTCATTTTAGAATATTAAGAATTTAGAGTATGAGTTACAAGTATTTGGAAATTATGATGCCTATAGTGATATAGAAGTAAAGCAAGGTAGACTATTCCATAATATTTATATGATTTGGTAGTTGGGAGCCACCTTGATCCAAGCCTTTGTGAATTTTGGTGAATCTCAATCAAAGTTCCAAACTAAACTAATCTAAGTGAATATTTGATAGATATAAGCTACAGTGATTTATTTTAAAAAGGGGGTAAAAGGAAGGGTAAGGCAGAAAGGAAGCGAATGTGATTGTTAATCTTTATCTCAAACATTATGACAAAGTTTCAATTGACTGAACATTCAATGAAACTATTATGTAATGTAAAATAGATAATACTCAATTTTCACTACAACTAGGTAAAATTCTAAGGATAAGTTAAAGGTATAAGTAATAACTAAATATGATTTAATGTTTTGTTACTACACCTAGATAGCCAATGCACATCTTTAAAACAAAAAAAATAAAAGTGAAGCAACATAGGATCTTTTCAACTAATCTAGCATAGCACAGATTAGTAACCACTCACAATTTACAATTAAAGAAACCATTCAAACTTGAGAAATAGATAAGAAATTGAGAGAAAAACTATTAACCCTTAACAAAACCATATAGACAAACTTTGCATAATTCCTTAGTTTTTTTAATTATTCCAAGTATACACATTTTACTCAAAAATCTCTCTTACAAAATGGTAATAGTGCCTATTTATAGAAATCATAGGTAGTGTACCACTTAGTTTTAAGATACATATGTATATAATAAGGATAGTTATCCTTACATGAAAATTATATCATACATATGACTCCTTTACATTGGACTGGCCTAAAAATCTATATGATAACAAGCTAGCATATAATTATATAATAGAATATTCCATTTTACAAAATGTATGTAAAATTATAATACTTAGAATCTTCTATTGAGCTGGTGGTGGGCCTCCTAGTTGTCTTTATTTTAGGATGTTCTTAGCCTTAGTATGTTGTTCACTGATTATCTCTAGATCTACTACAGGATCCATCAAACATCTATCTTCCTAGTCTGCTAGTTTCTTGAACTCCTTGTCATTTCTCAACATGGGCTCCTTGATGCTCCAAGCCTATGATATTCACTCTCCTAAATTGATGATAATATCCATGGTTCTACAATTATCACTACTATATTGGTCCTATATTTTCCCTTTTATGTTTTGGATGGTGGTAGTGTCTCTTTGCTTAAACTCCTCATCATCAATCAACCCCATAGTAGTGAGTTGTGAAGGCCGTATCAATATAGCTCCCAGTAGTTTCTCAATCTTGATTATTAAAATTTCATCTTCTCTTACAAAATCAATGACATTATTGTTCCATACACTCAAATCTTGCATCATATCAACAACAATACCTAGGATTATACTCAAGTGTCCTAGACTAATAGTCCTAAATTTTAGGATCTATCTCTTTACCTACACATTTATGAGCTCAGTAATCTATTCTTTAAAAGTATACCATTATATGACCAAGGCTTTGGTTATTTGAGCTTGTTGCATTAAGGCACTTTGTCTAAACTTTATAGCTTTTAAGGCCTCAAACATGTCAAAAAATGATCCACTTAACATCTTAATTATTTCATTAGGTACAAAAAGGATGGACTAAGCTTCAAGGTCTTGCTTCTCTTTCATCAAGTTGGTAATCTACTACTTCAATCCCCTAATTCTTTCCATTGCCTATGCTGACTAGGTGTCAATCAAGCTCTCCACATCCTCTTGATGGATGGGATGCTCTCCTAATTCCTATCCTCCTATTGGAGTTAGGCCTATGAGAGGTTCCATCCTTTGAAAGGTAAATTCTTCTCTACCCACCATATCTTTCCTTGTGGTGATCTTCTCTAGCCATGTAGTATCTAGATTGAAGTATATTGTAGTGGTAAGCTTAGTCAATTAGGTGGCCTCTAGAATTTCAACTTTGGTTCTATTGTATTCTTTTAGAGCATCCATTTTCTTGCCACCAACCCCTTTTACCTCCTTTATTCTCCTTTCTTCTTGTTCTTTCATCATTTCAACAACCCATGATTGGAGGTCCTCTTGCACATCAATGTTGATACTTTATGTTAATGCCCATGAATGGGCCATGGTATGAATATTTTGAAACTTCCCATAAATGAACCAATCCAAAATGAATGGCCCATGAATGGGGAACTCATCATTAAACAAGTTTATCTCCTAGGTTAGGTGTACAAATGGGAGCTTTGGCCTTTTGGAACTAACAGGGACAAGGGAAAAATTATTCTTCTTATTCATTTAAATGGTATTTGGGGATAGGGAAAACTCATTTTCATTTTCTTTATCTTTTTCATTCCTTTCTAGTTGTCTATGAGTCTCTACAACTTTCCCTACTTGGGTGCCAAGGTCTTCATCTGTTTCCCTTTTATCTGAATCATAAGCTTCCTTAAGAGCCTAGAAAACCTCCTCAATTGTCTCATATGGATCAAGAGCCACCATGTCCACATGTTCCACCATAGTTGGTGGTTCTTGTAGATGGCCTAAAGATGATATTACTTCACCTGGCCTCTCTTCTAGTTATTTCTTATTAGGGTCCTATGTTTGAGGAAATTCTATCTGAGGAGGTCCCTGGGGTGTTATAGTGGTGGAAGGTAGTAATGGTACTAGAGTGGATGAATTTTCTAAATACCCTTAGTTGGATTTTGCTCATATGTTAATCTATGATCTATCTTGGCATTACACACATTCAACCTTGCCAGCACCTCCTCAAGACTGCTTGCCTTGGTATAAATGTGGTCAAAAACCCTAGGTTGATGATCATATACCTTCTTGAGCATTTTCTTATCTTGTATATGATTCTTCACTACCCCTTTAGGATCTCACATTCTCAATTCATCTACTTATAATATAAAAACTTCTCTCTATCTGGACATGACATCCACTTACTTCTAATCTTGTAACATGGTCTTTCCATTTATCAAAGGAAATGGGTGGAGGAGGCCTTTTTTTCCTTGCATACTCCATCAATCCTATTGAGGAGTTATAATGTGACCTCCTACTTAGCCAGCTTTCTTGGGGCATATGCAGGTAATCTAAAGGGTGAGGACATATTTCCCTCAATTCTTATGATTATATAGTCAAGATAATACCATACATCTCCCATCATTTTGACATACATTTTGATCAGGGGGTACATCCTAGGCATGGGAGAGTTAGTGATAGCCTCAACCAAAGAGTGGTAAATGCCATCACAAATGAATTACATGTGGTTTCTATATTTGAAAATGTGAATCTTGGATTAGTGATGAGAAATAGTGATTTTATTATTAGGAGACCAATTTTTTATGTGAGAGAACTTGGTTGAGGCTAGTAAGGCATCAAGAATGTAATACATCATGAAGAATTACTTTCTAGTCTTCTTCTTGATGGCTACAAATTGATGGCCTAGGTGGATACTTATTATGTCCCCAATGGGAGGGGTGAGTTTTTATTCAATTAGAAAGTATACAGAGGAAACCTAGGTAGGATTGATATTAGTTGTGGTAGCCCTAGAAATGTTATTTAGCAAGGTCATGACAACCCTAATCCCCTCTCTAAATTGGGAAATTGGAATTCTACCTTAGAAATCTCTGAAAATATAATTTCCCTGATTAAGCCAAAGTCTAAGGATGGTGTTTAGGTCATTCTTAGTGGTCCAATCCTTAATTATGGGACTATGGGAGCTTATAGTAACCCTCAAAGGCTACAAGGGAAATGTATGAAATTTCCTTGGATGTTGCTTCTTTTTAAATCCAATCCTCACCTATTCTACAATCAATAAAAATTGGATCAAGTACATCAATATAATGAAGTACTTCAAGTTTAGCCATTGCATGGTGAAGGATAGATAATTGCATAGTGACCAAGTCCTTACACTTGGTGTTGACTACCTTAATTCTCCTCTCATTCTAAGTGAGGGGTTGCATCTTTTCTATGAGGAAGAATATATTAGACCAATTCTTAGATCCATTATTTAATGATATGGTGTCCAACTCTGTGTCCTTGAAAACCCCACCCAAGTAGTCTGTGAATAAGTAAAGATTTTTTTATTCCCTCCATTATTGTCTACCTATTTCCATTTCTTCTCAAACTTTCAAAAAAGTGGTTAACACCTATTTTTCAAAAGTCTCTATATTGTCCTTCTCGTACTTGGAATTACTTTGCAAGTTCAACTATGATGCGACCATTCACAATCTTCTTATTTTATGTAGGTTTTTAGGTTATTTGAGAGATTTAATGGTGGATGTAATTTGGACCTAGGTTTTTTCATGCCTTTTATTTGATTAAGACTTATGTATTTATACCTTTACTTTTCTAGATGGACAAAACCTAAGTTTTATCATCATTTGCTTATCTGGATCTTATGTGGCATCATTTTGTGGCATTTTTCATATTTATTCAAAATACAACTAGCCATTAGCCTTTGAATTCTTCCTTTTATTACTCATTATTAGATTAAGATCCAAATATTTAGTGTAAACCATTAATCTAAATCATGGGCCTTTTATCTTATTGGTCACTATGAGCATTCAGTCCCATAATTATGCCACCTAGCATATTATCATGCCTTTGATCTCCAACCTCTAGGATTTTTCCATGTGTTAAACTCTCAAGCCTCTTACATTCCATTCAAATATCTTACACCATTGGATCAAATTGGTATGACTAAGCGAGGTCCATTGGATCCTGTAAGATGCACAAAGTTTAAGTCAATCTTAAGCATCCAATAAAGACTGAAGATAAAATGTATAACCTTAATTTTATCCCAAATATTTATGTAAAACCCCTTATAATACTTGAAACATGCCCCCTTTGTTTAGGCAAAAATATTAAACTAGATTAAGTTTTACGGTCTCACAATCATCCCAGATGTCCCCACAGTCATCAAATGATGTTATCAAGAACATCAAATTTTAGTCTAAGATGTTCTTATAGTAAAACATGAGAGTACCATGTGTCATCCTTGTGGGGATTCCTTGATTTTAATGTGTTTCATTAGATCAAGAGGAGCGATGGCCGTTCAATCAAAACTTGAGGTACTACACATAATTGGTTATTTTTAATAAGTGGGACCTTTGTTGATGCAGTTCAATGTAAGAGGTCACCACTTGGCATCTTTTTAGATATTTGACCTTTAAATCCTCACCTCAGATCATTGGATCAAATCTTATGTTGAAACAATGATCATTAGATCTAGGTTCTCCTCTCATCATTGGATCAGATCCCGTGATGAAGTGATGATCATTGGATCATGCAAGATGCATGAGGTTTAAGTTAGGACCTAAAGTTAATAAAGACCTAGGCTAAGTTTTAATTATAAGGCCCTATTTACATTTAAATATGAAGGGATTCTTATGATTAAGACTTATATTAAACCTTAATTCAAAAGGTGTTTAGCTAAGAAATAAAAAGAGACGCCCAGAAAGTATTTCATGATGTGGTTAATATTAGACAAGGATGTTTTAAAGGGGAAAATGTAAGCAATTAAGTCCAATTTCATGTTAAGGTTTGTTCATGCTAATAAACATGACCAATCCTTAATATAAAATTAGGATTAAGTCTTTGTATTTTCAAAATTCTCACGAAATAACTCTTGCCAAAATTTGAATTCAAATTTAGGGCTTTGTTGAAGAGGAGCCAAGGTTAAAACTTAGCAAACAAAATTCCAACATAACTCTAGTGGATCCTTGCCTGGTAAAAACTAGTGTTTCATGAATCTTGCACTTCTCACAATATAGGGTAAATTGTTATAAGCATTAGGCATACTAAGGTTTAAACAAAATATACCATTTTACCAAATGGATGATATTAAAATTCTAATGAAACTTAGGAGCATAGAAAAATTTATAGTAAAAAGGTTCCAAACATCTCAAGGACCCCAATTTTCAAAATTAGGGGGTATATTGGCTGCAAAAAATGGTGACTCATAAGGGGAACATAGCCAAATTTTAGAACTCAAGGATTCTAGTTTAGGTTAATAATCATGTCCTTTATCCTACTAGATCTGTGTCATCACTTGAGATATATCCATGGTTGAAATAAGAGTAACTACAAGATTGAGCTTAAACTACTAAGATATAGTCATGATATGTGTGTGCTTTGATTCCACTTACTATTTTCCATGGGATTTAGGGAACAACTTCTAGGTTTCATGTCTTTAATCATTTACACTAGCTATCAACTTGTTTAGTCATTCATGGGGGGGTTTATTCTTTTAGTTTAGGGAGGCTTGGGAATTTCTCTACTACTATCCAAGCATCCATAGCCCTAATAGAGATGTCTTTGGATCCACTACTAGCCAAGAATCCATTGCCCCGGTGGAGATTACCTGAATCACATATGCTTGAAAAGCTTTAGATTTTACACTAAATTTTTATTTTTGTATCTTTTGACATATATTTAATGATTCCATCAAGATTGGGAACTAAGGTAGCTAGGTTTAAGGATGGTAGTCAAGTGTTTGATTTCATAAAATCACTTATGGCTATAATCATTATCCCAAGCAAGGATGTCTTATTAGGTGCAAACATGATTTTATCCTAACAAATTAAAGTCAATTTTAGAAGTCTAAATCTTCTTAACACCATATTTAGGTCTAAGTAATGTTTGGGTCTAAATATAAAAATGGATCTCTTCATTAATCCTTACCATTTTCACTTGTTATAGCACAAAGCTAATATTTTAGGTTTGTGGTCATCATATACATGGGGTTTATACCCTATCATTGAATTTTGATAATTCTAAGGAGACAATATATTTTGAGCAACAAAATATCCAAAAGGAATTATTAGAGCTAATGAAAAATGTAGAAGTAAACAACAAAATCATAATGAAATCAAACAAACATGTATAAACAAACCAAGAAGAAGGAAATAAAGGACAACAAAAAGCAAAAAAACATGTACAAATAGAACTAAAATAAATAAACTATCTAACCTACCTACTCTAACCTTAACCAATCTTACAAATTGTATTCCATGAGGACACCAGGGGGAGTAGCAAAAAAATAGTATTTCAGATACTACGCATTGGTGGGTAAGGTAAATTTTGTTCCCTAAAGATATTTAAGCTTGAAAGTATTGTTTCCAAGTGTGTCAACAATCTGATATTGGCCAATCCATAGATGTGTGAATTTTTCATGTTTACCTTTGGGTTCAGATGCCTTATCCCAAAGGAGGATTAGGTCTCCTTATCTAAATACCTTCACTTTTGAAATTTTATCAAACCACCTTTTGACTATGGTTTGATGCTTCTTGAAGTTAGCAAAGGCTTCCTCCCTTGCATCTTCCATCCAAATGATATCTAGCAACCTAGAGTTTGTAATCTCTTGACTTTCCTCCATGTATTCCTACATAAATCTAAATGTGGGAAACTAAAGGGTGATAGGAAAGATAAGGGTGATAGGAATGGTGATGCCTTTAAATTTTGCTTGATTCTAATCATATTTTACCATAGATCATATTTGAGGAGCTTATGCCAAGACCTAGGTTTGTCTTCAATGGATTTTTTGATTAGCTTGATCAGGTTCTTATTGGTAGATTCAGAGATGCCATTTCCTTGGGGGTAATGGTAGGAAACAAACTTTAGACAAATTCCATTGTCATAATCCCATTCAATTATCTCAATGGACATAAATGCATATCCATTTTCACCCACTAAGGAGACTGGGGTTCTAAATCTAGTACAAATGTTTTCCTCTAGGAATTTGGTCACTTCTTATGTCTTACAATGTTTGGTGGCTACAAATTGAGTGTACCTTGTGAAATATTTTGTAGTAGTTAAGACATATTTGTGGCCTTCAAAATAATTAGCATTGATCACTCCTATGAAATCCAACCCCCATTATGCAAAGGGTTTGTCAACCATCACTGGCTATAGAGATAAGGCTACCTTTGGTTCTTTGGTGCTAAAGATTTGATAAGAATGACATTCCCTTATGTGCTTGTGAGCATCCTTGAAAATGGTGGGCCAATATTAACCATCCCTAAATATTTTATGGGCTATTGTTCTTCCTCATGGATGTTCACTACCTATATTTGTATAGAAATTACTCATGATTTGAGAAGCTTCCTCCTCAGACACACATCTCAAATAGACTCCTTAAAAGCTTTTTCTATATAATATCTTATCTTTGATCAAATAGTGAGAATATTTGAGTCTTAGGGCTCTCTTCTATTCCCTTGTAATGTCTATATGATAGGTACCATTAATCATCAAGTGAATCAAAGAATCCTATGATTCATTGGGTTGAAAGTCCTACTACTCAACCTATAGAATATGTAGCTTGGGATTGGTTTTGGTAATTATTTGAACTAGGCCTTGGCACTTTACCAATTTTGCCATTGTTCATCTCTATATCATACTCTTGTAAAATAGACATACATTTACCTCTACATTCATCCATTTCATTTTGAATTAGCATGATTTGTGTAGTAGGGTCTAGAAAGATAACATATACTTTGTTTTTTATAATTTAATGTCTAAGTTTTTATACTACTTTTACTAGTGCATATGCTTATTTGTCAATCAAGGAGTAGTTCAATTCTATATGCTTATTCTATATTTTTTAAATTGGTACTCATAAAGGCTATTATGTGATCTTTCCCATCAACTTTTTGAGTTAGGACTATAGCCATTATGTGGTCAAAAGAAAATGAATACAAATAAAATTCCTTTGAAAAGTTAGGACATATCAACACTAGGGCTTGGCCAATTACTTCATTGATACTATTGAATGCTTTCTTGGACTCCTCATTCCAATATATTTTGGCATCTTTCTTGAGCATGTCATTCATTGGTTTAAAAATCTTACCAAACCCTAATGTGAATTTTCTCATGAAGTTTATCTTGCCAAAAAATGAATTTATCTCTTTCTGGTTGTTTGGAAGCTCTATCTTAGAAATGGATTATACTCTTTTAGGGTTTATAGAGATCCCATCCTTAGTGATAACATGACCTAGCAACTTCCCTTAAATAACACAAAAGATGTTTTTTGGGGGGTTAATAGAAATACCAGACCTCTTTCACCTCTCAAATAATTGTTGAAGGTGTGTGAAATGATCCTCCCTATTTTTGGAGAATATTGTTAGGTCATCCATGTAGATTATGATGCATTTTCCAACTAACCCTTGGAAATCATGGTCCATGGCCATTTCATGTATCCCTTGCATTAGTTATTCCAAAGGTAATCATTTTGTAAGAAAAATTTCCCCACTTAATAGTAAGGGTTATCTTCATTCTATCTTCTTTGTTCACTAACACTTGGTTATACGCTAAAAAGCCATCTAGGAAGGACATCATGGCTGATCCTTAAACAACTTGTATCACCTAGTCGAGAGAGGGAAAGGGATAATTATCCTTTTTAGATGCTTTATTTAAATTATTAAAGTCAATACACAATCTGATTTCATCATTCCTTTTTCTAATTGGGACCAAGTTGGAAACCCAAGTGGAGTGCCTAATGGGAAACACAATCCTTGCATCTAACAATTTCCTTACTTCTTTATATATCATGGGTTCTAGAACAAGGTTAACAAGCCTTTGTTTCTTCCTGAAGGGTTTATAATTTTTATTGAGGGGTAAAGTGTGGGTGAAAACTGTGAGATCAAAAAAAATTAAATCATCATAAGACCAGGCTATTAAGTCTTTGTACTTGGTGAGCAATTATCTAGATTTTTTGTTCTCTATTTCTGTGCAAGCCTTCCCCACATTAACTTGTTGAGGTTGATTTATGGGGCCAACGTTGATTACATTGTAATATTTCCCACTCACCTTGGGAACTTTAGGGGTTTTAATAAGTTTTTTCGAATCAAATAACCTTTCTAATGAAATCATTCCCTTGGGTAATTTTTACCATTCAGCTAAATAATTATGTCATTAAATTCTCTCTCAGGGGTATTTCCATTAGTTTCATCAATAATATGAGCCTCAAAATCTCCAAATTTAGTCATGAATTCTAAGATCTATTGGTCATCATTGAAGACTTGGAGGTGGTTCACATTATCTGGGACTGAGAGGCAAGGTATTAATTCAATACTGAGGTCAAGGGAATCCTAGTCAAACATGAGTTTAGTTTT
The DNA here is from genome assembly GCA_037957365.1 of Torreya grandis. NCBI lineage: Eukaryota > Viridiplantae > Streptophyta > Pinopsida > Cupressales > Taxaceae > Torreya > Torreya grandis. The sequence continues at coordinate 1,222,606 of JARHVA010003548.1, read as the reverse complement.
AGCAAAAGCTAATTCATTAGTATCTTTGTTCTCTTCTCTAAGAATATAGAGGATATTCAATTCATCAAAGGACTCTATCAAATCCTAGACTCTAAATTTATACCTCTTGAGGTATGAGAGCTTACATTGGTACTTGATCCTCACTTGGTTGACTACAAGTTCAAAATCTCCATAAATAAGTATCTCCTTGAGCTTGTTTTTAATAGAAAATTACAACCCTAAGATAAGAACCTTGTATTTAGCTAGGTTATTGGTGCATGGAATTATAATCTATAAGATGCATGATATTTTTTATCAGTAGGCTCTATCAAGACAATACCAACCTTAGATCTAGACTTGCATTTAGCACCATCAACATAAAGTTTCCATAAACTAGGTACAACTTGAGTGTTTTGGGAACCAACCAGTTTTTAGTCTCTAAGGTGAAGTCTCCTAAATTAGAATCAAGGAAATTAACCCTTTCATTGACAACATTATACTTAGTAATCATATTCTTCATCCTTGGTTCCCTTTCCACTCTTATTTGGTTTAGAACACCTTTCCAAGGTAGCCATAAATATGAACAATAGTTTACATATATCTATTTAAGTCCTTGGTCCACTCTCTACTTAAAAGTAGTCCATATGCATTGGGAATGTCTACTACTTAAATGTCAATAAATTGTTGCACTCTAGGGTCATTGGCTAATTGCATGTGTACATTTAATAAATCCCCAATAACTTTGACTTTTAATTTGTCTAATAGTGTAACTACCCTATAAGACTTTATTAGGGTTAGTCCAAACTATTCACATATTCCTACTAGTATGATATTGATTGATGCCCCAAAATCTAGAAGACAATTGTGGACATTCTTACCAAATATCTTGATAGTGAGTAGGAATGGTGGAGATTCTACCTTGGCCATTTTCATGGTTATATTTTCACTATCAACACTGGGTGGCTTCCTAAGTTTCTTAGATAATGATTTTAATAGAAAATCTCTCTGCTCTATAATTTGAGTCAATTCCTGAAAAGTGATTTTGGCCTTAATTTTATTCATGTCTTCAACAATGTTATATCCAGTCCAACTTGGGGAATAAACACTAGGTTTGGAATAACTCCCTTTGGGTGGCTTAGGGTCATTCCTTGAAGTGGTATTAGGAGGGGTCCCATAATTGTTTGGGGGATTTGAAGTGGTCAGTGGTTTTTTATTCTCCCTATTCCTTATAGAGTAGGTACTTAAGAATTGTTGAAATGCTTGAATATCTTCAAGAATATTTTCTAGTTCATTATCTTCCTAAAAAGGGAATTAGAAAGTCTCTACCATATGAACTTGGTCTAATGACTTGGACTCAAAAACCTTTGTGGCATTGTCCTTGTTAGAGATTAATTCAAATGTGTCTAGCTCTTCTTGAAAAGCTTTAAAGGCTTTGTATAATTCAATGAAATCAATCTCACAATGCTTAGCAATAGCATGCACTCTACAGTAGTCAAGTAAGGCAATGTTAGTGAAATTGATGTCCATGGTCTTGTTACTAGAAGAGGGTTCATTATCCTTTTTAATATTGTAGAAGCTATCATTCTAAAACTTATTTCTTGGTCTATTAAACTTTTGGAAAGTAAATTTCCTTTCTTAACTCTCACCAGTATTACCAACTTGTTTTTGTAATTAAATAAAATTAGTTCTAAGTTTTTGAACCATTTGTAATATAGACTCATTCTTACTCTTAGGGTTCTCAAAATTATGGACCTAATTATTGATTGTATCATAAGTTGGTGTTAAGGCTTTTGATCATTATTACAAGATCCATTAGTAGCTTGGTGACCCAAGAATACTAGATTTTGATTAGGAGCAAAACAACTAGTAGGTAATATTCTCAGAGTTTAGATTTGATTAAGAGCTAGGGTGTTTTGGTTATTACTAGGAAAAAGGTTCATCATAGTCATATGTGGGTTAAAATTAAGAATAGATTAATCCATTTTACCTTTTGGTTGCATTTGATCACTAATAACTAATACTTCAGAATAAGCTTGGGCTAATGAAGCTATAACTTGAATAGTCCTCTTTAGGAACATAGAAGTCTTAGGGTCTACTACATCCTCATAAATTTCCAAAGCTAGGAAATTATTAGGCTTGTAAGGTTACATGGTCCTGTTATACATCTTCTAGAATTTGGCATTGAAATACCTTATAATCTCACTTTCATCTCTCTTGATGGTTATGAATTGATGATAAATGACACAAGGACTAATAATATTACCAAACTAGTCAATGAAAAGAGTGTTGAAATCATTCTAGGAGGCAATACAATCATCAAGCAAATTAAAGAACCATTCATATGCTACATCTTTGAAATTAAAGGGAAACAACCTAAACACTAAATCCTCATGTATGACATTTAATAATATTAAGGAAGCTTTAAAATATTTAACATGTTCCTCTACAGTTATAAAACTAGTTAGACTAAATATATGTAAATACTTTTTAGGGTTACATAATAAATCATGGACTACACCTTGTAAATTAATGGGAGAGCTTCCCATTCAATCCATACCTATATGTGGTCTAAATGAAAAGGAACCTTGAATAGTAGAAGTAGGTAAAGATTTGGGAATTCTTCATCTACTTATATCACTTCTAGTTCTTTGATGACTTTGTAGCTCACGTAAAATTTCTCATCTCTGAGTGTGATCGGGTATGAATTATAGGTAGTTCCATCTTGAAGATGAGAAACCCTATTTTAAATATTGTGTATCAAGTTAATCTTTAAAAATATCAAGGACCAAATATGCACACTAAGCTAATTCTACAAAGATCTATGTAAAGAAAGATAAAGGACATCAAATTTCAACTAAAATAGCTTGAAAATGTATCCTATTATGCAAATAGAGTTGGTATTTATAAATTTGAGCTCAAAATTAATTAAAACTCATAGGAGATCACTTGATATTTGAATAGAGTAAGTCGCTCTAATCTCAAATGTTATAGATCTTCAAATTCAAAGCTATATTTACGATAATTTAGGGTATCACTTATCCAAGAACTATGATATTTACCTTAAGAACAATAATATGGGTCAGAAACTTCTAAGACCAAAGATATTTACACTTTGGAAAAAATATTTACTCAAAGGTTCAAAGATAACATGAACCTTTGATCAATTAACACTAATATTGATAAGCCCTCCTTCTGGCAATAGTGGAACTGCTCCTATTGATGCCTCTAAGTGTACCATATGAGTTATCAATGTTTAAAGAACACTTCTCATTTTAGAATCCTAAGAATTTAGAGCATGAGTTGTAAATATTTGGAAATTGTGATGCCTATGGTAAAATAGCTACAAAACAAGGTAAACTATTCCATAATATTGATATGATTTAGTGGTTAGGAGCCACCTTGATCCAAGCCTTTATGAATTATGGTGAATCTCGATCAAAGTTCTAAACTACACTAATCTAAGTGAATATTTGATAATGAGATCTAAGCTAAAGTGAGTTATTTTTAAAATGGGGTAAAAGGAAGCGTAAGGAAGAAAGGAAGTGAATGTGATTTCTAATCTTTATCTCAAACACTATGACAAAGTTTTAGTTGACTGAAAATGCATTAAAACCAATATGTAATGCAAAATAGCTAATGCTCAATTTTCACTACAACTAGGCAAAATTCTAAGGATAAGTTAAAGATAAAAGTAAGAACTAAGTATGCTTTAATGTTTTGTTACTACACCTAGATACCCAATGCACATATTTAATGTAGAACAAATTAAAGTGAAGCAACTTAGGATCTTTTAAACTAATCTAGAATAGCATAGATTAGCAACCCTGTAATAAGAATGCAATTAAAAATTAAATAAACCATTCAAATTTGAGAACTAGACAAGTAATTGAGAGAAAAACTAGTAACCCTTAACACAACCATATAGAAAAACTTTTCAAAATTCCTTAGTTGTATTAATTATTCCAAGTATACAATTTTTGCTCAAAAATCTCTCTCTTACAAAATGGTAACACTGCCTAATTATAGAAATCATAAGTGGTGTACCAGTTAGTTTCAAGATGCATATGTGTACAATAAAGATAGTTGTCCTTGTATGAAAATTATAGCATACATATGACTCTTTGACACTAGACTAACCTAAAACTCTATATGCTAACAAACTAGCATATAGTTGTACAATAGAATATTCCATTTTACAAAATGTATGCAAAATTATAATATATAGAATCTTTGATTGAGTTGGTGGTGGGCCTCCTGAATATCTTTGTTATAGGATGTTATTAGCCTTGGTATTTTGTTTTTTTATTAGCTCTAAATCTACTACATGCTTCATCAAACATCCATCTTCCTAGTCTATTAGTTTGTTGAACTCCTTGTCATTTCTCAACATGGCCTCTTTGATGCTCCAGGCCTCTGCTATTCATTATTTTCAATTGATGATAATATCCATGATTCTATAGTTATCACTATTAGATTGGCCTTGTATATTCCCTTTCATATCTTGAATGGCATTAGTATCTCTTTTCTTAAACTCCTCATCATCAATCAACCCCATAATAGTGAGTTGTGAAGGCTTTATTATCATAGTTCCCAGTAGTTTCTCAATACTGCTTATCAAAGTTTCATCTTCTCCAAAAAATCACTAAAATTGGTGTGCCATGTACTCAAATCATGTACCTTGTCAAAAAAAATGCTTAGGATTGTACTCAAGTGTCCCAAACCAATAGTCTTGAAGTTTTAGATCTATCTTCTTACTTACACATTGATGAGCTCGATAATATATTCTTGAAAAGTCTATCATTAGATGACCAAGGCTTTAGCTATTTGATATTTTTGAATTAAGGCACTCTTTCTAAGATTCATATCTTTCAAGGCTTCAAACATGTCAAAAAATTATTCACTTAACATCTTAATTATTTCATCAAGTACAAAAAGGATGGCCTAGGCTTCAATATCCTACTTCTCTTTCCTCAAGTTGGTAATCTACTACTTTAATCCCCTAATTCATGCCATTGCCTTTGTTGACTAGGTGCCAACTAGGCTCTCCACATCCTCTTAATGGATGGGATGCTCTCCTAATTCATGTCTTCTTACTGGAGTTAGGCCTATGAGAGGTTCCACCCTTTGAAAGGTGAACTCTTTTATACCCACCATAGCTTTCCTTGTGGTGATCTTCTCTATCCCTGTGGTATCTAGATTGAAGTAGACTATAGTGATAGGCTCAGTAAACTAGGTGGCCTCTATAATTTCAAATTTTATGCCATTGGATTCTCTTGGAGCATCCATTCTCCTAGTACCAGCCCCTTTTAGCTCCACTATTCTCCTTTCTTCTTGCTCTTTCATCATTTCAACAATCCATGATTAGAGGTCCTCTTGCACATTAATTTTAATACTTTGTGTTAATTCCCATGAATAGGCCATGGTAGGAATATTTTTCAACTTCCCATAAATTAACCAATCTAGAATGATTGCCCCATGAATGGGGAACTCATCATCAAACAAGTTTATCTCTTGGGTTGGGTGTACAAATGGGAGATTTGGCCTTTTGAAACTAGTAGGGATAAGGGCCAACTCAGTCTTCCTCTTCCTTTGAATGGTAGTTGGGGCTAGGGCCAACTCATTTTCCTTTCCCTTATTTTTTTCATTCCTTTCTAGTTGTCCATGAGTCTCTATAACTTACCCTACTTGGGTGCTAGGGTCTTCATCTATTTCCCCCTTATCTGAGCCATAAGCTTCCTCAAGAGCCTAAAAAGCCTCCTCAACTATCTCATATGGCTCAAGAACCACCATGTCCACATGTTCCACAATAGGTGGTGGTTCTTTTGGATGGCCTAAACATGATGTTGCTTCATCTAGCCTCTCTTCTAGTTATTTCTTTCTAGGGTCCTATGTTTGAGGTAATTGTATCGGAGGGGGTCCTTAGGGTGTTCTAGAGGTGGAAGGCAGTAAATGGTACTAGAGTGGATGAATTTTCTAAATTTCCTCATTTGGCTTATACTCATGTGTTAATTTGTGCTCCAGCCTTGCATTGTACTCTTTCAACCTTACTAGCACCTCCTCAAAACTACCTACCTTAGAATAAATGTGGTCAAAAATCCTAGGTTGATGATCATATACCTACTTGAGCATTTTCTTATCTTGTAGATGATTCTTCACTACCCCTTTAGGTTCCCACATTATCAATTCATCTACTTAGAATATAAAAACTTATCTCTATCTGGACATGATATCTACTTGCTTCCAATCTTGTAACGTGGTCTTTCTAATTATCAAAGGAAATGGGTGGAAGAGCCCTTTTTTCTTTTCCTTACATACTCCATTAATGCCATTGAGGAGCTAGAATGTGATCTCCTACTAACCCAATTTTCTTGGGACATATACAATTAATCTAAAGGGTGAGGACATGCTTCCTTCATTCCTTATCACTATGCAGTCCAAATAATACCATACATCTCCCATCATTTCCACATACCTTTTGATCAAGGGGTGCATCCTAAGCATGGGAGAGCTAGTGATAGCCTCAACCAAAGAGGGGTAAATTCCATCATAAATGAATTTCATGTGGTTTCTATATTTGAAAATGTGAATCTTGGAGTAGTGATGAGTAATAGTGATTCTACTACTAGGAGACTAATTTTTTATGTGAGGGAACTTGGTTGAGTCCATCAAAGAATCAAGTAGGTAAGACATAATGAAGAATTACTTGTTGGTCTTCTTCTTGATGGTTGAAAATGGATAGCCTAGGTGGATACTTATCATATCTCTAATGGAAGGGGTGAGTTTCTATTCAATTAGGAAGTATACATAGGAAACCTAGGTGGGATTGACATAAGTAGAAAGGTCATGATAACCCTAATCCCCTCTCTGAATTGGGAAATTGGAATTCTACCCTAGAAAGCTCTGAACACATAATTTCCCTGATTGAGCCAAGTTCTAAAGATGGTGTCCAAGTCATTCATAGTGATCATATCCTTAATTATGGGAAAATCCACATGGGATTATAGGAGCTTATAGTAACCCTCAAAGGATATAGGGATAATGTATGTAATTTTCTTGGATTTTGAATATTTTCTAATCCAATCCTCATGTATTCTATAATCAATAAAAAGTAGAGCAAGCACATTAATATAATGAAGTACCTTAAGTTTAGCCATTGCTTGGTGAAGGCTAGCCAATTACACAGTGACCAATTCCTTGTACATGGTGTTGACTAGCTCAATTGTCCTCTCATTTTGAGTGATGAGTTGAATCTCTTCTATAGAGAATAATATCTCAAACCAATTCTTGCATCTATTGTTTAATGCCATGGTGTCCATCTCTATGCCCTTGAAAACCCTACCTAGGTGGTTTGTGGACAAGTAAAGATCCATTTCTTCCCTCCATTATTGTATTCCTACTACCATTGCTTCTCAAACTTTCAAAAAAGTGGTGAACACCTATTTTTTAGAAGTCTCTAAATTTTCCTTCTCACACTTAGAATTGATTTACATGTTTGACTGTGATTCGATCATTCACAATCTTCTTATTTTATGCAAGTTTTTAGGTTGTCTAAGAGCTTTAATGGTGGAGCTAATTTAGACTTGGGTTCATTCATGCCTTTGATTTAATTAAGACTTATGTATTTATACCTTTGCTTTTCTAGATGGACAAAATCTAAGTTTTGTCATCATCTGCTTATGTGGATCCTATATGGCATCTATTTGGCATCATTTTGTGTCATTTTTCATATTTTTTCAAAGGACAAATAGCTGTTAGCCTTTGATTTATGCCTTTTTTATGCACCATTGGATCAAAATCCAAAGATTTAATGTGAACTATCAATATAAATCTTGGACCTTTTATATTATTGGTTATTATAAGAATTAAGTCCCATAATTATGCCACATGGCATATTATCATGTCATTGATCTCCAACCTCTAATATTTTTCCATGTGTCAAGATCTTGGGCCTCTCAAGTTCTATTTGAAGATCTTGCATTGTTGGATTAAATTGGTATGACTAATCAAGGGGCATTGGATCCTGTAAGATGCATAAAGTTTAAGTCAGTCCCAAGGGTCCAATAAAGACTTAAGATAAAATGTATAAATTTAATTTTGTCCAAAATATTTATGTAAAACCCTTTATAATACTCAAAACATGCCCCCTTTATCTAGGAAAAAATATTGGACTAAATTAATTTTGACAGTCTCACTATTATCCTAGATGTCCCACAGTCATCAAATGACATTAACAAGATCATCAAATTTTAGTTTGAAAAGTTCATTTGGCATCCCTGTGGGGCTTCCCAAGACCTAGGCTTCAATTTTATTTATTTTATCAAGAGGAGTGATGGTTTTTGGATCAAAATCTAAGGCATTACATGCGATTAGCTTTTTTTGATAAGTGGGACCTTTACTGACGTAGTTTGGTGTAAAAGGTCACCACTTAGCATTTTTTTAGAGATTTAACCTTTTAATCCTCACCTTGCACCATTAAATCAAATCTCATGATGAGGTGATGATAATTAGATCTAGGTTCTCCTTGTGTCATTAGATCAGGTCTCAAAATGAAGCAACAATCATTGGATCATGTAAGATGCATGAGGTTTAAGTTAAGACTTGAAGTTAATAAAGACCTAGGCTAAGTTTTAATTAGAAGGCCCCATTCATATTTAAATATGAATGGGGTCTTATGATTAAGACTTAGATTAAACCTTAATTAAAAATGGGTTTAGTTAGGAAATAAAAGGAGACCCCATAGAACGTATTTCATGAGGCAGTTAAGATTAGACAAGGATGTTTTAAAGGGTAAAATACAAGGACTTAAGTCTAATTTCATGTTAAGGTTTGGTCATGCTAATAAACATGACCAAGAATTAATATAAATTTAGGCTTAAGTATTTGTATTTTCAAAATTCTTACCAAATAACTCCCACCATAATTTGAATTCAAATTTGAGGGTTTCAAATTTAGGGTTTTGTTGAAGAGGAACCAAGGTTAAAACTTAGTAAACTAAATTCCAGTGGAACTTTTGTAGATCCTTTGCCTAGTAAAAACTAGTGTTTCATTAATATTTTGCTTCTCATAACATAGGGTAAAATGTTAGAAGCATTAGGCATACTAAGGTTTAAACAAAATATACCATTTTACTGAATGGATGATCTTTAAATTCTAATAAAACTCAAGAGCAAAGAAAAATTGATAGTAACAAGGTTATAAACATCTCAAGGGCCCCAATATTAAAATTAGGTGGTATTTTGGCCCCAATAGGACCTGGCACTAGTGTCCAAGAGGTTGTGCTACTATCTAATGTTATCTTGTATGTAGCACTAGTGTCTAGTAAGCCTGAATTGTAATGTTTATTATTGTTGACTAGTTTTTGATGTGTATTAGTATCTATTATTTTGAATTTTCATTTCTAATTCCTAATTTAATTATAATTTTTTACGTTGATACCCATATGAGGGATTTTTAGAATTGACATATGATGGAGATCCTATAGGGTCTACCCATTTTAGATGTTGAGAATTCTTTGATCAAGAGAGTAAGTTTGAGACATGTAGCATTCCTAGAGACTATGCCCTAGGATAAGCACATGATGACTGCATTGTGTGAGATATGGGATGTAGATATGTGTACTTTTTGGTTACTAATTAGAGAGGTGACCATTATTTTAGAGTATGTGTACTAGATTATATGATTACCTATCCTAGATAAAGAGACATATTATATTAGGATATAGGTGCTTGATCCATATAGTGGGATTCTATGTATTTATCTATTATGGAATCAGGGAACCATCACATAAGGAGCCATAGTGACATACGATTGACATTATTTTTTACTATTAAGGTTCTGTGACTATGAAATTTCTTATCTATTTTGATAGCTTTGTTTGTGGCTATAGATGGGAGTGGGGTGTTTATCTCCTATATGATACATGAGATAGTGAAAAATATCTAGGATCACAATATTATGTATTCATGGGTTAAATGATGTTAACCCACCTATATAGGGACATATATTATTTCACATAGGATATGTGTAATGGAGGGATTAGAGCATCAACATTATTACATTATTGAACATATGAGCACATAGTAGTGAATAGATTGGTGGTGCATATATGGGATTGTTAGGATCATCCATAGTTATTTGTAGAGAGGTGAAAAGGGATGGGTCAGATGCTCGAGAGGAGCACTATGCAATTTTGATAGATGTTAGATAGTTTAACAATGGGGGATATTATCTAGAAGCCCTATAGGGGCTATGAGGGATGGATTGAGGATGGTAATTAGCTTAGATGGATTTGAGTGAGTTAATAGATACATAATCATTAGATCAATGTGTATGAGAATTTTTAGTATGAGAAGGTCACATGATAGTTCAGTGAATTTTAGGATGTTCCCCCATCAATAGTTATATGGTTGAGGAGTTCCCAGGATACTTTGAGGCCATATAGTAGTTTGAGGCCATTTATTATTGAGTTATATCATATTCCCTTGATAAATCAAGATATAAATAGGGATGTACCAGATGTAGATGATGTGGGAGTGATTCATGCCTACACAACCTAGTGGAGAGATCGTAGATGTGCACCTCAATTTTTGAGAGGTGCGATTATCATAGAGGATGTACTAGAGGTGGAGCCTTTTAGGGATATAGATGGTAATTTATTATAGTGTGTTTTCATATTATATGTATAGTTAGGTATTTCATTATGTGATTAAGAATCTAATGTAATTTTTGGGCACTTATAGGTTTAGGAAATGATGAGTATTGGGAGACTACCATCGAGTCGGTGCTCTACATCTTGACATAGCATATTCTTGATGATGTCACAAAGGATGGATTGATAGATAGGAACATCAATGTATTTGGTGGTCATTCAAATTTATTTAAACAATATGCACTAGATACATTAGAATTTATATGAGTGGTTGCAAATAGAGATGATGCATGTGTGGATTTGTATAGATAGACAATACATGTACTTGATGCTCTAGGTGGGGTTAGTAGTTAGATAGTAGATGACTATATACATCTTTAACAAGATCATGTAGAGTGTATGGCTAAATTGGGTATGTATCATGAGTGAGAGAGTAGATGAAGTCATCAATCTAGGTCATAGATAGATCAGAGCCTTTCTTTCTAACCTAGATGTGTTTGAGAGTGAAAGTGAGGGAGCTGGTCTTAGTGGCCATGTCTATATCATTGATTGATGCACTATACTTGTATTGAAACTATATTTTGAGTTATATATATGGATGTTTTTTATTTAAATCATCACTTTATATATTTTTATCTAGATATGGTTATATTTTATATGTTGATATGTTTTTAATTGATTTGATGGATTAAAATGATGAAATTTTTTTATCACCTTCTTTCACATTTCAAGCTCAATGCAATGATTCTTTATAATAAATTGATATTACAAATGTATTTATATCTTTTATTGTATGTCATAATATGCAAAAAAAACATGATTGATACTTATTTTACCCTTAACTCCATCATCATATTGAGGAGGTCATATTACATGTCTACATGTTTGGACGCAAAATCTTTCAATTATTTCTTATCAATCTCATCAAATAGTTGTTGAATTTTTCCATTATAATTTGGGAAGTAGGAAAACAAGTTGTATATTTTAAACCTTTAAAAATATTTAATCTAATAAATATTACAAAAATATATATTTAAAGAAATCTAAAATTTTGGAACTAAAATCTGAGTGTAGACACAAAAAAGACATAAACACTAAGAGCATTTAGGGTTAGGGTTTGATCAATGCTAAAAGTAAGTTGGGTTCACCAAATGTTTTAACATTTTAAGGTTTATATTATTTAAATATTATGTTTTATTAAATTAGTTGAGTAGAATAAATCAAGGAAATAATATGCATAAAATAGCCATTGATTTATTATAGAATTGACTAGCTTTGACTTTCTAAAAATAGAAATAAATATGTACAAATAAAGACTTATATAGAAAACACCTGATAAGGATAATCTAAGTATTGGAAACTGACATAGAATTAGGTTTGAGTGTCATCAACTAGATCTCTTTGTCAGAACCCCTCTTGGATAGTAGCACCATATTTAGAAAATAACACCATGTGGCTCTAATCTCTTGATATTGGTGTTAATGTCCTTTGTGCAAGATTGTCCTAAAATTTTGAGTGTAGTTGTGTCTATATTTTTAGGGTATGTTCTTGCATACACAAATTATATAACTCTATATTGTGCCTGTAATAACTAATTTTTGATACAAACCCTAATCCTCTTTGTAAGTAAGGTATGAGATGAAAAGTGTGTTCATTAGTCGGATAAGTTGGACATCCTCAACACCCCATTATGAAGAGAGTTACCTACATAACAATAATTTAAGGATGGACTAATTTTAATGTAGTTATCTCCACCTAAATTTTGGTACAAGTGCAAGTGATGCTAGTATGATAGTGGCCTTGAGTGCTTTGAGTGTGCTTGAGAATGGAAATCTATAAAATTTGAGTTTAAGTTTATTATATATGGTATTGATTTAACAATTTTAGTAATATTGGTGTATTATTCCTAATTTAGTTAAAGGGTTTGAGTAGTAAAATAAGTAAATAAATAGACAATAATTAAGTTACTAATTTTTGTAAATTATTTGTAATTTAGACTTATTTAAAAATAGTAATGAGAAGGAGAAAATTAAACTTAGCTAGAAATTGATTGATTTGACTAAGACAAAGGCTGGAATTCATTGTGTAGGACTAGGACACTATCACAAACTAAGATCTAAACTTCATTTTATGATTGGATAGGATAACTAGAATTAGATAGGAGTGGCACTAGTGTTATAGTCTACCTTTGCTACTATTGTCTTGAGAATCTAAGATTTCTAGGTTTTGTTCATTATGTCTATATGACCCTATTTGTAAAGTTTTAGAAACTAAAAGTATGTATAGCTCTATGTAGATTATATTATTTATTCAAACCCTATCTTCCATTATTCTTTGACTAATTTTGAGAAAGAGGGAGAGTTAGTGTTTGTAAGATTCATTGAATGTGGATACACATCCCTTGTGTGGGCATGCTACCTACATGCCAATACTCTGAAGAGGGATCAAGCCATATGTAGTTCTCCCACTTGATGTGCTTTGTGAAATTATGTGTGTGAAGATGTAGAATGCTAAATTGGATGTGCTTAAGGTGGCTTAAGTATTGGTGGAAGGATTTGACTAAGCTTTTAAGTGTGTTGGTTGGTTGTATGTAGAGAATAGGGAAGATTGATTAAGTAGTCTTGTTGGTATTCTTAATTGTTTAGTGATAATTTCCAACCCTTTTCAAATGAGATTTGAATGGGATTTTATAGATATTTATTGGTCGTGATTTAAATGTACTCATGTTAGGTTGATAAGGAGAAGGATGGGGAACTATAAGAAATTGACCATTGGGGCCAGAAATGAACTTCGATAATAGCACCAAAAATGGATGGAATGGCAATAGTGTTATAGTCCTAGTGTGGCACTATTATCCTTAGCAGATGAGACCTAGAGGGATTGACTTATCATGGAAATATGAGTCTAGCTTAGATAGGATCAAGTTTAGAAGTCTAAAAATGACTAGGAATTAGTAAAAATATGCCTTAGAGGGTTAGGAGAGAAAGTAAGAGGGACCTGTGGGTTGAGTGTCATTAGCCATCTCAAGTTACCAATTTTTTCATTTTATATGACTATATTCCCCCCCCCACCTTTTTCAGTGATACAGTAAAGTAAAATACTAGGATAAAGGAAAATAAAAAGTGTACCTAAACTTAATAACAAGGGTGAAGCTCATGAAGCTGTGTGATGTTGGGTTTGCATAGAGAGAGCATGTTGTGAAGTATGAAACTACAAAAAAAATAAAGAGTAGATCAGGTCTTACTAGATACACTATATCTAAAATAAGAACATACAAGGTTAGGTAAGAAAAATATGAAGAGAAAGGAATGCATACACCTCACTATGTATATAAACCAATATAAAACCTATTGTGATGTTGAGTGGTGCTAAGTAATGTTGGATGATGTTGTATCAAGAGTAATATCATGAACAGAGCTGATTGCTTAATTCCCTAAGAGTGGCTCAAGAATGAAAATGATGGCCCTTTGGTTACATCATCACACACCACATAAATTTAAGTGGTCATACATGTTTTAATTAATGTTTATACTATGTATCCAATCCTTCTAAATAGCTGACTCAAAAATACAAAGGCTAGCTAGTCTTTTGGATCCATCATTACCCTGTGAAGTGAAGCAATGAACTAATACTGATATGAAATGTATGTTGTATGAGATGGCTCATGAACCCAATGAATCTACTATGATATAAAAATATTGGCATGGATAGCCTAATGTATGTTGTAAACTAGGCCACTCATGGCCACTCCAAAAGATGGAGATTAGGCTTGTATAAAATCCACATTGAACTGGTTCACTACACTTGTATGAAAGCCACTCAAGAACTCAAGAAATCAAGAATGTGGAAGTTAGGCTTGTATGAAATCAATTCCAAAATGATGCCAACCACATTTAAATGGAATAAAGCACACAATTTTTTAGAATGCTTGGGTAATGTTGAACTTGGAAAGGAAAAGAAAAAAAATGTGTTGTGTAAATTACCCCTAATCACTAGTGTCTAGAACATAGATTCTAATTTGAAAGTTATATCAACTGTCATGTCTAAAATTGAAAGTGAGAGACATCATGCCATACATGATTCCCCTATATCTAGATTCTTTGAGCAAAATTGTATTAAAAACTATTGATTCTAAATAATTTTGATTATGTGAAACTATAGTTAAACCTACTTTTCTACCTACTTTTGGAAAGTCTAGTTTTTTATTATTTGAATAGGAGCACCAAAATTGGACACTAGTGGCATCAACACTATAGACCAATTTGTGTACTATTGTCCTTAACCAAATATGGTAACTATTCTGATATTCTCACTATCTGCCTGGTCTATTTTGATTGGTTTGATGTCTATTTGTTGTTTTGGGTGTTTTTAATGTTAATTTTTTGACCATTAGGAGCTTTGATCTCTATGACAAAATGCTTGTTTGTTGCCCCCTATTTTGAGGTTAATAATGAAGACCCTGCAATGACTGCCCTCAAAAAAAGAGCCTTACAAGTGTGTTATACTACAAAGATACATGATATAGAAATGATAATCAATATGATATCTCAAAATATAACATGATTTGTATTGAGAGATTGTTAGATCAATAGGGGTATGCCTAGTTAGATATAATAATGTAGTATCATTTGCAATGTATTGAATTGAAACTAGAAGTATGGTTAGTTTCTAGTTTTTAGCTAGAGAGATGGAGAAATCAAGATAAATGCATGATGTGGATCATGACATTGAAAACAATAAGAAGAAAACAAGAAACAAGCACACAAGGCAAGAAGCAAGAAGAATATAAGGGTGGCCAAGAGGCCAAGCAAAAAAGGGACATGGGCACATGTCACTCAAACTATAAGGTAGGCATACAAGTCATATTCAACTACCACATGTACATATAATTGAAATTAGTAAGGTTGGCATGAAATCCACAATCATATAGAAGATTACAAGAAAGGGACATTGGAAAATGTCCAAAGGCACATATAAGACATAAAAGTAAAATACATTAGAAAATATCCTAAGGCACATATTGGAGACAAAATAGGAACTAAGAAATGCGATCACATCAACCTATGCTAAGTAAAAAAAGTAAACATGTAATAACTATAAATCTAATCACATCTAATTAATCAAAGAAAGAGGGAAAGTATGCAAGACATGTTAGTACAAGACTAGGTATATGTTAAGAAATACACAAGTGATATATACTAGTGAGTGTCGATAGAGTAATATGTGTAATCTAGTAAGAAATGTATATCAACATGATAACTAGAATGTGTGGTGTAGGAATGACATAACTTTCATGGTGTATTCCATGTCTAAGATGCCCCCAGTGGGTATGATATTGATGTATGTCTTGATGTAAAAATAAGATTCCCCCTCAATGGGTGGAGTGAAGCAATCAAAGAGATGGATATCATTGCACACACTCAAAGGAGATCAAGTGAAGCATGGTAATGTAGATAAATTGACAAACAATAGCATAGAATAGAAAATGTAAGTATATCATAGCATTAGAAATGTAAATCATGGATAATGCATATAATCAAAATATTTTTGGTGTTTTTTGAATTATTTGCATGTTTTTGTGTTTCTAATATGTTGTATTATTTTTATATTTTGAATTGTTTTATTTTTTTTGGTATTTTAAATATGTTATGAACTATATAAAATCAATCATAAGAAACTATGTATAAATAAGTTGGGAATGGATGATACTAACCGATAAGTCTCATAGGAGACTCTCTATCATAATATCCTCTATAAAGGAGAGGAATCATGCATGATCATGAAGCACGATTGAAATGTTGAGACTATGGCTCTAAAAGTTATATATGTTGTAATACTCTAAAATATCTGAATTAAAAATTGAGTGTGGGGTCCCCATATAACTCTGAGAAGTGGATGCAACTATATGGATATTAGGGACCCATATAGTATTATGAGAAGATATTTTAATATGTGCTTTATGAGCAGATGCATGAGATCTCAATGATATTTCCCTAAGTGTGAACAATGTATCTAGAAACTATTTAGAATATTAAAGCTATGGAGGTGTATGAAATCTCTATGTTAGCGATCGATGCCTCAACTGTGTTTGAATAGGAACTAGAGGAAGAACTATAACTGGTGGAGAAATTAGAACTGGAGGTTGAACTAAAATTGGTGACTAAAAAGTAGAAGATGGCTCTAAAGTGGGGAGTGGTAACTCATATAGAACTCCACCAACTATAACAACCTAATTAGTATGAATAAATTTCATGCATTTGTGAACTATATAAGGTACTACTCAAAGTTTCTAGATCCATGGTCGACCAAGTAACATATCAAAAACTCCTACACTGAGAACTATAGTGAATGGTGCGGCCACATGAGTTGGGCCAACCTGTAAAGGAAGTATGATCTCACCCAATAAACTCTATATGTGCCTATTGAATCCACTGATAACTATGTCCATCAGGGTAATATTCTACTCTAAATATCTTAAATACTATAATAATTTCATAGTGTACATGTTCACTCTAGATCCATTATCTAGGAGAATACTATGAATAGGATGATTATGAATGTAATCTCTGATAAAGAGTACATGATAATACAAATCATCCTAAATGATCTATTGCGCTCTGAGAAGGAGATGGAAGGTCTAGCAGAAATTTGGAATTGTATACACTAATCATGTTTCTCAAAGGATGTGTCTTAACTGAAGGTGCCATGTATGTATCTAGTGGGGGATGTGCATGGTATGCATGATGAACCTCTGATGTGTCCCCTATTTATTTTTTAGAATGTTGTGGAAAGGTATCTAAGAATATTTTTAAAACTTTATCATATGTTTGTTTTTTTTGAGGAGGCTTGACTAAAGTTACAAGATTAATATGATTATCATCTATCAAATCTTGTATCTTGTCTCAAACTAATGCATCTATTTATTATATGGCCTGGTACCTAATAAAATTCACAAAATGCATGTTGATCATATCCCCATAGAAGAGGCTTTATTGGGTAAACTTCATAAATAAGAGGGAGAGATATGATGTTACATTCTAATAGTTGTTGTAAAACTCCAGCTGGAGAAACTAGTAGATTAGTGAAGGTTCATCAAGGAGGTACTGATAAAACCAATCATTGAGGGGGCTCAAAAGTTGCATTGACTATTAGTTGATTATAAATCTTGTTATCATTGACCTTGAATTTGTATGGGACTTTTTTGTTACTCTTGTTTGTTATGTCTGAGATACTTGTTTACTTGAGATTTTCCATTGAAATTAGTTTGATTTTTCATTCCTTTAGTGTGTGACATAATTTAGTGAAGGAAGAGAATCTTTTGAACATGATTGATTCATACAAAGTTGGTAGAACACTTCATTTGAAGAGATCTTGTAACTCTTGATCAGCCATGAGGCTAGTCATCTTAGCCAAAATAGTCTTATATCAAAGAACATAATCTATGAGATGCTCATTTGACCTTTGTTTCTATTATGTAACTTGAGTATATGAAACCTTATCACTAATGTTAATACTGGAATGAGCTAGGAATATGTCAGCTAAAGGATTGAATGCATTGAATGACTGATTTGATAGATTGTAGAACCATTTTAAATCATAATCCTTTAGGCTTCATGAAAAAATCTTGGTAAGCAGTTAGTCATTGGTTACATATTTGAAGCATGTTACATGAAATGCTCTCAAATGTGTGTCTAGATCACCCTTACCATCATATAGAGTAAACTTGGGTTGAACAAAACCTTGTGGTAAGGGTGTAGAAGCAATGTGATGTGCCAATGGTGTATGTGATAGAATAAAATAATCTAAATCATGTGTAGGTCTACAAGAATCTTTCTCAAGATGTAGCACCTTGGATTGAAGAGATTTTATCTCTTGCACAAGGGCTACCACATCAAGAGACAAAGATCTACTAATTATAGCTAGTGGTATAGAATCAGGTTGGGATGTTATAGGGGGTTGTTGAGACATGTTGTCCCCATAGTATCATTTATAACTAGTTACTCTAAAGGAATGAAAGATTCAACTTGTTTAGCCTTTTTAATTTCCATGATAGATTGCAAGATAAGAGTATGATTTTAGGGCTAGTCTTGGAGTCTTTCTCAAAAACTTTATAAGATCAAATCTTTGTTGAGGACAACTTCATATCAATAATTGGTAGAATTAGATCAATAGTCCAATATGGTAGAGCTCTAGCATTGGTGTCTACATCATCATTGTTATTTTTATAATACTCATTATTGGAGTTATCTTTATTGAAATTAGTGTCATCTAGATGTGTAGAATCTATAACCATAACCTGAGTTGGTTGTCTATTTATGGTATATGGTCAAGTTGTTGAAATCTAGGTGAATTCAAAAGGATTACCACTAAGTCTTGCACTTCATCTTGAAGGAAGATAATCAAAAAACTTATGTGGCATGATAAAAATAACTTGGATAATAGTAGAAAAGATTAAATGGATATAATCTAAACAAGGAACTAGAATATGCATAAAAAGGATACAAATTTCACACATATGTAAGGTGATACATCAAGAAACAATGGGACCTAGTGTATGCAACTAGGGTTTTGAAAAATAATTATTTTGAAATTTACTATGAAATTTTGAAATTTAAAGTAAATTTTTGAGTGAGATATGCAATTAAAAAATTAGATATTTTATTAGAAAATATGTGATTTAATAGGACTTAGTAGATGCAACTAGGGTTTTAAAAAATAAATGTTTTTGAAAATTACTATTGAATTTTGAAATTTTAATTTTAATATGCTAGTAAAAATTTGAAAAAATATTGAAAATTTACTAGGAAAATACTAAGACCTTGTATGGGCAACTAGGGTTTGAAAGATAATTATTTTAAAATTACTATGAAATTTTAAAATTTAATGTTAATTTATGATTTTATTATGCATGTAAAAAATTTAAAAAAATAGTAATTAGTAGGAAATTTACCCTAGGGTTTTTAGAGTTTTAATGTATAAACAAAGTAAATCGGGTTCACCAAATGATTTAACAATTTTAAAAATATTGGTGTATTATTCCTAATTTAGTTAAAGGGTCTGAGTATTAAAATTAGTAAATAAATATAAAATAATTAAGTTATTGATTTGAATAAATTAATTTCAATTTAGACTTTTTTAAAAATATAAATGAGAATAAAAAAACCAAACTTAACTAGAAACTAATTGATCTGATTAAGACAAAAGCTAGAATTCACTATGCAAAACTGGTACACTATCACAAACTGAGATTTGAACTTTTTTTTATGATTGGATAGGAATGGTAGAACTATACAAGAGTGGAATTTGTGTTATAGTCCACCTCTACCACTATTGTCTTGAGGATCTGAGCTTTTTGGGTTTTATTCTCTATGTCTGTGTGACCTTGTTTGAGAAATTTCAGCAGTTTAAAGTCTATAGAGCTCCCTATAGAGCAAATTATTTATTCAAACCCTATATTAAATTTTACTTTGACAAATTTTGAAAAATAAGGAGGGGGTTAGTGTGTGTAATATTTACTGGACATGGATCTACATCTCTTATGTGGGCACGTTGTCTACATACCAATACTTTGAACAGGGATCAAGCCATGTGTAGTTATCTCACTTGATGTGCTTTATACAATTATGTTTATGAAGATGTAGAATGATAAATTAGATGTGCTTGAGATGTTTAGGGACTGGTGTAAGGATTTTACTAAGATTTTAAGTGTGTTGATTTATTGTATGAAGAGAATAGGTAATATTGCTTGAGTATTCTTACTTGTATTCTTGTTTGCGTAGTGATAATTTCCAACCCTTTCCAAATGATCTTTAAATGGGATTTTATAGGGATATATTGGTCATGATTTCAATCTACTCATGTTAGGCTAACAAGGGGAAATATGGGGAACTAAAACAAATTGACCGTTGAGGCCTGAAATAGACTTGGACAATAATGTTGAAAGAAGATAGGAGTGGCACCATCACTATAGTCCTAGTGTGACACTATTGTCCTAAGTAGATGGGACCTAAAGGGATTGATTTTTCATGAAAAAGGGAGTCTATATTAATTGAGATCAAGTTTGAAAGGCTATGGATGACTTGGAATCAATGAAAATATGCCTAAGAGGGTAAGGAGAGCAATCAAGAGAGACCTATGGGTTGGGTGTCATTAGCCACACTCAAGTTACCAATTTTCACATTTTATATGACTACATGTAGTATGTAGAATTAGGGTAGAATTGAAAGATACACACACACACACACACACACACACACACGTGTGTGTGTGTGTGTGTGTGTGTGTGCGTGTGTGTGTGTGTGTGTGCGTGTGTGTGTGTGTGTGTGTGTGTGTGTGTGTGTGTGTGTGTGTGTACACACACACAAGATGAGATCTAGAAGTGTAAATGAATAGGCAAAGCATATGAGACAAATGACACAGAGATTTTAAAGTGGGAAAACCACCAGGAGGTAAAAAAATCCAAGAGTGATATTCAATAATTAAGAGATAACAACCCCAATACAAATTCTTCCACCTTCTCACTTCTTCATAGAATGTCCTTCACAAAACTCATAAATTGAAAAAAATAATTCATGTTCAGATGTGTATTCACAATAAGGGTAAAACCCTATTTTATATTGAAATTCCAAGGGAGGTGACCATTGTAAAAATAATGGATCCATCCATCCCAATAAATTCATTTAATTAAATTTTAGTAACTCATTAAATAATTATAAGTTTATTATTTATTTTCATGAGGTTTTCACCTCATATTAATAAATAATATATTATTATTATTTAATATATTTACCAAGGCTAAGGGTTAATAAGCCCACTTAGGATTAAATGCTCTAACACTCCCCTTTAATGCTAAGTGGGGATAAATATTATAGTCACCTTAGAAAGTAATTATACTATTTGCAAAATTTGAAGGATTTCAAATCCTTCATCATGCCAAAAGTCACATTTTGAAACAAAAAGAATTATAATCCATAAACTACTCAAAAGTAAGTTTAGGGTAGCATGATTGTGAGATTATATCTCTTTATTTCTCATGAATAATCACTAAGCATATTTGGAGCCTTTTATAACATAAAGACCTCCATTACAAATTATGTTTTTAAATGTATTAGGGTACACAAGTAAAACTTCCATATAAAGTTTACTTAAATCACATAACTTCCACATGAAGTTTATAATGCTTTATAATGAGAATAAGTATATACAAGGAGAAGAAACACATGGCCATCAGAAAGTGGCATTGTCATGCACATTCCCCCCTCAATGGCTACTCTGAGAGGCCTAGTATTTCACAAAATTGACAAAACTTTGTAGCACTAAGTGGTTTTGTGAAGATATCTATCACTTGTTCATCCATAGGATAAAATTTTATATTAATATCATGATTGAAGACTTTCTCTTAGATAAAATGCACATGAACTTCAATATGTTTAGTTATTTAGTGTTGCACTAGATTTTTTGCCATATCTATACAACTTTGGTTATCATAATGAAGGATGGTACTTTGAAAAACATCCAAATAAAGTTCTCCTAACAACATTCATAGCCACATGGATTCTTTAGTAGCTTTCATAGCACTTTTTTACTTAACTTATGTAGAAGAAAGAGAGATAATAGGTTGCTTCTTGTTGCTTCAAGTGATAACACCTGCACCAAAATTTAACACATATCTAAAAGTAGATTTGTGATCTAAATTATCATCAACATGGTCAGCATGATAATAACCATATAAATTATCATCAACATGGTTAGCATGATAATAACCATATAAATTATAATTATCAATGGAAGAATTAAATAAACCAAAATTAATTATTCCTTTGATATAACAAAGAATTCATTTAGCTAATTTCCAATGATCCAAATATGGATCTTGAATAAATGTAGAAGTAACACTAATAGCATATGAAATATGGCCTAATAATGGTTAGATAAATTAAACATCTAATAAGTTGTCTATACAAAGTAGGGTTAGCTTTTTCACATGCAAGTTTAGGATCAAGTTTAGTACCAACTTCATTAGAAGTAGAATAAGATTTACAATCAAGCATGTTAAACTTAACAAGAAGGTTATGTGCATACTAAGATTGTGATACAACAATTGAATTTTTATCTTGAAATATAGCCATTCCTAAAAAATGATGTAGAATGCCTAACTCAATCATTTCAAATATTTGACTTAGTTTATTCTTATATTTATGAATGAAACTAGTTAGTTAGCCAATAATCAACAAATCATCAATATATAATACAATTAGAATTAAATGACCATTTTTAATTTTAACAAAAATATCATTATCTGAATAGCAATTAAAAAAACCTAATTCTTTAAAAAAATAAGTAATCTTGGAATACCAAGCTCGAGGAGATTCTTTTAAGCGATACAAATATTTTTTTAACTTGTATACATAATGTTCTATGTTAGGATCAGTGAAACCTTTAGGTTGAGTCATATAATTTTTTTATTATAAATCACCATTTATAAATGCATTCTTGACATCCATTTGGAGGATAATCCAACTATTTTGGGCTATAAAAATAATAAGAAGTATAACATTACTCATTTTTGCTACAAAATCAAAGGCTTTAACATAGTCAATCTCATATTTTTGAGTAAACCCATGAGCAACTAATCTAGCTTTAAACTTGTCAATGTTACCAATTGAATTATATTTAATCTTATACAACCACCTACAACTAAAAATATGTCTTTTAGGTGGAGGAGGTACAAGGTCCCAAGTCTAATTTTTAATTAAGGAATTATATTTAGCTTGTATAGCAACATTCCATCTATCATCTTGAGTAGATTCCTCAAAGGATTGAGGTTCACAATCATACATAGTTATTAATGCATGATAAGAATGTCAAATTTAATTAAATTTATAAAGGTAATCAATAATAGAAGATTGAATTAGGGATTCTACCTATTTAGGTATTTTAAATTGAACGTGAAACTCAAGGGGTTCCTCAGACTCTAGGTTATCCATAACTAGATCAACATCTTCAAGAACATCCATTTCATCATAAGGAGAAACATGAGAGTTAAGTTCACTAATAAAATAACATTAAGGAGGATTCATACAGGGCTCACAAAAAGATTTTTTAAGAATAAGAACATTCCTATTCTCAATGATCTAATGTTTTGAGGGGTCATACACTCTTAAACCTTTTTTCTTACCTCTATATCCTATAAAAAAGTAAGAATAGGAACTGGGGTCAAACGTATTCCTATTAAATTTTGGGATAAAAATAGAAGCAGGACTGCCAAAGATCTTAAGATGAGCCACACTAAGTTTATTCTTAGTCCACATTTCTAAAGGCATAGAAAGATGCAAGGCTTTGGTAGGGACTCTATTCATAATATGAAAAGCAATTTTCATGGCTTTGGTCCATAAGAACTTAAGAACTTTTACAGATTGTAACATAGTCCTATCCATTTCTATGATGGTGCAATTTTTCTTTTTAGTAATACCATTTTAATGAAGGGAATAGGGAGTTATTATTTCCATTTGAATATCACAACTAATGGAAAAAGAATCAAATTATTTACTAATGTATTCTCCACCATTGTCAGTTCTTAATCTCTTAATAAAAAAATTAGATGTTTTTTTAACATAAGCTTTAAATTCTTTAAACTTAGACAAAATAGTAGATTTATTTTTAATGAAATAAGACTATATCATTCTAGTTTAATCATCAATAAATGTAATAGTATATAACGAACCATTAAGAGATACAAATTCAATAGGTCCTACAACATCACTATGAATTAAATCTAAAAGATGAGAGGAATTCACATCATGATTCTTGTGAAAGGGGTTAGTATGTTGTTTACCATGTAAATAACCCTCACAAATTTCATGATGAGAGAGGATAAAAGGAAGTCCAACAACAAGATTTTTCACAGACATATCATGTAAACTTCTAAATTAATATGTCCTAATCTTGCATACCATAATTGAGATTCATTCTCATTATGCGAAGAAATTAAATATGCAGAAGGAGAGAAGATATACAAATCATTCTTTTGAATATCTTTAACAATAAAAGAACCAGATTGATTTATAATAGACCAACTATCTTTAAACAATATTCCAATGAAATTATCATTATTAAGTTGAGAATAAGATAGCAAATTTTTTTAAGCTTAGGTACATAGAAAACATCATTAATAACAACATTTGAAAATTTTGTTTTTCCCTATTTAGTTGCTTCTAAAAAATAATTATCTCCTAAGTAAATTCTTTTAGAGATGTCTCTAGAATCACATAAAATATCAGATAAGCATGTCATATGGTGCGATACACACTATCTAAAATCCATTCATTCTCATTTAAAACACGTAAAGCAACACATAAAGTAATAACATTTGTATCTTAATTGTTAATCCAATTAGGGTTTTGATTCTTCTACTTGTTTTGATTAGATTTCTTTCCTTTGCTATTTTTAGAAGATTGATTGTTAATTATATCCTTGTTTTTATAACAAGTTTCCCTTGTATGACCAAATTTACCACATAGATTACAATTTCCATTAAACTTAGGTGTATGATTTTTATTACCATATTTATTATTTTCATATTTGCCTTTAAAAAAATTAAGGTTAGATTTAGGGTTTTTAGTATTTTTAGAAACATTATTTAATGTGATAAGTGCCTGAGTGAAATTTTTTTTAGAATCAAAATTTTTCATAACTTGTTCTTCTTGAATCAGGAGAGTAGATAAAGTGATAAGATCAAGGATATCTTGCTTAGTTTGATACTTAGAATTTAAAATTGAAATGAAATTTCTAAACTTTTCATGAATATTTAACTGAATGATAAAATAAAGAAATTGATTTTGAATCAAATTATAATTACATCCATCTAACTAAGTTTTAATGTTTTTAATTTTAGCAAGAAAATTGACAACTTTTTCATCACCCTTCATAGGTGTAGTTTGTAATTCAAGGATTAATTTAATGATATTTGAAAGGTGAGTGCCTTCATACATGGATTCAAGGATTTTCCAAGTATCACTAGGAGACTCCTAATTACTAATGTGGATAAGTAATTCATCTTTAACACTCCTCAAGATAATGGACATAGCTTCATGAGATTTGTATTGAAATGCATTAGTAAGCTCAGAGGTTAGATCTCATTCAGAAGGAGATTTTTCAGTCCTAACGATAATATTTCATAATTTATGAGCCAAAAATTTATCTTTAACATGAATTTTCCATATATTTTAATTATTTCTATTAAGCATTTGAGATTTATCTAAGAAAAAAAGAGGTGAAGCCATAGCTTCCCTTTAAACAAGACTATAAACAATTACTTAAATTGAAACCTATTTTAATGTGAATTTAACTTAAGTTTCTACAATAATTTAAATCACAAATTAAAATATATTTAATTACATAATTTAGATGCTAAATAATTCATAAATATAATTGTCAAAAGAGTCACACTCAAGATGACCACCTCTGCACTATTATTAAAAAAGATCTAAAAAATAATAATATAAATCTTCAACACAAAAAATGGACCACTCCAATGTGTTCATAATGTGCCAAAACCTCAATATTAACTAGTTACACAACTATTCTTACTTAGGTTATGGTTATATCAAATGTCGCATGAAGGTCGATAGGTTTACTTAGGATTTTGAATGCATGAAATATAGCATGCAAACCAATATTTGAAATTCAAATTAATTTAATTTGAAGTTAATTTGAAAAAAATAAAATAAATAAATAAAATTAGGGTGGATTTAAACACAAGACCTCCCTTGTGACAAGCTTTTAACAAAATGAAAGCTATTAACCCTTCTAAGAGATTATTTAAGATGTTACATGCACTAATTTAAATTTATATTTTTTTATCTAATTTGTCAAAAATAAAAAATATATAAATAAATAAATTATGTGAATGTAAATAACATAAGTGAAAAAGATTTTTTTAAAATAACTTTATATTAATTCTTTATTTTTCCAAAAGAGGGACCTGGGGTTTAAAAAAGAAATTAATAAATAATTTATTTTTTAAATACTTTTTCAAAAACTATATGAATTTTTAAAAATAGATTCATGGCTACCTTGTAGAATTTCAAGAGCTCATATCTTCTTGTATAAGTCTCGAATTTGTTTGAAAATTTAGCAACCTTCCTATTTTTGTTTGATAAACACAACTGGACCTTCAAAATAGAATTTTTGATGAAGAATTCAATATTTTAAATTATCCAAGATGAAGTATTGTGCCCCTGTAAATATTTGGGAGAGCCTAGAAACTTGTAAAGGAACTCAAAAATCTTGAAATCTATTCCAATATTCTAAAAATATTTAATAATGAAAGAATTTAAAAAATTGAATTTTGACTAAAAAATCAATTTTTTGAGTTTTTCCAGGCATGGACCATACACCAGGATGGTGGCATCTCAATATTTGAATAAAACTATTTGAATATATCAAATATTTAAATTTAATTGAAAATAATTTACTTCCCAAGCTTTTACACTCCATAGGCTCTGATTCCATGAAAGATTTCATGTATACATATATATAGCAACATACAAGATGAGATCTAGAAGTGTAAATGAATAGGAAAAGCATATGAGACAAATGACAGATAGATTTTAAAGTGGAAAAACCTCAAGGAGGTAAAAAACCCACAAGTGATATTCAATAATTGAGAAATAATAACCCCAATATAAATTCTTCCACCAAAAAATAATTCACATTCGGATGTGTATTCACAATAGGGGTAAAACCCTATTTTACAGTGAAATTCCAAGGGAGGTGACCATTGTAAAACTAACGGATCCATCCATCTTGATAAAATCATTTAATTAAATTTTAGTATCTCATTAAATAATTAAAACTTTATTATTTAGTTTCATGAGGTTTTCACCTCGTATTAATAAATAATATATTTTTATTATGTAATAACTTTACCAAGGCTAAGGGTTAATAAGTTCACTTAGGATTAAATGATATAACAAGAATAGGTATTGATAACCTTGATTTTTATTAAAAATTTTCATGTTTGAATAGGCATTTTGCATCTAATTTCCATCTAGTGGATAGAGGTCTAAAATTCATGTATTTATAGTGTTTTGTTGCTTGTATGGATAATAAAAGATGTCTATCCCAACTTTAGGAGAGTTTTAATTTTGAAAATATATTTATTTGGTAAATTTGGGTTAGAGAATATAGGTGTCATTTTGGGGACATTAGTGCCATGTGACTCTAGTTTCCTTAATGTGGAACTAATGTCCAGCTGGTAGAACTCTGGGCACAAAGGGCCAAGATCAGGAAATAAAAGTCTAGGACTATATTTGAGCTAAGGATACATGTGCCCCACACGAAGTATAGATAAGTGTGACAATAAGATCTAGGATAGGTATAAGGATAAGTTAAGGATAGGTGGTCTTAATTATCACTCTTAGCACTCAAATACCACTTTTAAGTGATTATAGGTTTACTTTCTCTTTATCAATATTTGGTGTTATACTTTCTAGAGATGGATTCAACTAATATGTACCAATTCTTGTATCTATAAATATATTATGTGGTAAGGTATCAAATGGATTAAAACAAGTTTTGTTCAACTGTTTATCTACCATATTGGTATTAGGAATAGTATCACCATCATCAAAATTATCTAGAATTTTTGGAATCTTTGGTAATGGTTTTTACTCTATTTTTTTATTCTTTTGACCCTTCTCTTACTTTAAATTTTATTTTGGTAACCATATTTATTATTTGTTAACTTGTATTTTTGGAGGACTCATAATATGAGTGGTTTTCTTGGTTGATGTATTAAATATATGATCACCATTACTTTGTTTACTTTTAATCTTATTATTTAATGCAAAACAATAATTTTTATGATGTCCATTTATTATATGATATTCACAATAGTATTTAGATCTTATTATAGGATGTAGATGAGGTAATTAAATCGCTTTGTTTTAAATAATTTGTCTTAGGATTTTACCTAGACTCTTAGTATCCTTTGGTTACCTTTTTGAATCACTTATTTTATATGTATGTTGTTATAGATTTGCATTTGGATAAGAAGCCTTGTTGGGTATGACATTACTAGAGAAAGATTAAATAACATGATTAACACTAGCACATTTTGGAATTTCTAGGTATGTAATATAATTTTTTAGTGATGTAACTTATGAACTAGCATATTTATTTTTATTTTTTAGATCTTCCATTAAATTAATCATGGCGATGATTTAATCTATTATGGTTTTATATACACAAACTCTAGGTAAATATGATTGAGCATGTAAACATATACCATCTAAAATATTTAAAGCAAGGACCTGGTTATAGGGATGGTAGTTATCACCCTCCTTAGGGTTAGGAAGATGAATAAGTTATTTTTTATCCATATTAAACATGATTTTAGGAAAATAATTTATTATTTTTAACATAAATTTTAACAATTAAGAAATCATAAAAATTAGAATTACCCTAGAGCACACTAGGAGTTACATGGAAAAACATAGAGATTGGGTTCACCAAGGGTCAATATAGTATAGGGTAAGAATATATAAATGAATAAACATAAGGGTGATGAATATATCTATAGTAGACCAATTAATTGAAAACTCAGATAAATAATATTCTAAATTTAAATATATAGACATGCTAAAAATAGTAAGTGCAACTAGTGATTGATATTAAAATAAATGAGAAATAAGATTGTTTAACTAATTTACTATGTGCATGAAGATATTATATGGAATAGGTTAGAATTAAAATAGATCTAAATTCTAGATTAATCATCAAATTCTATAAAATTATATTTTATATCCTCATATGCTTATGTCAGAATAGGATGGTTGTGTTGATGTTATTATCTAACTTGGACATAGGTGTCTAGTACATAATATTAAATATATCTAAGTGAAACCACCTATATCCTTATGGGTTTTATGTGCCTTTACTTTAGTGTTTTCAGTTATCATACATAATCTATCACTCTTTTTTAAATGATAAACCTTAACTTTTTCACCCTTAGAGTGACTATGGGAAAAATGGGCAAGTCGGCACACTGTATCGAATTACCCCAAGGATACCTCTAAAAATGGTAACTACTTGCTTATTCAATACTCTGAAGAGGGCCTAAGACTTATGTAGTTCTCCTCTATGTGGTGGCTTATGGGTGCACAAGGATGCAATGTGTGATAATCAAGTAGATAGAGTGACCTAACTTGTAACTTAGAAAGTATGGTTCATAGAGTTCTCCTTAAATACTTCAATCTTGTGGATGGGCTTTCCCTATGATTGACATTGAAATAGGATAAAATAGGGGATATTCACTCACTTTGATTCTTTATTGGGTACCTTTGGTAAGTTTCCTTATGATTTGTTAGGTCTATGTTATGTGGAGAACTAATGAGGATTGATCATGCATATATACCAATACTATCAGGAAATATATTAAATTAAAGCACTTAAGTTGACCATAAGAACATGTTACAATTTCAATGTTTATGAATTTAGGTCAATGGAAACTTATGTTGGCATAGTACACTTGCATTGTCATAGGTATCTAATTGGGATATAATTATTCAGGAAGATATAAAATAAGTATAGGTCTAAAACTTGTAGAGACAAAAGATAAATAGGTTTATATAATTTTGAGTGATGATAGAAAGCCTAGGTCATCAAAATAACACTAGTTTGACTAAGAGATAATTAATTTGGTACAGATATATAGTGTATGTGATCCTTTTAGTAGCATTAAAGTCTAATAACTGATAACTATATACATGATAAGTATTTTCTAAGTGTATAGGATTGAGGTACTATATAATTTATATTTTGAGTCTATAATTAGCATGGGAATTATTTATTTGATCAATGATGTCATACCCTTTAGGTTGACTAATTTTCCTTGTGGGAGGTGAAGGGGGTTGAGGAGGAACATGTTGAACACCTTTATTTTTGGGTATGTTTCATCTCATAGTAGTGAAAGCATAGACCGCATATCCCATATAAGCTTTTGGAAAATAATGGGATTAGTATGGTAGCTAAAATAATTCAAAGATCAAGGGGGGAAGAACAAAAGGATTCATGCATTCCCTTTGGTTCTTGGTGGTGTCAATATGTAATTTGAATTTAACATTACAACAATGTGAATTAAAGAAGGATAATAATGGGTCATTATTTATTTTAGTGTTAGTTTTATTACATATAAATTTTATCCACTTGATTTCATGTTTTTGAAACAAATTAAATATTTCAAGCTAAAAACATGTAATTATAACAATTATCACTTTTATTAAAAAGAATACACTATGAATATCCATAATAGCCATCATATAATGTGTAAAATAAATAACCAACCACTTTAATCAAATCATGAGGAATGTTTAGAAACAAAAAGATATTATTTATTAAAAAAAAGGATAAACAAAACCCAAAAATTGATTTATAAATAGGTATAGATTTCACCCTCTAATTCTAATTTACTAAAAATAGTAAATTAAAAAAATTGTAAACTCCATATACAATTTTGGAATACAAAAATAGATATATTATCCATTCAAAATTAATATAAAATACCTCTTATAATTTTTAAAATAGAGTTTTTATGGGTCAGATATTAGTTGAACAAGTAGGAGGACAAGCCACAAGCCTGAGAGTGGAAGCCCTAGTAGGGAAATGAGTGTGAAACCCTAGGGAAAAAGATAGAAGTAGACAAATTTTCACCTAAATAAATTTAAATAATGAAGAATCAAGTATAAAAATCAAACCCTAAGGAATAGATTTTAAACCCCTTGAAAGAAGGATGAAACCCTATAGGAAAAAACTTAGGGTTTTTTGTAATGTTCAAGTAATATGTGGGTTCACCAATACTTTTTACCCTAATTTGGATTTGTGTAACTATAATGAAGATAGAAACTTATGTTTAATTTAGATTATAAAGTATAAAACTTAAGTATGAATATGAATGTAAAATGCTTAAATTGACTTGATAAGTGGCATGTGCTAAATACATAAAATACTAACGAGATCAAGGTACATAGATTTTATAGTTCATTTACTAATTATGATTGAATACTAACATTAGAAAGGGGTTGGAAGTAAACCTATGAGTCACTCAAATATATAGTTGATTTTTTGTGCACACAAGGTCACTAATGTCAATATGGTGTGAAATTTTCAATGAAACTAAATATAGGCTGACATTAATGTCCTAAGTCATTTTAAGTCTTTATGACCATACAATCCACTATGCCTCCCTATAATAGATATTTATGTGTGATCCTAATGCTTGATTATGTAAAAATCTATAAATTGGTCTCCTTATCCTTAAAACCTTAGGTCCCCTTTTAAAGGAATGAAATTTGAAAAAATGTGGGAAGTGCAATGGGATGAGCTAACCCCAATCAACCCCATTGATGATTTACCACTTTCTATGTATCCAATACTTCAAATATTGAATTCAAGCCACATGTAATTATTTTCCTTAGTGTGAATTTGAAATTGTGTTCCTTTGCTAAACGAATGCACCTAATGGTGTATATTTTGAAAACTTATAATTATTTCTCTTGACTTGGCTTGGTGTATTTCATAATTGTTTGATGACATCTCCTAGTGACTGATTTTTTAGTTAGGAAGAATAGGGAAAAATATTCTCAATGTGTATTAGTGTATATATGTGTACTACATGAGTTTTATATGGATGCTTGATATATATTTAGATGATATTTTATGATTATATAGAACTTGAGTCTTGTACACTTGGAAAATTCAAACCTTGGTTGTTCCTCATAGTTCTTTACCTTTTTCACTTCCATGAGTCTCATATCTACTCTATCTTTATTCCCCTTGGTCTATATCTCTTAATATGACTAGTATTATTTTGATGACCCAAGTCTTATATCTTTCCCAAAATTCTTAAATATTACTTATCTTCCATATCTACAAGTTGAGAACATGTACCTACTTTCTTAATCCCTAGACACTAATATCTTAGTTAGGCAGTAGTGTCAAACTTACTATCATATCTTGATGCAAGTGTCCAGTTCCATAAGCTCATCTAATTTACAAATAAAATGTATCTTAATGGTTAGCATAAGTTCTTTAATATGATTTATTACTCCAAAGTGATCAATATAAATATAAGATCAACCCTTTATCATTCCACACCTATGTTACACCTAGAAAAGACCAAAGAAAACAAGGCAACTTATAAAAATCACTCTATCAAGCATTCAATTAAACAAATATTACTTATTTATTCTTATTTCAATACCTATCATAGGGAATTTACATCTATAAGTCTAAATTACTAAAGGAGCATCCCAAGAGCCTGATTTTTTAAGTTACAAGCTAGGTCACTATTATACTTTATTTGCACATATTGTATGATTCACACACAAACCAACATGTAGGGGAGAAATAAATATGTTTGAGTAACCTTTTAAAATTATTGGATATGTAATTAGTACCTAATAACAATGAGGTATTAATGGTATCTCAACACTATGTGCCCACTAAATCATTTTTCTTTAAGATCAATATGAAAATGGAAAGTTAGGGTTTTACCAGTTCACAAGGAGTGATAATCCATGACCCATATTTAAATACACTAGATTGAAGGAAAATCAAAACCTATAATCATCTAAGTTGTCACATATTATTTCAATGGATATTCAATATAGGACACTAGCATCGAACTTAGATAGTAGCATCGATGTAACCAACTCAAGTAGATGTTACTATTTAGAGAGCCAAAAGTATCAAAATAAGAATTTGATGAATGTTCCAAAATACCCTTCCCACTTAATTTATACCTATTCTAGATATATAACTACATTAGTTTTAAAACAATTGAAGTACTTCACTTCTTTCTCATTTTTATATTTATCATAGTTTCACTGTCTATATTTAGATCATCTCAGCATAATAAATTTAGTTTATGCTTATATCCAAGTTTAGAATCTAATTGGCTTATTATAGATCTAATTATCACCCTTGTGCCATTTCATTTCTATATAACCCTTTCACATCTAGATAACCCAAATCTAGACCATTTTAAGATGTCATTATTACTTTTATGGACATTTTACAAGTCATGTCCCTTCAATTATGTGGCATTTGAACATGCTTATTATTTTTGATCTCCTTAGACCCTTACCTTATGACTTGATTTTGAGTGCCATTGTGTGTGTGCTTCTTTCCTTGTTAAACTTATATTATTAATAACTAGACATTGGCATGATATTTATTATGCATCTTAGGCCTACATGTGATCACATTGGTTATATGCACTTCAATGATACATTTACATAAACATGTTCCCTTCTATATGCTACATGGTGACATTCACATATTATAATTTTTTATTATCTTTTTGAGGTGAGGTAACTACCAATTCTTATCTTTCCCTCACCTAAAATGGGTTCATATTAGTGGGAACATGTCATAGAGATATGTTCTCCACACTTGACATAGTTTTCAGAATCAATGTGGGATGCTTTGGAAACATGCTCTCCACACTCACTTAGATATGGTACGTATATTATTTTCTAGATTTATTTGGGGCATGCTTTGAAAGCATGTTTTCAACACTCATTTAGTATATGGTACTTATATAAATTCTTAGATTCAGTGGGAGCATGCTTTGTAATAATATTTTCCACACCTAATCAGTATTCAACATCTCTAAATTATAGTGAGGGCATACTTTGGAAGCATGTCATCCACACTTAAAAATTTATCTAAATTAGATGAAGCACACATTTATATGATTCAAATTCATAGTTGTGGTATAATTATATACATTGGTACTATTTTTATATATAGTTTTAGTATGATACATATCTAAGGTGCATATTATATAAAACATGTGCCTACTATTACAAAATTCAAATTAGATTTAGATTCCAAAACTCTTTTATGGACTGTTACCATAACATAGACTTTTTCATACTAATACCCCATGTAATTTTACAAACTTTCATTGAGCCAATATATTATGGTAGTTGGTTCAATTTTGGTATTGTGGTGGTGATCAAATCACTCAATCTTGCCAAGTTTTCATGTTTGACTTGATCATCTAGCCTCACCAGGTTATAAGTATCATTGGGTTGCATAGTTGAGTTAATCTCAACTACCAAGTAGCAACTCACTTTTGATTCAAAGTTGGGGGTATGTGTCTTCCAATATTTTTCTTTCTCTATCTCCTTAGATATATGCACTTTAAAGACTTATCTATATTTATCCTAATATCATTTTTTAATCTTTACAATGATACATCTTTTCAAAATAACTTAACAATAGGCAAGGTGGTTACGTTGACACACAAGTGTACTCCTAAACCTTATTGTTTCAAATTCAATCTATTTCAAGTACTTTCAGCCTAGATTATATACACTAATTTTATACTATTACATTATCTTAGTTGTAGGTCAGTCACCATCAAAGCACTCAAGTTAGACACATGCAAATATAAGGTGTGCATACACACTTAGGTACATATTCCTTTCCTTTAAACTAGAAATTTCATTACTATATTAAAGGGGGTAAATGTATACCATATTTTATGATTATATAGCACCTCAATCTTATACACTTGGCAAACTCAAACCTTGGTTGTTCCTCTTAGTACTTTACCTTTTCTACTTTCATGAGTCTCTCATCTACTCTATCTTTGTATCCATTGGCCTATATATCTTATCCTAAATAGTCCTATGTTGATGACCCAAGTCTTATTTATTACATAGAATTATTAAAATTTACTTATCGTCCATCACTACAAGTGCATAACCTATACTTTCTTTCCTACTCCCTAGACATTGACATCTAGGTTAGATAGTAGCATTGATGTTATTGTCATGTCCTGACATAAGTGTTTAATACCCTAAAAGAATATAATTTTCAAATGAAATGTATTATAATGGTCATCCTAAGTTATTTAATGTGATTTATTACTCTAAATGGATTGATATAAATACAAGATCAACTCTGATTCATTCCCCACCTATGCTACACATAGAATATACCAAAGAGATAAAATCAACTTAACAAAATCACTCTATCAATCATTTTATTGAAAAAATCTTTCCTATTTATTCCTATTTCCATAATAATCATATGGACTACACATCTATAGGTCTAAATTACTAAAGGAATATCCTAAGAGACAAATTTTCTAAGTTATATGCTAGGTCACTATTGCACTTACTTTTCACATGTTGTATGATTCACACATAAGATAACATATCAGGAAGAACTACATACATCTAATGCCCTCTTGAGATTATTGTATATATAGGTAAAACCCATTAACAGTTGAGTCTTTATGTTAGCTTGACACCATATTCCCACTAACCCCTTTTAACCCAAGTCTAATATGAAAATGGAAAACTAGGGTTTTACCATTTCACAAGGAGTAATAATCCATAACCCAGATCTGAATACACAAGAGCAAAGGTGAAGCAAAACCTAGAAGCATCCAAGTGGTCACATCACGTTTCATTAGATATTCCATATAGGAAAGTATCATTGAACCCATATAGTAGCTTTGATGCAACATCCTAGGGTGATGTTATTGTCTAAAGAGATATAATCATCAAAACTAGAATGTAATGAATGTTGTAGAATCTCCCACCTACCTACTTTTTACATGTTCTATATCTAGAATTGCATTAGCATCAAAATAAGCTAAGTACTTCATTTATTTGATATATATATATATATATATATATATATATATATATATATATATATATATATCATAATTGTACATTCCATATTTAGAGTATATCAACATAATAAATTTAGTGTATGTTTATATTTTAGTTTAGCATCTAATTGGCCTACTATACATCTGATTATCACCCTTGTGCCATTTCATTTTTATATCCCTTTTAGCATCTAGATAACTCTAATCTAGACCATTTTAGATTTAAATAAGATGATAGATGAACTTATAATATTGATCTTTATTTTTATTTGTGTGAGTCCATTTTGGTAATTTCTCATGCCACCAACATGTTGGGTAAATGAGTTGACCCATATGGATTGATTATATTTAAAAATTAGTTATTTTTGGGTGAGAGATAATAACATCACCCTCAGGTCTATTTTGTTGATGAAATTATCTAACCCTAAATTTTATGTTTAGGAGATAACAATGCAAATCTGATGATCTAAATATGTTTGAGTAATATATTTAGCTAGTTTGACATATACTGAGATGTTCTTATAGGTGATTGATATAAAAATAGGAGGGTCAAAATTATAGTGATTTATGTGGATGTGAAAGGTGTATAATATTTTTTCAGATATGCATAAGTCTTTAGTATAAATGTAGGTCAAGGTTGAATTTTTCAAGTGTCTAATACCATATTTTATTATCTATAGATATATCTACTGAACATTGATACTTATATGACCATTTACCTTAAAGTATATGTTTCATACATGCTTTAATGATAAAACATATTGTATGAGGACATATATTGTTAAGTTTGTATAAATAATTTACATGATTACACTTTTATATAAGATATGATGTACATAACTCTTTATTTTGAGATGACTAATTTTTAGACTTCACCCCTCATATCAAAATTTAGGCATATAATGGGCTTGTTTCATAGATTTTGGCTATGATAGATAGACATTTCATAATCTATGATAGGTTATATGGTTGAGATGGATTAGATTGAGTAGGTTGAGACACATTTTGGTATTCTACAAGAGTATGAGGAAAATTTGAGACAATATACAAAATTTTGGTAGATAAATGTTGACATTTTATATCACTTTGAGGGACATACGGATCATATTGGGGCAAGGAATTTGTTAATGTAAAAAATATTATATTTTTATATTAAGGATTAGTTGGGAATGATGGTACTATGTGAGTACTTTAGGTTAATATATGTTTACATTGGTTGATCTTTATACATATGAACCTTATACAAAGTTTCACTTTTACATACAAACCTAATTTAGGGTTTACCTTGACATATGAACTTAATTTTTGGGTTCTACAAAATAGTTGTTAAGATACTCAAAGCATTGTGGTTGAGGTTACTATATCACTCAACTTATAACACTCCTTATCTATTGGAAGTTGTATAATTTATAATACTTTATGGTTTTAATCATTACCTATCCTTGGGCATGATCACCCCATGATATTCTCTAATAAAATTCAATAAGTGGTAGCTTAGTTTATATACCATCAAGTATATTCATTAATTGGATTTTCAATTTGAAATGATTCAATTATTCAAATTATTTTAATTATTATCATGAGAATACATTGATCCACACATGTTTTCTTGTAGGTTTCACATGGAGCAAAGGGTACATTTTGACTATCATTTTAAACACCAATCATGGTTAGTATAGTTACCAAATTTATTATCTTATTATTTTGATTTTAGCATTTAATATTAAAATAAAATGGGAGCATCTATATACAACTATATTTTGTATTATATAATTTGAAACCATTAACTTTGGCATACTTTGACAATGCATATACATTATAATCTTGAGAACAATTTCCCTCTATCTTTCTACCCATTTATCATCTTAGCCATCTTTATTCGCCAAACATGCCTATTTAAGTTAAACTTAGTCTATACAAGAACATCTCAAAATCCTATACATACCTTCTATAGATACTAAAATTGTATATTTATAGCATCTCAATCTTGTACATTTGATAAATAACAATCAGATCTCTACCCTTTAGTTTTATACCTTATCATTTCCAAAAAAATTGCATTCACCATCTCACTATACCTAAATGATTATATTATAGTTTGAACCTTATCATTTTGATGACCCAAACCACCTATATACTATAAAAAAAACTTAAAACTTGATATATATCCTTCACTATCAGTTACAAATTCTTACCTATTTTCTACTATTCTAGACATTATCAACCATAAAGGGACATTATTGTCAATGCTAGTGTCTAGAACCTTATCAAGTGTCTAGTCACCTAAAGTCATAAAAATTGTAAAATATTTGAAACCTATGGTTTATCTTATTTTTATTATTAAACCTTATTATGATATATTTTCAAAATATGTGGTATAAATAAAATTCTAAGACTTCTCATTATCTATCTAGAAAATACCAATCAATCACCTAACAAGGCTCATCCAATCAATCAAACAACTGAGATATTCTAACCTATTCACCCTTATTTATTTGTTAGTCATAAGAGTAGTCATACAAAAGTTCTGAAGCATCCAAAGAGAATACCATGAGTGGTATTTTTCAAGTTACAAGATATATCATTGCATACATTTACATATATCATATTACACCATTTTTCACACACACTCCCACACATAAGGGAAAATTACATAATTATACAATCTTATCATTAGGGAATCCTTTACACATGCCAATGGATATTAATACCTTAAAAAACTAAATAATGGTTTAAAAAATAGATTACATTAAACAAAAATATTATGAATATGAGTCCAAAATTGACATACTAGTGCAAAAACTTCATCAGACTATATTATCTAAGGTACTAAAAAGATAATTTACATATTAACCTAAGCCCTCAACTTCATTACTCTAGAAGTTGATAGAGAATGAGATTATATCTCTCTATTCTATAAAGGTTGATATGAGTCTACCTCTACCCCAAGTATATGATACAAATGCTTATTATTATTATCATCAAGGACTAGGGCATTTTACAAGTAGATGTTTTATCTTGAAACATAATATCCAAGATCTTATTGATGACCAAAAAAATATATTTGAGGATCCTACAAAGGAATTATGTTCACAAAAATGAAAAAATAATCCACATCAATAATATTTAATGATTAAATTATACATGGATGATGCTTATGTCAGGAATCTAGAACAACAAACATGCTCTGATGCCACTAGTTGGGATCTTGCTTCTCAGAAAAAGCACAGTATGATTACCAAGTATAAGCAATTGAATATGCGGAAATAACCAGAAACACAAGTAACTAGAATTCACCAATAGCACAGAATATGAGAGACAATACACTATCTTGTATTAACACTAACAGAAAAGAATACAACAAAGAGCCGCCACACTCTTTCACCTTACAGAGATTCGCCACACCTCAAGTGTTCAGTAATTCTTCTCACACACACTCTCCTACACAAAAAAAATGGTCCCAACAACCAACTCACACACAGAATTGGTGTTCACCTCACCAACCAGTCAGTAATAACCCTGCCGGTACATCAAGCACTCTATAGCACTTCAAGCTGATCTCTCATGAACCTGCAACCTGCAATTCAAAGACCAAACTTACATGTAGATCCCCAATGAGCTTGCAACAACCTACAACTCACAGATCTTACAACTAGAAGGAACTCTTCCTTTCTATCTCATGCCTTATACAATACATGCCAATGGGTCTATAAATAGATCCCTAACTCAAACACTAACTTAGACTCTTAATTTAGACAATAGTCCTCGCAGCACAAGACTCTAACTGGTCTCAACATGCAAACTCTTCGTTCACTTAACTAACTATCCGTGAAACGAGCAGTTCTAGAACACACAGGCGACCGACGTCGGTCCCTGCTTGTCTGGTTCTGCCGACGTCGGCCGACTTCCTGTCGTCGCCGGTGGCCTTCTGCACTGGACTCTGCCGACGTCGGTCCTGCTGCCTACGCCGGTTCCTGTAGAACTCAGCAACCATCTGTTCCTCAGTTTGTAAAGGTTGAAGCTTTTAGCTCCACAACCTAACAATCTCCCACTTGGAGATAAACAGCTGCAACCTGTACATGTACCTGTACACCGTCTAGTTTGTTACCTTGGCTATGTATCCATCTTCAAAATCATCCTTGAAGACCAACCACCACAAAATTCGTGGTGCAAAACCTGTCATCCAAATTACCTGCCACATCCACATCTACAACCATGTAGAAATAAACCTGAACTTGCATAGCATGTGCACCTGCTACTAGTCCCTGTAAGAATCCACTGAACTGACCTCTAATGGTTCTCTCCTGGATTGGCTCCTAACTTGTGACAACTCCCACTGCTTGGGAAAACTCAGGTTTAGTACATACCATGCACTCAACCTCATTATGTGAATCAAGACCCCTGTTCATAGAACTGTCCAACCATCGGCGTGCCAACCGGTTTCACACAATCATCCTGAAACAAAGTCAACACATGACCTTCCATGTCTCTAGAACACACTATTGCCAAAGAATCTTGCTGCTCCCAGATCCTCCATGACAAACACCTGAACTAGCTTTACCTTTAGTTCAGCAATACCTGTATATGTAACCCTGCAACAAGCACATCATACAGAAAATAGGATAGTGTAGCTAATACTATCCAACCTGGTAAAGAGAAACACAATGAACAAACCTCCATTGCCCTGCAGCTAATACAAGATCAAATACCCTGATCTTCCATCTCACGTATCTATTTCTGCTCTTCTTCATCCTTAACATCCATTCATCTTTCAGTGCTTACTTCCAGCTGGCCACACTACCCAAAACCCCTGTTTGGTTCTCCTCCAAGGAATCACATCCTCATTCATGCCTAGCTCCCACTGTTTCCTGGATCTACCTATTCTGCTTCTTCAATAACTCCCTGGTCCTATGCCATAAGTGAGCAATAAGTAGTGTAAAGAAGGGAAATGACGAATTTAAGAACTTACTTACACCTTCAGTCCTCCATATGGGCGCTTGAGACTCCATGACAGGTTGCTGTCCACCCAAAATTCATCTCAGTGACCGATGCCGATCACATCTCAGTCTACAGCCGACCGATGTCGGTTCCCTGCAACTGCCTCTCCACCGACGTCGTTTTCCTCTGGCCGACGCCGGTCTCTATCTGCCCCGATTCACCGACGTCGGGCTACACATAGCCGACATCGGTCCCTGTCTAGACACCGACGCCAGTTTTCCTGCCGACGTCGGTCTCTGTGTTTTTCTTGTGAGACCTGACCTTTTCCCGCGAGCTCCTTTTGGATCAAACCCTTGTCCAAAACACCCTTGCTCTGCTCAGAATTCCTCTGCACCTTGTGCTGAACTCTGTCCGTCACCTTCTCCTTGAAAACCAAGGCTTTCCTGTTCTTGTCACTAACATCGGATTCCTCAAGAAATCTCACCTTTTTCTTCTGCATACAGAAACCACGATCCATGCCTTCCAAATCCGAAAGCATATCCTTTGACTCAAGAACCAGCATCTCCTTCATATCTATGTGACCAAGCCTATCAAGCCACATCTCTGAATCTACAGCTGAAGTAGATAACCCAGAAGAAGAATCAGTAAAACAAGTAGATAGATAAAGCGTACCTACTTTCTTACCTCTAGCTATAACAAGTGTACCCTTGGTAACCTTCCAAGAGTCCGCTATGAGAGTTACTGTGCAACCCTCTTCACCCAAACTTCTAATAGAAATCAGATTCCGCTTCAGAACTGGGACGTGCATGACCTCCTTTAACACCCATATGTTACCTGTCTGCAGTTTTAGCTTCACTTTGCCTTTGCCAACAATCTGACAAGACTTACCATCCCCTACACAAATTTCTCCAAAATCTCCCTGGACATACTCATGAAAAAATTCCCTATGTGGGGATGCATGAAAAGAGGCACCAGAATCTAATACCCAAGATTCTACTTTATCCAAAGAACATACCAAAGCATCCTGTGCAATGTAACCTGCAGCATCTGCTTCTTCTTCATGTTCTTCATGCTGATCTGTACCCGATCTGCAATCTCTCTTTAAGTGCCCTTGCTTTCCACATTTCCAGCAGGTTATTCTGCCATACCTGGACTTGGATCTCTTGCCTGTCTTCGACCTTGATCTCCCA
This sequence comes from Torreya grandis, assembly GCA_037957365.1. Taxonomy (NCBI): domain Eukaryota; kingdom Viridiplantae; phylum Streptophyta; class Pinopsida; order Cupressales; family Taxaceae; genus Torreya; species Torreya grandis. Next base: position 1,180,155 of record JARHVA010003548.1, on the reverse strand, counting down.
CGCTCTATCTTCTCTCTTGGCCTTCCTCTTCCTTCAACACTCAAAGCATCTCCAGATGATTCACCTGTGCTTTTCTTGCGTATCTCTTCGTTCAAGATTACACTCACAATATCATCCACTTTTAAGACTTTTGAAGGAGACACAGTGTTAGAAACTGCCATTACCATACCTTCCCAACTTTCAGGTAATGAACACAAGATTAAGAGAGCTCTTATTTCATCATCAAATACAATATTGACTGAACTTAACTGGTTTACTAAACCATGGAAATCACTAAGATGGCTATGAACAGATCCACCTTCCAACATTTGCAAATTAAATAAACGCTTCATAAGAAATACCTTATTCGAAGCTGAGGGTTTTTCATATAAATTTGCCAAAGATTCCATCAACTCCACCGTTGTCTTACACTGTGATAAGCTGGAAATCACAGATGATGCAAGACTCAATCTAACAGATCCCAGAGCCTTCCGATCAAGAACCTCCCATTCTTCATCTTTCATATCCAAGGGTTTGCTAGCAACCCCACCCAACGGTAAGTACAAATCTTTCTGATACAGATAGTCCTCAATCTGCATCCTCCATAATTGGTAGTTCTTGCCATTGAACTTTTCCATTCGTAGTTGACTGCTTTCTGTCATTGCTCAACTCCCACTCAAACAGAAACCCTGTGAGTAACTTGTAATCAAAACACACTACCCAGATCTACACCAATCTGTTAGTATCCCAACCAAAAGCTCTGATACCGATTGATGGTATCAAGCTTAAGAACTTACAACCAAGGCTCTGATACCAGTTGTCAGGAATCTAGAACAACAAACATGCTCTGATGCCACTAGTTGGGATCTTGCTTCTCAGAAAAAGCACAGTATGATTACCAAGTATAAGCAATTGAATATGCGGAAATAACCAGAAACACAAGTAACTAGAATTCACCAATAGCACAGAATATGAGAGACAATACACTATCTTGTATTAACACTAACAGAAAAGAATACAACAAAGAGCCGCCACACTCTTTCACCTTACAGAGATTCGCCACACCTCAAGTGTTCAGTAATTCTTCTCACACACACTCTCCTACACAAAAAAAATGGTCCCAACAACCAACTCACACACAGAATTGGTGTTCACCTCACCAACCAGTCAGTAATAACCCTGCCGGTACATCAAGCACTCTATAGCACTTCAAGCTGATCTCTCATGAACCTGCAACCTGCAATTCAAAGACCAAACTTACATGTAGATCCCCAATGAGCTTGCAACAACCTGCAACTCACAGATCTTACAACTAGAAGGAACTCTTCCTTTCTATCTCATGCCTTATACAATACATGCCAATGGGTCTATAAATAGATCCCTAACTCAAACACTAACTTAGACTCTTAATTTAGACAATAGTCCTCGCAGCACAAGACTCTAACTGGTCTCAACATGCAAACTCTTCGTTCACTTAACTAACTGTCCGTGAAACGAGCAGTTCTAGAACACACAGGCGACCGACGTCGGTCCCTGCTTGTCTGGTTCTGCCGACGTCGGCCGACTTCCTGCCGTCACCGGTGGCCTTCTGCACTGGACTCTGCCGACGTCAGTCCTGCTGCCGACGCCGGTTCCTGTAGAACTTAGCAACCATCTGTTCCTCAGTTTGCAAAGGTTGAAGCTTTTAGCTCCACAACCTAACAGCTTATTATGGGCATAACCATATTGATCCTACACAAACAAAAACCACTTTCCATATAAAACATTTTCAGCATCTTGGTTTTGATCTACAATACTTTCAAAAGAAGTTCACTTGGAAAGAATCCTTTAGAAACATACTAATACCAATTACTTGTGGTCCTAAATTAATTCAAACATGGGTTTGGGTTATGCCTACCACATCTCCACATGAAATTACATTAATCACTCTTTGGTTATCCCGAATAGAAGAAAAAATTGATCCAGATTAGTAAGGTATTTCCTTTCCTAATGAAGGCACACTAATACATATTTCAAATGATATCATTACATATTATACTATACATGAAAAATGTGAGGAGGAACACACTATGTACCTTTTAAACCTATCCAATCATGATATAAACAATGTAAAATATCCAACTTAAATTTTTAAGTTTCATAGTGGGGGAGATATCTATGACCATCCACTATATTGCATCATAGGATGATATTTCCTCTTAAAAAATTCCAAAAATACTCAAAAAATAATAAACATAGATGCTCTATTGGCTCCTTTCCATCCATGTGTTACATCCATTTTGATGGATGGCATACCCATTTACTCCTACATACACATATGTGTCATACTTATACTTGAGTGTGATACATGCATACACATACATGATACATTCTTATATCAGATGTTAGGATTTCCCTCTACTCATGTCATATGAACATTGGTGTAATCCATTTATTTGGTCTTGATACACATAGGTTATATGATTTGATGATCATTCTACATTATCATGTTTTAATCTACAAATGAACTTATGCATGCCTATTATCCATGATTATATCTTACAAAAGGTACTTGATATGATATATACTTGACATAATTTTCCTAAAACATTATATCCATCAGCTAATATGAAATGTTTATCTTGGTTGTTTATCCTTTATGTTGTGTACTTCCTTGGGTGTCGTATATTTCCTTTTTTGAGAATTTGAATATGTTCCTTCGCTTGTGGAAATTGTGCCTATGTATGATTTCCTTTAAATTTGCATATGTTATATATATATATATATATATATATATATATATATATATATATATATATATATATATATATATATATATATATATTTTAATGTCATTCTTACTTTTATGGGCATTTGACTAAGTCATGTCCCTTTAATTATGCAACATTTAAACATGCCACTTATTTACTGTCTCCTTTGACCATTACCTTTTGACTTGATTTTGAGTGATCTTGTATGTGTGTTTATTTGCTTGTTGTGATTATATTATTAATATATATACATTTATATGATATTTATCATGCATATTAGTCCTATATATGATCACATTGTGTCTATACAATTCACTAATACATTTACCTAGACATTTTCCTTCAATATGCTACATGGTTACATTCACATATTATGTAGTTGTCTTATCCTTTTGAGGTGAGCTAACTACAAGTTCATATATTTCCCTCACCTCAAAGGGGGTACATAATAGTGTGGGAATGTCAAAAATACATGTTATCTACACTTTTTATAGATCATATATTCATTAGAGGTATGTTTTGGAAGCATTCTCTCCACACTAACTTAGTATATGATACTTATATGAGTTTTTAAATTCATTAGGGGCATGTCATATAGGAATGGATTTCACACATTCATATTTATTATATTTAGTTGGGTCATGTCATATAGGCATGGATTCCACATATTAATAGTTCCCAAATTTGGTGGGGGTATGCTTTGGAATCATGTTCTCCACACCTATTCAATATTTAGTATCTCTAGTTTATCGTGGGGGAATGTTTTGGCAACATGTCCTCCACATTGCTACTTATATAAATTTTTAGATTTATCCATATATAGTGGGGGTATTCATTGGAATCATGTCCTCCACACTTACATAATTATTTAAATTAGTAAAAGTACATAATTATATGATTTAGATCATAGTTGTGGTAAAATTATATACATTGGTATTATTGTTATACATAGTTTTGACATGAGACATATCTAAGGTGCATATACTATTAAATATGTGCCTAATATTATAAAATTCAAATTATTTTTAGATACCAAAACATTTTTATAGACTATTACTATATCATAAATATTTATGTACTGATACCCTATGTATTTTTATAGACTTTATTGAGACAATCTACTGCAATAGTTGGTTCACTTTTTGGTATGGTTGAGGTGATCAAATGACTTGATCTTTCCAAATATTGACTTGATCATCCAAAATCACTAGGTTAAAATTATCATTGGGTTACATGATTGAGCTAATCTCAACTTCCATATGAAAACTCACTTTTACTCCAAAGTTAGGGGCATATGCCTCTCTCTCTCTCTCTCTCTCTCTCTCTCTCTATATATATATATATATATATATATATATATATATATATATATATATATATATATGTACTTTAACTATTTATCTATATTTATCATAATCTTAGTTCTATAACCTTACAATGATACATTTTTCTCAAAATAACTTGTCAATAGGCAAGGCAGTTACATTGACACATGTGTACTCTTAAACATGGATTCTTTAATTTCAATCTATTTCAAGTACTTTCAACCCAAATTATATGCATTGATTTTATACTATAACATGCTCTTGGTTTTAAGTTAATCACCATCAAATCACTCAAGTTGGTCACACATAAAAATAAGGGGTGCATGCACACCCAGGTACACATTCCTTTCCTTTAAACTATCAATCTCATTAACAGATTAAAAGGGGTAATGTTTATGATATTTTATGATTATATAGAACCTCAGTCTTGTACACTTGGAAAACTCAGAGTTTGGTTTTTCCTCTCAATTCTCTACCTTTCTCACTTCTACAAGTCTCACATCTATTATATCTTTATGCCACTTAGCCTATATCTCTTAGTCTAAATAGTCTTATGTTCAGGACCTAGGTCTTTTATCTTTCCCAAAATGATTAAAATGTACTTATCTTTCATATCTACAAGTTATAAACTCATATATATTCTCATTCTCCTTGGACACTAATGTATAGATTGTATAGTAGTGTCAATGTTATTATCATGTCCCGATGTAAGTGTCTAGTTCCCTAGAGTCATCCAATTTGAAAATTAAATATATCCTAATGGTCATCCTAAGTTACTAATGAAATTTATTACTCTAAATGGATTGCTATAAATACAATATTAACCCTCACTCATTCCTCACCTATGAATACCTAAAAATGAGCAAAGAGACCAAAACACTTATTAAAAGCATTCTATCAAGCATTTAATTGAAAAAAACTTCCCTATTTCCATACCAACTATAGATACAACACATATATAGGACTAAAATACTAAAAGAGCATCCCAAGATCCTAATTTTCCAAGTTACAAACTAGGTCATTATTGTACTTACTTTTCACACATTGTATGATTCACACATAATCCAACATGACTACATCAATCTGAGGCCCTCTTCAGAGTATTGGCTACGTAGGAATCATATTTTAAATTTTTTTCATTGGAGTTAGCTCGATGCCATATGCCCACTAATCTATTTTTCACCAAGGTCATATTAAATATGTAAAGTTATGGTTTTTCCATTTCACAAGGAATGATAATCCATGACCTAAATTTGAATGCACTAAAGTGAAGGTGAAGCAAAACCTAGAAACATACATGTGGTTTCATCTTGTTTTAACAAATATTATGTATAGTACATTAACATTGAATATAGATAGTAGCATTGATGTAACTTTCCCAGGCTAATGTTACTATCTAGGGATCTAGAAGCATCAAATTTAGAATATGATAATTGTTCCATAATCTTCTTCTCGCCTAATTTTATCGTGTTATAGATATATAATTGAATTAGCATTATAAGAAGCTAATTGCTTCACTTATTTAACATTTTTATATCTATCATAGTTTTACTTTCCATATTTAGACTATCTTAACATAATAAATTTAGTGTATGCTTATATATGGGTTTAGCATTTAATTGACCTACTATAAATCTAATTATCACCCTTGTTCCATTTCATTTATATATACCCCTTTAATAAAATCTATATAACATCAATCTAGATACCATTTTATGGTTAAATATTTTTTAATATGACATTAATAAGGAGCTTAAACATAGCTACTATAGAGGATAACCTAGAAACCAAGATGCTTAGATACTATTAGATCTGCACACCCTAAAAAAGGGTGTAACCTTATCTCTAACTCAAGTGTGCAATGATAAATAAAGAGTTATAAATATCCAAGGAAACCAACTAATAACCTAGTGGAATAATCCTAAGAGGGTAAGTAATATTTAAAATATCCTAGGAAACCAAATATGAATCTAGGGTAATAAATCCAAGAGGAGAAACAATATTAAAATACATTTTAATTATATAAAAGTGATAATGATATGAATATGATAGTAGAGCATATGATAACTTAAAAGTGTCCTATAATATCACCACATTCCTCTAATATGATTTCAAGGATCTTTTATTTCAATTATAGCATGTGGCTATCACAACATCCTCAATTTTATTAGATATTTGTGTAAGCATATCCTTGTGAATGGGCTCAATTAAGATATTAGCTAAGAGTGTAATCAAGAGGTTGGACCTTCAACTATAAATCATGTGTATATTAAATATGTTCCTTTGTACGTGAGTGTTCTATAATATTATAGTAGGCTCTACACTCATCTATTGAGTGTGAATATGGATAATGTAAGTAACAATAATTATCCCATTTTTGGGGAACATGGGAAGAATTTTTATAATGTGAGTGATAATATTAGTGGTGAGGTGGAGGTGGAATTAATTGGATTCAAATTTGTTGTTGATGTTGTCGGTATGCTTGGAAATCGGTTGTAAAATGTGTGGTATCATGAAACTCAAAAAAATGCCTTAGATAAAGTGGCATGTTTTTTGTCTCTCTATATCAAGAGTGTGCTCTTATGAATATAAAAACTCCAAAAGTCTCTTGTATGCCTTAAAATTCTCATTGATATTTCTAGAGGTAATATACCATTGATAATACATGGAGTGATCATATGATATTGAATTTCATCATTATGAGGTATGAGATGTCAATTGAACATTTTTTTATACTAGGGTATAGTTGTAAGAAAAATTTTCCATCAAAGGGGACCTTGCTTAAGGGGCCAAGGTGGTCCTAGGTTTTTTAGGAAAGCTAATTTTATATAGTAATGCATCTTTGATATCATCAAAATGATACGAAAGATTAATCATATTCTTGCTTTAGTAAAAAGTTATTTTTTTGTCTTAAATCATATCAATCATATGTCAAGCAGCTTTTTTTAGCATAACATCATGTGTTTTTATTTGGCATAACCAAACAAGTACATATTTTCTAATGTGTGGCCATATTCATAATCAAGAGTGTTAAGATCAAAATTTAGTGTTTCAACCACAATGTTTCTAGGAGGAGACATATCCTTATTATATTTCTTCTTGAAGGATGTTTTTATGTGGATTTCATCCATAGACCTCTAGCTAGATCTAGGAAGTAAGTTAGGAGGAACTTGGTTAATTTTGGACTGAGATAAGTCAATATTTTTTATTTTAAGTTTTATCATATTGGTTTGATTTTCATCTTAAACTATGATGTTTTGTGGACTTCTCGAGACTAATTCAAGATGACTAATATAGCTTCAAAGGAATTTGATGAGATAGTTGAAACATTGATAATCATCAAACGGTATAATTCTTAGAGGATGGGAAATTTTTAGGCTCTTCCTTCTTGGAATTGATCAAAGTTATAAAGATTAACATCATCTTGGATCCTTGTAGGTGATTCCTAGGTAGGTAAAATTTGTACATTCTCATGTAAATAAATCTATTATAAGAGAGTGGAAGGTAGAAGAAGATAAATTTCACTCTAATGATTCTAAGATATGTGGTGATTGGGAGCTCGATGCATCCCATTGGAAACATTTTTTATCGGTCATAACCTTGAAAAGTTTTGCAATCAAATTGAGGTTGATAGTTTAGTATTCAAAATATTTTATGAATTCAAGATAGGCAATGCATGTTCTAGAGCCTTAATTGATTAGGTATTTCTTGAAATGGGCATTGTCTTCTTGTTCTCCATTCACCTAAACATAAATAAAATTATTCTCCACTTGGGTACCATGAAGGTATTATATTTTAGGAATGGGAGAATATCATTTGGGGTTTCTAAAGGTAAATAGATTTTTCAAGAGAAAGATGCTTGAGAATTTGATTGTAAATATGATAAATTAAATTTTTCAAGCTAAAAGAAAAAAAATGTGAAAATGACTCAACAAATAAGGTGGGTAAGATTAAAATTGGTTTGGGCATATTATTATTGGTAAAGCTAATGTGATGATAAATAGAGGTCATATTACAATTTAAAAGTAAGTAAAATGTGAATATGACTCAACCAACAATGTGGATTAAGATTCACATTGGGTTTACCAAGATGTTATTGCTGAAGCTGGTGTGATAATAAATAAATGTAATATTATGATTGTAAAGTAATTAAAATGTGAATATGAATCAACTGACAAGGTGGAGTAATATTAATCTCAGGTTCATCAAAATGTTATAAACGAAGATGATGTAATGTTAAAGAGGTGATATTAGTATTGAAAAGTAAGGAAAACTTGAAAATGTTGTAACCCATAAGGTGGAATGTGATTCATGTCAAGTTTACTAGTTATTGGTTAAGCCAAAAAAAATGATAAGGAAACATGAATAAATATGATATTATTATTAAAATTTAAGGAAAACATGAATATGACTCAACCAATAAGGTGGGTTAAGATTGGGAAATTGAAGGATGAGAAAGATGATCACACTTTTTGAATTTTTGATCCATGCTTATGTATCCCCATTGGTCTAACCCTTAGACTCTTCTACATTTCAGTTTGAAGGATGTCTAATTTCCAAATCCATTGTTCCATGGCCATTTTTCACTTGTGTAAATATTTTTGTCCATGTTTCAAGATCTTTGTTGTTTTATACTTGTGTGCTTATCTCTAAGGTGAAATAATCTTTGAGTGTGGTTTAGGGTAGTTACCATTTGGGCTTTGAAATATTTAATTAGAGCCAAAATTTGTTGTTTGTGTAGCTTTCATTATCTTAGGCATCTCCAGTTTGAATATTTTGATCTGCACTTTTGGTTTCTTGCATGGTATCTCAGTCATTGACTATCATGATCATTGTTTAGGAGAGTCTGAGTGTGTTCATGTTGAAGCCAATGTAAACCAATCAAAAATGAAGATTTTTTATTCTCTATGTTACCCAGTTTGGGTTAAGATAGGTCTATTTCAAATTATTTTATGTCTCTAAGGATGAATAGGTTGGATATATTCTAAGCAATCTTTATTTTTGGGTTTTGTTAGCCCTGTTTGATCTTTTACACTGCTCTACATGTCTTGAATATATATTTGCAGTGATGTTTTTAACCATGGATGACTGAGAGTATTTTGATTAGTCCCATATGTCCTTATTAGGAATTTTGGATTAGCTCTTTGTCTAAGCTAGCCAAAGCCTCCTTTGAGATATAAGTTTATAAGAAGCATGGTTTCTATAGTTTTCACTTTTTGGGATTATGTTAGCCATATTTTTTTTACCATTTTTGGTCTTGAGAGAGAAGGATTTAAAGGATTAGTCACTTTATTTTCTCCTCCTCTCCTCTTGAGTGCCCTTGACTTCTTTGTGTACACTTTTTTTGAGGATCTATACCTCCTTTTTAATTGAATGTTTGTAGCCATGAAGGTATGCACGATGGTGCCCCAACACAAGCAGATGGTTGTGATTTTTCATGATGGCAATGACTTCTCAATTATGGAGCTTGTATTAAATCTCAATCTTTGGGAGTGATTTTACTACTCTTTGCTACAAACAAAATTGTTTCTTAATGAATTTTCAAGTCTTTTATTTAACCATAGTATATTATGTTGATGTGTCATTTGGAATGACTTGCCAATAATAGGCTCTAGGGGAAGTGAAGCTCATCTAGCCTCTCCTAAAATAATTATTATGAGTGGATCTCCCCAAGTTCTTTATCTACGAGGTCACAATGTAATGGTTTTACCCAATTGATCATTGTGGATTGTTCAAGTCTAGGGACCTTTATTGCTTCTATAATATTCAAACTTAGTTTTAGTTTTGTTTTAGTTTTTTTATTATTTTAGAGGAAATATGGGTTCAAATATTTCATTCATGTGATTTTTCATTCTATTTCAAGAAATAATAAGACCATGAATTTTTATATGTATCCATATAGTTAAAATCCATATTTAAGGTATTGTTTAAATGATTTTATAGTTGATTTTGGTATTCATTCATTCCATTAAATTGACATTCAATAATTCATTTTTAGTAGTGGTGAAAAAAATTACAATTAATATATAAAAATAATATCAAATTGCATTCATCTACACTAACCTTAGCTAATAGAAAGACTAAAAAATGATAAAAGATAAAGGGAAAAAAGAAAAAAAAACCTATTATTATGGAGCAAAATCCATTCATCTCAATTGAAAATGCCCATGAAAATGAACCCTCACCTACACATCATGTGAAAAACCATCAATGGGACTAACATAAGAGTCTAAGGAAGGAGAAAGTAAGAATAAAATTAACACCATCACCATTCACATCATAAACAATGTTATAAAATCCCCATAACTTTCATTAATTGATAATGTATTGAATGGCACAAGTGTTTGAATTTATTATGAAATCATGCATAAATTTTTATAGCATAATAATAGGTAAATAGAGGGAGATAAAAATAAAATTATGTAGTGGTTGGTCTAATATCACTCTTGGAAGCAACAAATAGCCAACCCTGATAATAAGCAAGCTTAATCAATATATAGTAATTACACCTTCATGGGGAAGGGTTTTCCCTCTAGAATGACAACTAACGCCATTAATGCTTTTAAATACTCCATTTACCTCCATTATCCCTCTTTCCATGCTACTTTCATTATTTATTAGCTAAAAAATAACAAAAAACAAGTCAAAATGTTACAATTAAAAGCTAAAATAGTAAAATGTGACATAAAATCATAAATGCATTTTATCATAGGTAGAATCAAGAAAAAATTATGGTGTCACTACAACCAAGATAGAGCTAAATATCTAAGGACAAATGGTTTTTAAAATTGATCGTCAAGTGATAAGATATGCAAAAACCACCCAACATACCTAATTGGGATTTTACAAGCTTGAGGCACTTTTAAATTTTCACTTTTTGAAACTATAACATCCCAATGATGATTATGATTTCAATCCTTGATTAACATTGGGGAAGCCTTTTTCATTAACTGCAAACCTAATAACCATTTATTTTCCTAGATAGTTATTTCTCTCAATTTCTACTCATTTCTTAATTAATGAAGAAGGTAAGAAACTAGTAATAAGGGTGTCGTAGAATAACCTAGTTGTTGTGTGCACATGATTTAGATGAGTGTGGAGAGAACCTCTTTGTCTTGGGAAGAATGACCTGTAGATAAGAAATTACTAACAAAAGGGGTTATTAGAAAGATAGTAAGGTGTACTACCTAGCGTGAGCTAGATCCAAGAAGCGTGAGCTTGTTAAGAGGCTATCAATATACTCTTTGACAATAATTAAGTTGAAAGAGATAAAAAGGAAGTACTTGCAACAAATAATATAAAGAACTAAAATGGAATACAAGATGAAATAGATGCTTTGAAAACTAAATATAGTAATAATATGTCAATACTAGTGCTAAAGTAGGTTAGGTTAGGTTCATAAAATAGGTGAGGTCTCTATGAATAGGTAGACATAGAAAGTCACATTTAGTTAAGGGTAAGGGGTTATAAATAAATTGTTGTTATTTCTTACCATAGTGACCATCGGTGGTTGGGGTGACCATCAGCTATTAATTTGATCAATGGTTGGGTAACCATCAATATTTAAGGGTGAACATCAGTGGTCAAGGTGCCTATCGATAGTTAAGGTGACTGTCGATGGTTCCTATGGATTTTGAAGATGTTCAAGAAATGATTCTAGTTTAGGTTGTGGGTTCAATAATTAGTTTGGGATATGGTTAAGGTTTGGGGTTAGAAATTAAGATGTATAAAGGTCTCATTGGGATACGGAGGTCAGAAACCAAAATAATAAAACTAGAAATACAAAGTGTACCTATTTTTTTCTTGAAGGTTGATGGTTGATCTTAGGGTAATTTTGGCAGTCACAGTACTTGTCTCAAGAGAAATTTTGTCAAAGGTTTGAATCTTTATTTTAGTTTCTAAATTTCTAGAAGGAAGACCTGTTAGTTGATGGCTTGATCACCTATTTGCAAGAATGCTTGATTATAGATCCCTATTCACCTCCCACTCCCCTCCTTTTATAGGCAAAGGGAGATGTAGGATAAAAGGTTGTATAGGAGGTTAGGCTAATCATTTTGATACATCATGATGTTTTAGCAGTGGGTAAGGTGAACATTTTAAATTGTGTCATGTTAGCTTATACATAGTTAATCAGATGTTTGTTCAGGTGGTGGGGAAGGGACCTGACCATCGATGTTCAAAGTGACCATTGGCGGTCAAGGTGATCATCGATGATCGAGTATCAAAGGTTAAGTGGGGTCAAAAAGGAGTAAGTTAGTGAGTTGGTTAGCTAACAAGCTAACCTGACTTAGGGTCATGGTTAGAGGTTAGTTTTGATGCTTGGATTTTCACCCTTGAGGAGATGTTTATCTCTCCTCATCCAACTGGAAAAATGGAATCATCTCTCTTTTTTTGGGTGACAATTTCATTGGCATGAATCTCTAGATTAGGGGCTATCTCCACTTGATGCACCTTTAAATATCTCTCTAATCTATCAATTGTGTATGAAAAGGGTTATGAAAAATAATGAAGAAAATAAAAATGGTGATGCACCAATGAATAATGTCCTCCCAATTGACTTCAACCACTACTTAAAGATAAACAAGGTGTTTCTCACACAAGACTCACAACTTAGGATTTATTATTGCATCAATGCTTCATATGCTAGATTTAAGAAGGTATATGATTCTTAGAAAGGGTTCAAATGATTCCAAAGAGAGATACAATCACAAACCACTTCTATGATATCTCAACATTTAAGAAAGAATACTAGAAAAGACTTACAATAATCTCCTTTCTGCAAATTGGTAGACCATCAAGAGTACAAGCCAAAAAATAGCAATCTTTCACTAGACTAGACCAATAAGATTCAATTCATTACTCAATGTTACAACATGTGAGTGACAAAAACACTTATATATTTATTCAACAGTTCTTTGAGTAAAAATTTGGCTAGAGTTTTTACAATAACCAACAGAGGCTCCAAAATGAGCCAAGAGAATGCATATATATAGCCTTAAGAGGTAGAGTAATCAAATGAAGTCTAAGGGTCACTTAGACATGTGTCTTCTTAAAAGAATCAATTACATTTGCATGGGAGAGAAGTGGGTGAGCTATGCCATGTCACCAAATGGATTATTTATAAATTGTTACAACTCAACCAAAAGCATTAATTACATTTGTTACAACTGAACCAAAGCCTCAATTACATTTTGTCATTTGTTATCTCTTATCTTCACCTTCACATTCTAACTGAGCCTTTTATTTTAAACTCTAATGACTAGTTTTTTTAGTCTAAAATTAGCATTTTGTGAGCCATCACTCCTTCGAGCATTTTCTTCAAACTTTTTGTCAAGGCCTTTTTGTTTCCTTTGTATTGGACAAGTTTTTTGAAAGAATTCATTCCTTTGGACTTTCTATTTTGCCCTTCAAAATGTTCCTTTGGGTTGTTTGAAGTGGACCTTCAGCTTTTAGAAATGACCTTCCGAAAGGAAAAAATACCCTTAAAATTTTTTGAAATGTTCTACCTTCCCATAGAAATAATATTTCAAACTTGTTTAAAACATCCCTTTGAGAAAGTTGAAATACCCTTCAAAAATTTTGAAAACTACCTTTTAGCCTTTCAAAATGACTCTTAAAAAAACTAGAATTCCCTTTAGAAAAGTTACAAGTGATCCTTTAGCTTGAAAATGTCCTTCAAAAAAGTTTCAAGTGTCCTTCAAAAAAATTTCATGGATAATTTTCCTAAAAAAACATACCCTTCAAAAAAATGAAACATACCTTCATAAAATTTGAAACATACCCTTCAAAAAAATTGAAAAGTACCTTCAAAAAAATTGTGCAGATAATTTGTCTGAAAGAATTTGGCACTTTGTCTTCAAGAGATTTGTCTCAGACAAATTTTTTGAAAGAATTTATTACTTACCCAAATGAAAAGTATAAAATAAATACACTTAAGTAAAAATCTTCAAACAAAAAGTCTGAAAGAATTCAGAAAAGGCTTAGAATAAAATCCTAAAAGAATTCAGCAAAGGCTTAGCAAAGACTAAAAATGAACTTTCTGAAAGGAATAGACTTGTACATTCATTTTGGGCTTTGTCAAAGAACATTCTGAATAAAATATAAGTATTTTACTTGGCTAAAGATATAGACTTGGATGATTTTTTACAAATAGGTGTGCCCAATTTTAGCCTGAAGGGCCAAAATTTGGTTAACAAATTAGTGACTCGTAAGGGTAGTATGCCTATTATACTAACTAGAACAGTAGCCTTATCTAACTTAGGTCCAATAGAGTCAATGTAATCTTGAAGATGAATAACAAAGATTATGCCAAAACAAAACATAAGGAAACACACTACACAACAACAACAAGACCAAGCAAAGACAACACAAAATAAGATAAGGAGAAACTCACACATGTGCATAAACACTTAGGGAATATAAGGAAAATAGGAAACTATATATAAAATAAAATGAAACCTCAGTAATAATGCTTTAGATATATCCCATTGACTGGGATATGTGGCTCCACTCCATCCAACTTTGAGAGTTGGAAAGCATTTTGTTGTTTGCACTATGTGATCACATATGGGTCACTCCACAAAGCATCAAACTTTATGTGAGTTCTAGGTTTGGTCCTATCTTCATCCCATTTTATGATAATTTCTCCTTCTTTGAAACTCTTTGGCATGGAATTCTTGTTAAAATACTTCTTTTTTTGTTGTTAGTGAGTGGTCATGGTGTGCATAGCTTGATCTCTTATCTCCTCAAGCTCCATCAAATAACATAATTTGACTTCCATGCTCTCATTTCCCATCAATTATAGATGATATATGAGGTCTAAACTAATAAATCAAGTGAGATAGGATGTCTCACTTCCTTTCCATAGACAAGTGTATATGATGAATTCCCAATTGCTCTCTTTAGGCTAATCCTATCAGCCTAAAGAGTTGTCTTTAACTTGGTATGCCAAGTCCTTTGATTCTCCTCCATTTTCCTCTTTATGATACTGATTAAGTTCTTGTTTTTAGACTTAGATATTCCATTCCCCTAGGGATAGTCATTAGAGGAGGTGCTAAGATATATTCCATGTTTCAAATCCCATTCACTTGTCCTTATTCCTAAGAAGGCTAACGCATTATCTAAAATGATTATTGAAGGAGCTCTAAACCTAGTTACTATATCTTCATAGAAGTCTAGGACTAAGTTTTCATTTGCCTCATTAATATCAATAGCCTCCACACATCTTGTAAAATAAGTAGTGGCTATCAACACCCACTTGTGACCAACACTAGAAGGAGGATTGATCAAATCTATGAAATCCAAACCCCATTGCATAAAGGGTTGCTCAACCTAGACTGGATGAAGAGGCAAGGTAGCTAGATTTTATTTTCCATCAAAAAGATCACACTTTTGGCATTTATTTACCCAAGAGTGAGTAGCCTTAAACAATCTAGGCTAAAAGTAACCAACCCTCATGATCTTAGCAGTTATGGTTCTTAAAGCAAAATAACCACTAGCTAGTACATCATGAAACTCATGCAACACATTGTCAACCTAATCCAAATCAATACACCTCAAAATCAAACCTAAAAATGCATTTTTAAATATCACTCCATCAATAAGTACATAAGGAATGGATTGCAGTCTAAAGTGCCTTCTCTTGGCCCTATCAAGACATTGTGGACACTTATTGGTTTAAAGCAAAAGAATCATGTCTTGTGTCCAAATCATCATGGTTGAAGATAAAAATATTTTAGGGTCATCATGAAGTGCCAAAATAACCTCCTTTTTCTCTTTCAAGTCCGAATCAAGATGCTCACATAGTCCTTTTCCCTTCACTAGCCTGGTTGTTTTGATCTCCACATTATACTCCACTTTGGTGATCCAACCTACCCTTTTCTCATTCAAATATCTACTCAAAAAAAAATATTTCACACTAGGATGAGACAAAAAAATGTGAATCTTTTTATTAGACAACATATTCCTAAATTTATTTAAACTCTTTATGACTGAAAGCACTTGTTTCTCAACATATGTGTACCTTATCTCATACCCTTCTAAACCTTGACTAAAGAAGGCAATACATTGTTCAAAAGTTTCATCATTTTCTTAGGTAAGCATGGAAAAAATTACCTCTTCATTCCCTAAAGTGTACAAATTGAATTCCTTGGAGAAGTTTGGACTTGAAAGAGTAGGATCTTGGGCAATGGCTTGCTTGATCTCCTCAAAACTTTCTTTCCTCTTTCTTGTCCAAGTGAATATCTCATCCTTCCTTAGTAGGGAGGTCAAGGGCTTGACCAGGTTATAAAAATCAAGAATAAACCTCCAAATGAAATTTAACTTACCAAAGAAGCTTTGTATACCCTTCTTATTTTTAGTTAAAGATAATGCCAAAGATGGCACTTACCCTTTTCAGATCAATAGATAGACTTTTCTTGAAAATAATGTGGCCTAAGAGTTTGCCTTCATGAATAGAAAACACACACTTATTTGGATTTAGAGAGATCCTAAACTCTCTACACCTCTGAAAAATATGTCTTAGGTGATTCAAATGATCTTTTTCTTCTTTAGATAAAACTATCACATCATCAAGATATACCAATACAATGTCATTGATTAGTCCTTAGAAAGCCATATCTATTGCATGTTGAAAAGTAGCTATAGCATTTGAAAATCCAAATGGCATCTTCATATAGTAATATTTGCCCCATTTTTTAGTGAAGGTTGCCTTGTATTGGTCACTTTCTTTCACTAAAATTTTATTGTACCTAGAATAACCATCTAGGAGAGAAAACCTCTCACTACCTACCACCACTTGTAGAATTTGCTCTATAGAAGGAAGGGGATAATGATCTCTCAAAGACACTGTATTCAAGTCCCTAAAGTCCACACAAAACCTAATCTCCCCATTCTTATTTCTAATAGGGACTAAGTTGGTTAGCTAAAAAGAATGCTTGATGGGAAAGATGATCTTGGACTCAATCAGTTTGGTGAGCTCTTTCTTCATAAGAGGCTCAATCTTAGGATTGATTGGCCTTTGTCTCTGCTTGATGGGTTTGGAATTTTCATCTATCTCTATGGTGTGTTGAGCCAATATTTGGTCAAAACCCTTTAAATCACTATACCCTCATGCAAAAATAGCACTAAACTCTTTGCATAGTTAAATGAAATCATGCCTCTCTCGACTAGTGCATACCTTCCCAAGTACAAGTATCTTATCTTTAAAGATTTATACCCTTTCATAGTTCCCTTTCTTAGTAGACATACCTACCTTTTCCTTCTTGAGCTGGTCATCCTCATTGAAAATGCTCTCAAGAGTCATTAATCCTTTAGGAAGCTTATTTGACTTCAATTGGACAATCTATCCTCCATATTGTTACTATAGTTTAGATTGATTCTTGGAAGAAAACTTAGCCTCTTATTATATAAAAAGTTCTATTTTCTAGTCACTATCAAAGACCTACCAATTGGTGACATTGTCTAGTATGGATGGTCTGACAATCACCTTTATATGGGGCTTGTTTTTGTCTTCCTTTATGCCCTTTAAAACATCAAATTGAGAACCAATAGATTCCAACCTATCATCATTTTTATTGTCTTCCCTTGGAATAGATCTGATGTTAAATCCATGAAATCTTCTACAGTGTCCCAAAACATGTGCTTATAGGATTTGAGCAAGGAGTTATTGGTCAAATTATGCCCTCTAACTTGATTCACAATAAGCTCGCTATCACCAAACACTTGTAATTCCTTGACACCTATTTTTCTTTCCCATTAAAGGCCATGGATAAGGGTAATCTACCACATTACAAGTGTATGAGAATTAAAAACTAAAGGCTAAAAAATACCTTTCCTTTGAAGGTGAAACCAGCATAGCTCCACCACCTACCCCCATCTTGCTTCTAGACCCATCAAATAAGAGTTACCACAAGCCATTGACATCCTCACTTGGATTCATCAAATTAGGCATGAAATAGCCCTTCTCATGCATACAATAGACTCTAAGAGTATATTATTTAATAAAATTGTAAGGATCATGCTCATAGTTGTCATCTCCCTACTTATCTAGGAACAAATCAAAAACTCCATCGAGGGAAGATGATAGAGATTGGTCAACGTGAAGTTCCTCTTCATTAATGATGGCATAGTTAAAATTTTCCACCTTAGGTTAATATGTTTTCAATTGATTTATATGAATATGTTCTAACTCAATCTTCACCTCAGTGCCATATTTTGTTCTAAACACCATGTAGGACTAATTGGCTACCAAATATCCACCTATCTTGGATGTAAAGTCCCTTGAAAAGTAAAGAGAAAAATAGGGAGGTAAATTCTCTACTACCACATCATGGGGAATTTAAAAATTATGGAAATCATGAAGGTTCAAATTCAAACCTTTCACTATCCCCAAGGTCTTGGCTGGTGATCCATCCAATTATAAAACCCCTGTAGTCATTGGCTCATATTTGAGCCCTAGCTTATATGCTATACATTTGGGCATAATTGATGTGATCATTCCATAATATATGATGAAATTATGAACCAATAATTAGAGATAGGTAAAAATTATGAGTCTTCTCATCTTTTTTCACTTGACCATCTATGGATTGAGTTCCATTGACCAAAACCACATTATCATTTCTAGATGGCCCAACTTGTTTGCCTAATCCATGTAATTATTTTTGAAGTATATCTTTTTATCTTAGTAATGTTAGATAATCCCATCATGAAATATTCATATGAATATTCTTCATCTAGTCCACCATATTGATGGAAGGATTACCCACCTTGGGGTTCTCTTTATGAACATTGGCACTTTGTGATGTAGCATATGTAGGTAGAGTTGTAGCAGCTGACCTAAAATTTATAATCCTCTAATTTTCTTATATTTTATGAGATATGTTAGACCCAATTACTATAGGAGATGATGTAGGAGTCATAACAGGTCCTTGATTATCTCCTTGAGCTTCATCAATAGCCCTCCATTTGGACCTAGTATTAGAGGTAACACTAGTATTCTAATTGTTTGTATTCCCCATGTAATTAATGGGATAAAACTCACCCTTAAAATGATTCATGAGAGTGTAATAATATTAAACCTATCTTATTTCCATCCCAAATTTCATTGGCATCTCAAATTTTAAAAATTAAGATGTTTGATCACCTTGTGTAGTCATGCCTTGATTTTACATCTCATTAGCATAAGCAACTTGTTCTTGACCATGTTTAAAAGGTGGATAGTTGGGTTTTTATTGGAAAAAATTATTTTGAGTGGGAAAAATGGCCTTAGAGGATAAAGGATCACTAGGAGTATAGCTTTGATAAGGCTTGACATGGGTAATTTGGCTTTGTCCTTGATTATTGCCTTCAAAAGAATGTTTGTTTGTTTGTTTAAACTAATTATAGGATTGATATGGCCTATAACCTTGGGTTTGTTGCCTTTTGAGAGAAACAAATTCATTTGTAACACTTTGGATCAAAATTTTTACTTTGTGTATTTCATTGGTAGGGGCAATGGAATATTTTTCTTGACCAGGTAAAGGAGCTAAAGTGGGCAATGCACTTTGACTAGGAGAATGCAAATCAAGGAATAGTGGCATTAGAGGTCTAGGAGATATCTTTCCTTCTTGGACAAGATAATTATTATAATTTATGGCTATCTCATAGGCATTAGGCAATATATTTCCACCCATGGATTGAATCATCATGGCAATGTCACTATTTAACGCTTTCAAGTAGTACAAAAATGCATAGTTTACAGTTGGCCTCACAAGAAATGGTGTTTTGTCCCAAGTTTTTTGGAACCTAATATTAAAATATTGCATTAATTCATGTGGTTCACTCTTTATTATGGTTAATTGATCAGCTATAGATAGGTGGTTTATCTTTTCCCCAAACTTATAAGTCAATAAGATGCCCAACTCATCCCATGAGCCAATGGAATTTACAAGTAGGGTCTCATACCAATCCAAGACTTTTCCTTTAAAGTACAAGGCCAACAACCTAATAGCTACATTTTCTTAGGTAATATTTTAGATATTACAAAAGTTTTCTATATTTTGAATGTGCTCAATGGTAGTAATTGGACCATCTCTACTAAAATATGGGACACTTTTGAGGGTTGCTCCTAGAATTTGATCATATTAGGTAAGATGCAAGGGAGATGCCTCAGTGAAAGGCATAAAAGGTTGTCTTATATCCATTTTTTAATTATCACTATGGGTGTTGGGAATAGAATGTAACACAAATTTAGCAGTTTTAAACATAAAATCTCTTTAATAAGGATGAGTTCTTACAAATCTATACCTTTTGGTGGAATATGGAAGTAATTCCACAAACTCAAAGGGTACACCTTTAGTAGTAGACCTAGTGGTCACCTTTGGCATGGAAAATAGGAAAGGATAATCAACCAAAGACTTGAATTTTTGAATGAAGTCACTAGGTACTAAATGTAGATGTTTATTTCTTTTCAACAATGCTAAGTTTACCACCAATCTTGAACAATATTCTAGGACTTAGAAGTCCCACTAGGCATGCCAAAAACTATTGACACTTGGATTTATACCCTTGAGGAGATGTTCAACTCTCCTCATCCAGGTGGGAAAATGGAATCATCTCTCTTGTTATGGGTGACAATTTCATTGAGATAAATCTCCATATTATGGGCTAGATCCCCTTTATTCGCCTTTAAATATCTCTCTAATCTGTCAACTATGTATGAAAAGGGTTAAGGAAAACAACTAATAAAACCAAAATGGTGATACACCAATGAATAATGTCCTCCCAATTGACTTTAACCACTACTAAAAGACAAACAAGGTGTTTCTCACACAAGACTCACAACTTAGGATGTATTACTGCATCAATGCTTCATATGCTAGATTCAATAAGGTATATGATTCTTAGAAAGGGTGAAATAGATTCTAAAGAGAGATACAATCACAAAAAACTTCTATGATATCTCAACACTTAAGAAATAACATTATTAAAGACCTGTAACAATCTCCTTTTTAAAAATTGGTAGACCATCAAGAGTACAAGCCATAAAAGGGAAATCTTCACTAAACTAGACCAACAAGATTCAAGTCATTACTAAATGTTATAGCATGTGAGTGAAAATAACACTTTTATATTTCTTCAAGAGTTCTTTGAGTATAAATCTAGCTAGATTTTTTCTAATAACTAATGAAGGCTCCAAAATGAGTGAAGAGAATGCATATATATAGCCTTGAGAGGTAAAGCAATCAAAATAAGTCCAAGGGTCACTTGGACATGTGTCATATTGAAATAATCAATTACATTTGCATGGGAGAGAAGTGGGTGAGCTATGTCATGTCATCGAATGGATTAGTTACAATGAATTACAACTAAACCAAAAGCATTAGTTACATTTGTTATAACTGAACCAAATCCTTAGTTACATTTTTCCATTTGTTATCTCTTATATATGCCTTCAGGTTGCTATCGAGCCTTTTATTTTAAACTCCAATAGCTAGTTTATGTAGTCTAAAATTGACATTTTACAGGCCATCACTTTTTTGGGCATTTTCTTTAGTCTTTTTTTCTCGGCCCTTTTGTTTCCTTTGTATCAAACAAGTTTTTTGAAAGAATCCATTCCTTTGGACTTTCTATTTGGCCCTTTGAAATTTTCCTTCATGTTTCTTTAAGTGGACCTTCAACTTTTGGAAATGACCTTTTGAATGGAAAAAATACCCTTATGATTTTTTGAAATGGTCCACCTTCCCATGGAAACAATCTTTTAGACTTTTTGAAAACATCCCTTAAAAAAAGTTGAAATGCCCTTCAAACTTTTTGAAAAGTACCTTTCAGCCTTTGGAAATGACTCTCAAAAAAATGGAATGCCCTTCAGAAAATTTACAAGTGATCCTTTAGCTTGAAAAGGTCATTTAAAAAAGTTGTAGGTGTCCTTCAGAAAAGTTGCATGGACAATCTTCCTAACAAAACATACCTTTCAAAAAAATGCAACATACCCTTCAAAAAAATGAAACATACCCTTCAAAAAATTTGAAACATACCCTTTGGAAAAATTGAATCATACCCTTCAAAAAATTTGAAACATACCCTTCAGAAAATTTATAAAGTACCTTCAGAAAAATTGCGTAGACAATTTGTTTGAAAGAATTTGGCACTTTGTCTTCGAGAGATTTATCTCGAATAATTGTCTAAAAGAATTCATTACTTGGTTAAATGAAAAGCCTGAAAGAAATACACTTAATTAAAAATCTTCAGATAAAAAGTCTGAAAGAATTCAGCAAAGGCTTAGAACAAAAACCTGAAAGAATTTAGCAAAGGCTTAGCAAAGACCAAAAATGAACTTTCTTGAAGGAATAGACTTGTATATTTATTTTAGACTTTGTCAAAGAACACTTCTTCTAAAGAAAATCTAATATTGGACCTAGCCAAAGATATAGATGTAAATAATTTTTTACAAATAGGGATACCCATTTTTGGCCTAAAGGTCCAAAATTTGGTCAATAGTTAGGTAATGGTCTGATCTATGGGTCTCGAGGAATTTTGACATTTAGAACTACAGTGTGTAGGATTTTGGTGTCTACATTTTTCCCTTTTTTGTTATGCATCTTGTGTCAGCAAGCTATAAAACAAAAACAAAGTGTTGGTTGAATATTTGATTGCCCTAAGTATAGGAGGAGGTGTTTACCCTCAAATTGAGAGTCGATGAAGTGAAACTAAAATTGAGTTAGGATTTGATAAGTAGCTTATGGTGAGTCAAACATTTGGTGCCAATGGTGGTTGGGTATTTGAAGTATAAAAATGCACCCAAAATGCAACTAAGTATGATAGCCAAGATCATACATAGACTAACCTTCCATAGTTGGTAAAAATGAGGTCAAGTCTAAAAAGATAAGTGACAAGTAGATCACATGATCACATTTAGGTGTGGCAATTGGGAACACTCATAAACACAAGTCTCCTAGATAGGGTGGGTGTTCTCAAAATTATTTGAGGTATGAATTGCTCCTATGAAAAACACAAATGGTCAGGTTATGCACTAGGTGGGGAAAATTCAAATGTTCAACATGGAAATGTTGGTTGGTGTGGTCAAAAAAGACAAAGGCAAGGTCATCATAAAATATGTGAATAGTTTGGGTTAAAATGGCCAACATCAAGGTGGACATGGTTTGATTATTAATCAATTGGAGAGGGTGTTATCCAATGGTTTAAGTGGGTGGGAGAAAGGTTATCTCCAAGGTGCCACTAAGGTGTAGGTGCTTAAAAGTTAAAAAGTGATATCCTAACCATCAACAATCAAGGGTCCCAAGATCGACCATCAGCAATCACCCTGACTGTCGATGGTCAAGGGGAAACCCTAAGAGGCTAAAGGATAAAAAGTGAAAAATAAAAAAATGTTTTCACTTTTAGTTGTTGACTTCTCTGACTCCCATCCATTTGTGAGTTTAGTGTTTACTCAAGAGTATTGACAAAGTGGGGTCAAGGTATTTATTAGTGGTGAGGTGGACTAGAGGATATAAGATAGATGAGGATGTGGTCAAGTGGTAGGAGCCAAGCTTCCTCCTCAATGATGGTTGAGGAATGAGGTAGGTACTACCTTGATTTGTTACTTTAGTTGATTTAGTAGTTGTGGTTGAATTTTTCTTAATTTGGAGTTGGTTTGAGGAAGTTTTTTGGTTATTGCCCTAGGTTGTAGGTTGGGGATGTTTTTATTAAAATTTGTGGGTGAAAATGGGAATTAGGAAGGTATATAGGTTAGGGATAAGGTAGATGACAAAATTAGGGTAATTAGGTGTTATAATAGGGTGGTTTAGGTAGGGGATGGTTAGGTTTTTTTCCATCAGTGATTACACATAGAGAGAGTTAGTGATCATACCCAACTGTCAGTGGCCATAGTCGATTATCAATGATCAAAAATTGAGTTCCCAATGGTAAGTCAACTATCAATGATCATAGTGACCATCAGTAGTCAAGTAAAGTGTCAGGTTGGTTGGATAAAGGTTGAGGGTAATGAGTTAAGGTTTAGAAGATTTTAATAAAAAGGTTAGCATAATAAGTTAGTTTAAAATGTTGTTATAAGGCTAAGGTTAGTGTTTATAGGAAGTTAGGGTTTTAAGAAGGGGTTAATATAGTTTATATAAGGCAATTAGGTGGGATTAGTTAGGTTTATGAGTGTAAAAGGGTAAATGTTCATGGGTAGAGTAGAGAATAGAAAACTAAGTGTGTTTTTTAAAAGTTATTATAGGCACAAGATCTAATCTAGATGTGGGATTAGGTCCCTTATATCTTTGTGAAGATCCATCAAGGGATGACAAAAGATGATTGGATGTGTATGGAGGAGGTCCTCCTTGGCATGATGAAGCAATTTTAGCATGTGTCACAAGATGTGGTGATGATTGTGGCCCTCATCAAGAGATGGGATCTGATTATGAACACCTTTCTATTGTTAATGAGTGAGATAACCATCCTATTAAAGGATGTATATAGGATTACATAATTGCCTATTTGAGGGGAACCAATAATCATATTGAGAGTGAGGAGAGGGATGATCACATGGATCTCTTCCATGGTGATGATCATACGTTCACCAAATGACATGTTAGTGGCTTTAGTTATAGGCCATTGTATTAGATGGGCAAAGATGAGAGGTAGTTGATCATGATGATGATGATGGTAGTATCATGTTTTTCATTTCCAATTTTGAGCAGTGGGTAGTTTTCATACCTATTGCTAGGTGTTTTGGTATAAATGTTGCTTGGGAAGATAGTTTTTGGTTGGGCACTAATTTTTCTAGTTTAGATATATAAGGAGTTATGGGGATTCTAAGAACATTAGAGATATGGGATTAGTGTGGGGTTTTTGCTTCACTACTAATATTATGAGCATATTAGGGCCCTAAGGTCAATGGGTCTACCATTAGAGGGGTATGCCCAGATGGACTTCAAAGTGGGCTTCATGTAGTGGAGGGTTGATTATGCACTCATAGGAGGTGGAGCAAGTGTGAGGGATATTGATTGGTTCATGGAGTAATTATAGGCCTTAGTAGTTGGGGATGTGGTCTGGAGGCCATATGTGGGATTTTTGAGGTGGTCCTACTACACTCAGCATATTTTATCATTATAGAGTTAGAGGTGAATTTATGGGAGGAGAGAGGGTGAGACTGAGCTCGTCTCATTTGATAGAGTTCACAAGTAGTTTGGCTTAGTACAGAGGATCCCAAGTACATTCCTAAGATATTAGAGGGAGGATGATAAGTTTTTACTTCTTAAGCCATAGCTAGAGGAGGTAGTTCTTGATCACGAGGAGCTACCAGTCAAAGCATAGATTCATGATGCTAATTTTGTTGATGGGTATGTAACATGGTATAAAGCCTTATATGTAGCAACTAATTTTGGGTGGGATAATGGGGATAGACAGCTCATGGATGTGGATTTAGATGGTGGGGGTCCATAGGTATAGGTATAAGGAGGTGGCCCTGATGGATAGGTAAGATTGACACTAGCTACTACACAGGTGTAGATCATAGTGTTACAAGGATAGTTGGCCACATTATAAGTCCATATTTTGATATTACAAGGATGGCTTGTGACTATGACAAGGGAGAGGGACTAGGCTAGGACTTCACTAGGCTTGGTGACCTAAGAGAGGGACACTTTTAGGAAGAAAGGAAGAGCATCTATAGAACTAGTAAGACCACTAGGTAGCATCCCTATGATATGGTATTTGGAAACCATTAAGGAGTTACAATAATAAGAGGGAATAGTTTTGACATAGTGTCCCCATAAGCCCTGATTGGGTGAGTATATAGCCAACTTGGTAGGTGGTATAGGGGTAGAGACTCTAGTTTAGTGGGTTACTTCAGTGAGTGGATATGCATGCATCTTAGGAGGGTAGGCCCCAGATGAAAGTAGTACCATAGGAGGGGTCAGTGGTAGAGGTACCCCTGGGCCATAGTTTATATGATATCATATGTATAGATATATACGTACATGATTTTTATATCAGCCTATGAGCCGAAGTAGCAAGATGTATATTTTAGAGAGAGAAAGAGATGCACATGATTATATATATATTATTTTATGTTGATTAGACATGATGTATATGACATGATGATGATATATAGATGTGATTTTTATGGTTCATGGTTCATGGCTTAAATGTTTTCATGTTTTATGCTTTATGATATGTGGACTCATTAGCTTAGGCATGTGATGATTATGGAGGATGTTTATGGTTATACATGATTATGATTATGTTTTCATGTATATGATGTTTATGATCATTGATATATGACATGGTTATGGTTTACGATGTTTATGGATATGATGTTTATGATGTTTATGATGTTTTTATTATGATGGTTTTGATAAATGGTTATGATCATGGATATGTGACATGGTTATGATTTATGATTATGGATGTGATGTGTTTCATGATGTTTTGTGATTATAGATGGTTTGAGTATGGTTATTGATGTGGTTTATGATTATGGTTGGGATGTTTTTTGTGAGAAGAGATACGATGATAGTTATGGTTATAGATATGTGATGTTTATTTTGTTTGATGATAGCACATAAAGTAAGTTAGGTAACAAAATAGATGTGGGGAAAGAGAAAAAAATGACACATATGTCCAAGTGAATACATGAACCAATTATAACAAGATAAGAAAAAGGCATGATGTTCCTTCTTTAGTAAGGACTAAACAAAACCAAAGTTAGATTGGCCTAATGAACATAAACCCTTTGAATGCTTCACTTTAGCATGCATTGGTTGATAAAAATGTGTTTTGATCACATTGTGTCAAGTAAGCTCAAAGTCCCTTGATTTTGTAGATAATACAAAGGGGAGATGGGTGGTAGGTGATATGAAGGGAAAATGGGTGATAGGTAAGGTAACCTTATGTGGGTTAGTTTTTCCCTTATATAAGTGACCTAAGAACCATAATAGACAAAGTCCATGTCATATGTAAGGTGTAGACTAATTGATGTGGGAGGTCTACTAATGCTATATTTTAGAGTTGATTGTAGATTTTTTGAGATAGCTTGTTTTGATTTAGATGTAGGGTCATTTTTTGCTTTGTTTTGATAGGTTTATAAAGTTGATTAATGTGGGAAGCTTCATATGATTTCTTTAACACATTTGACTTAGCCATCCTTCGAGTGGTCTAATTTTGGGTTTGTTATTTTGGTAGTTATCCTTCAAGGGAGCAGTCTATCTTTATAAGTAATTTTAAATTTTGGGCAGTTACCCTTCTAGGGAGTAGTCTACATGCTAGAGATATTTGACCCAAGTGATATTTTGGCATCCCAAATTGTTTTTATTCTAGGTTAGACATGGACATATCTATTTAGGTTTATAGGTTTACCTTTATGAGGAAAAAACTTAGAGCACAAGAGGTTAATGATAGGTGAAAGGGGTGGTTTTGAGAGACAATGACTATGGGATTCCATCTAATTAAAGACAAAAAGTATCCATGAGAACCATGTCATGGGTAGAGTTGTGGTACCCATATTTAGGATTATGCTATGATTGTGATGGTTAATCACATGGTTCTATGTTGTAATAAGTTGTCCTCAAAGGTAATAGGATGAGCATATGAGGAAGGTGAAATTTTCATAAATCAAGGGATGATAAGTTAGACAAAAAGATGAATTTGATCCCTATTTAACAAAAGAAAGGATGCAAATGCAAAGCATTGAGAGACTCAGGTTCTAGTTTGCCTTCAAGAGAGGATAAATGATAAGCTCCTAAACCATACTTATGGGTTATGATGTAGGGTCTAAGACAATTGAAATAAAACTTACCTCATTTGATCTTCTCCATATTGGTCACATGTTGATTTTCCTTCAGGATGATGAAGTCAATGTTGAATTCTCATTATTTTAGGTGCTTATTGTAGGCACACTTGATTCTCTCTTGATAGACACAAAGGTGGTTAAGCATTGATAAGCAACATTTGATGAGGTTACTAATTCCTCTATTTTTTAGCCTCATTCACACTTAGTATATATAATTTTCTATGTAAATCCCCATAACCATGCATGACTCATGTAAATCAATGAAAGAATTTATGATTTTATGTGTGCATTGATGTGTGTGTGTGTGTGTGTGTGTGTGTGTGTGTGTGTGTGTGTGTGTGTGTGTGTGTGTGTGTGTGTGTGTGTGTGTGTGTGTGTGTGTGTGTGTGTTATGTTATGAATTAATGATGCTTTTTCTATAATTAGATTATACTCATGTAAATTTATTTAATGAATATTTCAAGGGTAACGTAAGGCTACAGGAATCTTGTTTATGCACAACACTACATGCTACCCATAGAAACTATAGGCTTCCACCTAAAATTTACCTGTAGCCACTATAGGGTACTTATAGTAATTGTAAGCTTCCACCTACAGGCTACCTGTAGCCACTATAGATTGTCTGCAACAACTATAGGCTTCCACCTACAAATTTCCTGTAGTCATTATAGATTAACCATAATAACTATAGGCTTCCACCTATAGGTTGCCCACAACCACTACACAAAATAGAACTATTGTTGTGACCAAATCTTAAGGAAACATCAAGATATCTTGGGAATCAAATGAATGATTGAAGAGGACTATATATATTATACATACTTCCCACATACAATAAAACTTAGATGTAATACCAAAGATGAGAAAGATAAGGACAATAGGAAGGAGACAAAAGGAAGTAAAATAGTAAAATAATATACATTATCCTTAACCTAATCAGGCCTAAAATAAGTAAATTTAGTTACTAACCACCTGAAGGTTGACTGGAGTAGTTCCTAAGTATTTTTATTTTTTCCTAGTTGTGTTTTTGGTTAAAAGCTAATAAACTACCTTCTATATTTAATGGCAAAACCTAGATAAGATTAGGAGTTGGATAGATGATAACATAGTAGTAGAATTATAGAATTTATTGCATTCTAAATATTGTAATCTTCTATAGAAATCTTTAATTTCTATAAATTTGAGTAATGAGAAATTTGATTCTACAAAAATCCTTTAAAAATCTCTCAGAGAAGGATTGGAACTTAGTTTTGAATGAGGAAGGACCCCCTCAGAAGGAGTTGCAATGAAGATCCTAACCCTCCTTAGTTAAGTGTGTTATGTAAGTTTATTTCATTATTAGTTTAATTATATAAAGTGTGATGCATGTGTGATTTATAAGTGTGAATTATTTATATATTTATGTTATAATAGTTTCATAGTATAACTATATAGTGAATTCAGTAAAAGTCCATTATACTACAACTAGTAAAGCAAGTTAATCTATCAATCAATAATGTATATATATTGTTGACATCCTTAAATATTATATGTACCTTAGGTTGATAATTAACGTTAATCAAACTCAAGAATCTGGCAATAATTGGGTAATAAGTCTGCATAATATTTTTGATGCACTGTCCTACCCAATTGGGTAAATTGAGTGAGGACACTATGGTGTCTTATGCCTGATGTCTAAGTTTCTAGATGTTTATGGTGCACAACCTTGAATGCCTCTTTGTAATCTTATAATTTACTTAATTCTTGGTTTTAGAATTTACTTTTTTGTAAGAGTGATTTATGTTTTTCAAAGTGTACATTTAATTTTTTTACTTTTATTTCCTATTTTCTAGGATAATTTTCTTGTTTTCATTTCTTGTTTTCTAGGATAATTTTTTTGCTTTCATTTTCTACTTTCTAGAGTAATTTTCTCACTTTCATTAGATAGATTTACTACTTTATAAAATTAAAATTTCAATTCCAATCATTTTGATTTCTACACTCTTTTATTTTACTTTTTGCTTATTCTGAAACAACCCCCTAGAACACAAAAAAAGACACTAATCTTGTGTGGGAAGGGACAAGACAGTTGAAAGGTGTAGCACAATGTTTATGTAGAGAGAAAGAGATTCTTTGGAGAGATTCCTACTAAACTAGCCATAAATTACTACTAGAAAAGAACCACAAATACCTGTAGCAACTAAAAATCTTGTTGAAAAATATACCATAAGCCAGAGGGCTCTTGAAGAAGGAAACACCTCAAATCAAAGGAAGTAGCTTGCAAAAAAAGTATTATTAGTTTTAATAAAGGAAAAAAAAGTGGAGGAAGCATTATCTGAGTTAGTAAGGAGAAATGAAGGAGAACTTCATGAACCAAACACTCTAGAAAATAACATCAGAATAGCATTCCAACAAGGATTTCTAGAATAAATCAAAGAAAGCTCAAGAGAATCTTTAGATTTCTCATCTAATAGAAAGATTACAGATCAATAGATAAACATTTACTATCATGTTGATGAAGGGATTGATACATAATTTGAATATGTAATATTTAGTACCTTTAGTATTCATATCACAAAAAAATCCATCATGAATAGAGGAGTAGATGACATCATGACTCCAGACACAATTACTTTTAAATTTCCTATTCCAGATGCAACAGGCATAACACAAATGAAAAATATTCCATTCTCAACCTTGTCCAATTTTAGAGGTACATTATTAGAAGACCCAGACACATTTTTGTTTAAATTTGATATCTTCTGTAGAAGTTATGACTACAAGTAGGATGTACAGAAATTGAAACTTTTTACAGCCACCCTTAAAGATTAAGTACTTCATTGGTTCATGGAATTGGGTAGTAATTCAGTCCACACTTGGGAGAACATGAAAAAAAAATCTAGCTAAGTATTAGGAATATGGATGAGGAAAAAATTATAGAATAAATGACATCTTCAGGATGACTCGAGAAGGGGATGAATCTTTAGAAGACTATGTTGAATGATTTAGGTTCAGTGTATAGAAATTCAAGCAAAGTGCACTAGGACAAGAACCTCTAAAACTTATCTTCCTAAAAGGTGTCTAATAATATTGTCTAGAAAATTTAGACCTAATGAGTGGGGGAGATATCTCCCAACTACCATTCTCATACATCAAGGAGTTAAGCAAGAATTATTCTAAATCTGCCATAAACAAAGTCAAGAGTAGCAAGCTTCTATTGATAGATAAAAGTGGTATATCAATATCTAAACTTAATAACCTATTACAAGACATGAAATAAGATATCATTAGTCATTTGGCCACCTAACTAGATAGCTTGCACTCAAATTAAAAGTAATCAACCTTGGATCAATCATTGACCATATATTGTTTGGATTGTAAGAAGAGGAAAATAGATTGTAGGTGTCACGAGGTTTAGACTAAAGTAGCTAACATCACACCTGAAAAACTAAAAATAGTAGAGATACATGTTATAGGAGGAGATGGGGACCAAGGTTTCTATGTTTCACAAAGAAAGCCATGGGTTCAATGATCACCTTATCTAGGTATGGAACAAAATCCACTTTTTGTAATTTCTACCTCCTTTAATTTACAATTTATAAATATTACTCCTAACTAGATTATTAGTGTAATGCTTTTATCTATTGGGTTTTACCTACATAGTCTTATGGATATTCTATGTCAATTAAGTTTCCTTAAGTTAGTTATAAAAGGGTCACATAGGCTAATTATATTTTAATGTAATTATCTAATTAGGAAAATTAGAAGCTTCCTCATGTTTTCCTAATTTTCTCAATATGTACCCCACTTTTCTCTTTTGGAATGTTAGACAATGAAGATAGGTTAATGTGATTTTATGCAAGCAGTCATATTTTATATTATTATCATGTGAAGACAAGCTCCTTCCTCTATAATTTATTTTTGATTTCATTACTTTATACATATATTTGCTCAATCTTCTATGAAAAGATCCATGATCATGGCCAATCTGATATGATATCAGAGCTATTTTTTCTAGTATTGTAGAAATCTTTGTGGTGAAGTCTTGTTAGATTTGCTATTTCAGAAAAAAGAAGGGTTTGGTGGGATTCCTTAGAGAATTCATAAAAATATTTATAATGGAGCTTTAGATATAAAAATTGACTATGACATTAGTTTTAGAAGGTTCCAAAACTTTAGGATTGATTTTAAGCTTGACCTAGTTCTAGAACAAGCAAAATTTTCTCTTTTTTTGGCATCCAAAGGCCCCATTTTTTGTTTTCAACAAAAATCCATACTTCATGTTATTGTCTAGAAAATTTGAAAGATTTATACCTTTATTTTTTGATGTATTATCGAATGTGCCTAACATCCCTCTCATACTCTCTCACACTAATTACTCATAGACACATTCTTGATGATGCTCGATGTCTAATATTAAGTGTGTGTTGGATTGTAACTTAAGGGGGGGTCTTATTGATAGTTCAAGGGGGTACTTGTACTATGTATAATTTATTATTTACTTTCATCTAAATTTTGTAAATTATCTCAATCTAATATACACTAATGGATCTAAACATTGAACCACTCATATCATTTAACTATATCGAATGGAAGTCTAAATTGTTGCTTGCCTTGAGAGGTAAAAGACTATCAAATCATTATGGGTGAGAAAATTGGGTCATCTATAGATGAAAAAAAGGTTAAGTGGTACAAAAAATGTGATGAAGCCTATGGATTCTTATGCTTGTAAATGTCTCATGACCTCCTATTTCATGTTAAATTTGTAAAAACTCCCAACAAAGTTTGGACCATTCTAGACAAGCTTTTTGGAGTGCAAGACATCATGAAAGGTCATGAGCTGGAGAATGAGCTCATCACATTGAGATTAGGTGACTATGACACCATATAAGACTTATTTAAAAAAATTAAATTACTAAAATTATAGTTAAAATAATGTGGCATTGAGAAAATATTTTACCAGTTGATTCTATCCATGCTTACAAAACTAAGTCATGACTATTCAATTTTTGTCTCTACATTTCATGCTACTTAACATACACTTGGATCCATTTAAAAAATGCCATCATTTGATGAGTTTGTTGTTTATCTAAATTAGAAGCAAGATAAGTTAGTTTAAATGGGTGCATTGAATTCTTCAAAATCATGTCTTGATTGTCAATCAGGATAAGAAGAAGCCTTCTAGTAGTGGCAAATAGGAGAAGAAACAGTCTAAACCAGATCGTGAGCATTAAAAAAAAATTGATACAAATTCTAAAGCATCATCAAATGAGTCCTCCTCAAGTGGTAAACCTAAGAAGGATAAACTCAAATGCAACTTTTGTAAGAAACTTGGGCATGATGAATCTCAGTGCATGAAAAAGAAGATCAACACCTTGACTAAGATGCTTGAGAAGAATAACATTAGTGTTCCTAAGTCTTCAACTTAGAACATGTCTACAAAAGATTATACAAATTCTAAAGACAATAAAAAGGGCTAAAATAAGGGCAAAGTGTGAACAAGTAATTTGACAAAGAGAGGAGGTTAGATTAAGTGTTAGTCCATAAAACCATGAAATCAACACACTAACATATTAACATCTCTAAGCCTAGATCATAGGGGGAGATTAATGAACAAATAATAATTGAAAATCCAACTAAAATTCAAAGAACAATAATCTTTACCTTCCTTGAGAGCTCCAAATGATTTCTTCATTGGCTTGATCATTTTATACATAAGAAGTTTGCATCAATGACATATGGCTAACATCATCTCCTTTAGGCACCATTGTTGAATGTTTGGCTTGATTGATATGATTTGGCTCAATTTCAACATTATAATACTAGGCTTTTAACTTCATAAATCTATTCCTACATTATGAATCTACTTTGATTGAGCTCCCTAAATGAAGAGCTCTAAGCTTACTTTTATAGGCTTTCAAATCCTTTGAAATGGGTTAAATATGACCATGGTTGAGTTTATTAACTTTGGTTAATTTTGGCATATTCCTCGGATATTATTTTAAATATTTTCTAAAAGGGACAACTCAAAACCATGGTTGAGTTTACTAAATTTGGTTGAGCTTGGCATATTCCTAGAATATTCTTTTAGATATTTCCAAAAGTGATAACTCACAAAGGTAAGATGCTCTTGAATTTCCTTTTTAGTAATTGATTTAATTGATTTATTAGCTCATATGTGAACTTAATTAGGATTTGAAATTGATTTAACTTGCTAATTGATTTTGATTAGGGTGTGCAAGTTAATTAATTCTTTTTAGGCATTTGGTCATTTGTTTGATTTTGATTAATTCAATATGTGTGTTTGCCTTGTTTAATAGATTTAATAGGCCAAATTGATTTAATGCAAGGTTATGAAGCCAAATTTGAGACTAATAAAAATTCTTGGGCTAGATATTCAATGATTAGCAAGAATTGGTTTAAAGTAGGATATGAAGCCATTGGTGGCCTAATTTAGGTGTCTATAGTTTTCCCCTATTTGGGAAGATGTTGTAAGTTGTAAGCATAGCAACATCTTTTCAAAGAATAAAATGTTTATTTATGCTTATGACTATAATGTTAATGATTGAACTATACATTCCCCCTCGAGGGAGTGGTTGTCAAGTGGGTCAACAAATGGTCCCTCAAAAGAAAGAAGCAAAATGAGGGGACTAAACAAATGAAGATGATGGGGTGACAACACAATGATTTACCTAATGTTGGGAAAAATCACTAAAAAATTCAAGTGGAATGGTGTACAATGTTTGCCCAAAGGTATTTATAAGCATTATACCTTGATTGTGTCAATGTGGTATGATAACACAATGATTTACCCCAGTAGGTGATATAATCATTGAGAAGATGAAGCTTCCCTAGTTAGGATAGATAAACAAGAAATGAAAATTGGTGATAACACAATGATTTGTCCCAATAGGTGATGTAATCATTGAGAATGCATGTGGGATGGTGTATAGTGCTGATTAATTATCCCTTGATTATGAAAACATGATTAATGGTTGATGATTGATAAGTTGATACAGAGAATAAAGATGAACTAGGATAACCTACTAGTAGGGAGATGCTCATCTAAACTAAAAAAGGTTGAAATTACTTAATTACTCTATTTGGGATATGATTGGGTATTAGATTAGGATTGGTGTTGATGTTGGTATTGAGGAGATGGTGATACTGCATTAATGTTGTATACCTCTCAAAGATAATTTTTGTTATAGCATTTGATGGTAGGCCTCATGATAAAACACCAGGGGGCTTAGCCAAAATATGCATAAGGACTTATTCCTGATATCTAATACTTAATGGAAAATAATTGCATCGATGATAAAAACCATGATGAAAATGTAGACATTTTAATATGGATAGATTCAATAATAATGCACAAGGAATCACCCAATGAAAATGCATAGACTAAATCATGGCCATAGTGCTGAAAGCAAACAAACAAGCACACAAATAAACAAAATAGACAAACAAAGAAACAAACAAGACAAAGAAAGAAAGAAACAAGTGTTAGTCCCTATGTTAGTATAAACAACATGATAAAAATTACCCTTATAAACTAGGTGACAACTAAAAAAACAAACAAGATGGAAGAATAGAAGAAAAGGAAGGGGATGACCAAGTTGTCTCTGTATGTGTTAGGTAAGTGGGCGTTGCTTACATAGTTCCATGGATATGACAATCTAATAAAAATTCAAGCCAAATGTAGTTCTCCCGAGAAATGGGAAGAAAATGATGATTGATAGAATACATGATGGATGTGATATAATAATAGGGATGAATTTCCAAAATGGGGATAGTGTAGGATAAAAGGCCAAAAAGGATGGGGAAACTAAGGAATAAGTGGTTTGCTTGTGACTTAGTGAGGGTTCCTAGAATCCTTAAGTCAAAGAAGTAGTCAATGTTTTTGGTTTTTCTAAATGATTTTCAAATGTTTTATTTAATTTTCAAAGCATCTCAACTCAATAGAGAATGTCAAGACACTAAAATAGTCCAAGCTCACAAAATGATGAGAGCGTTATAACATGAAGTGATGCTCGTAAAATAGCAAGAGCATGAGAACTTTAAATGATACTTATAAAATAATGAGAGCATGGCTAAAGGGGGATTGAACTGACCTCGACATGAATTAAATATGACCCACATAGTTCTAAAATGGCTTTAGCTCATAGTAGTTCACCTCATAGTAAAGGAATCTGACTAGTGTAGTAACTAATTCAAACAAAACAAGCACAGTTGGTATGATGATATAATATGGCATAGGAATGGCTAGGTGATATGTGAAGGCACAATAAATAAATGTTTCCCTTATTTTTCCCATAAGTAGTTATAATTAGGATACAACTAATAGATCAATGATACTAATTGTCCCTAGTAGCTGATATAATTAGTATCAAGACTGATGAACATGGATTTGCCCCAGTAGGTGACATAATCAGGCTCACATAAATAAAATTGATAATAAGGGAATAAGAAATGAAGGATGAAACTATCAATACTTCTATCATACTAATCCAAAATACTACCTTTGTTTGAAGTGCTCAAAAAAACTATTGAAACTAGTCTACTTTTGTATGCTAAAAATGTGAAACTAATGGATGAACCAAGGTCAAAAGGGCTAGGTTGATAGGATTCAAAACATGTTTGGTCAAGTAGGAATGGAATGGTTGGATGATCTAGTTAGAATTTAAAAATGAGAGGATCATATAACAAATAGTTTGATAATGGTATAAATAATAATATTGATAATATGTTACAACTTGAAATGGTCCTTATAGACAATACATCAAGTTACTCAAGCATAGTATCACCTGAGTTGAATAATTTTCATCAACTCATCAAGTTCATTGCCATCTAGTGTGGTGGGATTTTATGCTCTAGTTCCATAATCTACATTGATAATGAAAGGACCCACCAAGTTGGGATTGAACTTCTTTTATGTTTCTTTTCAGTCATGGTATTCTTTTGGTTCTCTTTTAGGACAAGATCACCAAGTTCAAATGTTTTATGTTTTACACACTGATTGTATTGACCTCAAAGTTAATTTTGATAGAATTTTATATTATTCACATCATATATATGCTTCTCATCAAGTAAATCTAGATCTTGCAGGTGAGCTAACCAATAGTCATTATCATTGAGAACATGCTTGAAAGATATGTGTAATGAAGGCAACTTGACCTCAATGGGAAGTATGGCTTCAATTCCATAAACAAGTGAGTATGGATTGGATCTTCTGGGTGTATGATTATTGGTATGATATGCCCAAAGGGCACAAAATATCTTGAAGTGCCAATATTGACCATCATCATTGACAATCTTTTTGTGTATGTTGGCAATGGTTTTGTTTGATGTTTCAGCCTGACCATTACCTTGAGGGTAATACACCATTGAAAAGTGTTATATGATCTTGTATTTAGCACATAACTTGTTGACATACTTGTTCTTAAATGTTGCTCTATTATCAGATATAATGTCAGAATGGATATCATAGCAGCAGATGAGATGGTTAAATATGAATTTGAAAATTTGCTCTCTAGTCATGTAAGTAAGGGTTATAGCTTTGACCCACTTAGTAAAATATTTAGTGGCAATGAGAATGTGTTTATGGCCATCAGATGAGGTGGGGTTTATCTTCCCAATGAGTTCAAGGCCCCATGTAGAAAATGGCCATGGTGTTAGTATTAGTTTTAAGGTCCTGGTAGGTGCATGAATCAATTTAGGATGTCATTGACACTTGTCACATTTATTAACATATACAGTCACATCTACATCTATTATTGGCCAATAGTAACTAATACACAATAGATTTTTGGATAGGACTACCCTGCTAGTGTGGGCTCCATGTACTCCATGAAAATTTCATAACACTAGTATAGATTCTGCCAAAGGTAAATAATGAAGTAGAGTTCCATCAAAACTACGATGGTATAGGGTTGGTCCAAGTAGGGTGTAACATTTGGCACCATATTTTAAATATTTGGTTTATTTTTGAGATAATTTTGGTGGGAGGATTTGCTCATGTAAATAGGCATATAGGCTTGAGTACCAATTAGAGTTGGGAGCAACAATATCACATATCATTAAAACAATTGAAGGTTCATAATGTCAGGATCCCAGTTCATAAAGAGCATAGTTGATTAGCTTTGTATAAGCAACTAAACACAGAATTTAACCAAAAGTAACAAGTAACTAGAAATTTAGAAATAACACAGAATATGAGAGACAATTCCCAATTGTATTAATACTCTTCCAGAAGGAAATTACAATAAAGAAGTGTCACACTCTTCTTACACCTCTGAGGCTTCCCACACCTCTAGGACTCTTAATAATCTTCCCTCAAAGCTCTCTCTCAATTACGATCACAACAAACAACTCAAACATAGAGTTGTTGTTCACCTCCAACCAATCAGTATCACTACTACCAGTACCATCGACCAAGTACTCAAAGTACTCCAAGTCTGAGTACACCATGTACTCCAAGTAGATCTCCCATGAAATTGCAACAACTTGCAAATCAAACTGATCTTACTTACACATGTAGATCTCACCTGATCTTGCTATACCACAGATCAACCTAGCCTTACACACCTATCGATCGAGATCATACACACATGAAGAACCCTTGTCCTTGCCTCACCAAGTCCTTATGATTCTCCAAACCAACACCCCTATGGATCTTCTACTAGATATTTCTCTCCCACAGATCTACCTGATCATACACACTTGGCATTGTGGCATTATGAGGAGCCAACCTTGCTCTCTAACCTCTAAAGGAGCTAACCTTGCTCTCTCTATCTAGCACACTTTACAATATAGCCCATGAGTCTATTATATAGATCCCATGCAAATAATAATTAGACAAGTGGCTCAAGACTAAAATTAGTCTTTAACATGCAAATAACTGGTTCATTAACAAATTGTTCATGAAATTGACAGTTCTGGAACCGCACAAGTGATCGACGTCAGTCGCTATCTGTCTTGAGATGACTGACATCAGCCGATCCATGACTGATGTCGATATCTCTATGCACTAGATATGATCGATGTCGGTTGGCCTAACCGATGTCGATTGCTTTGCACCTTAGCAACCTCCTCTATGTCTGCATACAGTGAAGCTTTTAGCTCCACAACCTAACAATCTCCCACTTGGAGATAAATAGTTGCACTTGTACCTGTACATCATCTAATTTGTTTCTTGGCTTGTATCCCTCTTCAAGATCAATCTTGAAGACCAACCACCACACATCCTGTGGTGCACCGCATGTCATCCAAGTAACCTACCACATCTAAATCTACATACCCATGTAGAGAAGTGCCTAACCCTACATAGCATGTTAACCTACTATTGGTCCCTCTCAGATACCTAAGAACCCACTGAACTACTCTCTAGTGCTTCTTTCCCAAATTGGCTATGAACTTGCTGACAACACCCACTACTTGGGCAATAATATGTCTAGTACACATGTACTTAACCTCATCATGTGAATTGGGACACTATTCTATGAACTGTCCATCCATCAGTGTGCAAATTGGTTCTGCATCTTGCATCACGAACCTCGCCACTAACTTATTTACACAATCATCCAGAGATAAAATCAACCTGTGACCTTCCATGTCTCTAAAAAAACTCATGCCAAAGAATTTCGCTGCTCCCAAATTCTTCATGACATACCACTAAACTAAATTTATCTTTA
This sequence comes from Torreya grandis, assembly GCA_037957365.1. Classification (NCBI taxonomy): domain Eukaryota; kingdom Viridiplantae; phylum Streptophyta; class Pinopsida; order Cupressales; family Taxaceae; genus Torreya; species Torreya grandis. Next base: position 1,140,656 of record JARHVA010003548.1, on the reverse strand, counting down.
GCTTAGCAAAACCTTGCATGTGTGACCCCACTACATATAGTAACAGGATAATGTTGCAATCATCATCCAACTTGGTAAAGAAAACACAATGGTTATAATGACACTGACTAAAGCCATGCTTTGTCATACGCCTGTCAAACCTGTACCACTGTCCAACTTCCTCAAGACCATATGACCTGGCCTTCCATCTCACGTGTCCATCCTCTCTCTTCTTTAACTAAGGAATCCATTCATCTTTCAGTGCTTTCTTTCTAGCTGGCAACTCTACCAAATCTCCTATTTGGTTCTCTTCTGAAGAATTCATGCCATGCTCGCACTGTTTCCTAAATCCTACCTACTCTATAGTGAGCAACAAGTATAAAGAAGGGGAATAACAAATTTAAGGCTTACTTACTCTTTCAGTCCTCCATATGGGCATTTGAGACTCCTTGATAGGTTATTGTTCACCCAAAATCCATTCCTTGGTCGACCCTGGTCTGTACTCGACCGATGTCAAATCCACCTGATCACCAACACCGATTCCCTAACCGACGTCGATGTCCTCCTAGTCATCGATGTCAGTTCCCTGACTGACACTAGTAGCCACCTACTTGACACCACTGACTTTGTCTATCTACACATGACCAACATCAGTACCTATCTATTTGACATCGGTTCCACCTGACTGATGTCAGTAACTATGTTTTCCTATGAGTGATGACTTTTTACCCGCGAGCTCACCTTGGATCAAAACCCTATCCAAAATTCCCTACTCAGAGTTATTCAGTCCCTTCCACTGATCTCTGTCTATCATCTCCTCCATAAACACCAAGGCTTTCCAGTTCTTAAGTTTGTCAAACACATCTGACTTCCTCTTAAGAACATGGATCTCCTTCTTGCTCATGTGACCAAGCCTAAAAATCCACATATTCACAATAAAAAAAGAATCAGTAATACAAGTAGGTAGATAAAGAGTACCTACTTTCTTACCACTAGCTAATTCAAGTACATCTGCTATGAGATTTCCTATGCATCTCTCATCACCCAACTTTCCTAAAGAAATTAGCCTCATCTTCAGAACTCGGACCTGCATGACATCCCTCAACACCCATGTGTTGGTCATCTGTAATTTCAGCTGCACTTCCCCATTGCCAATACTTTGACAAGACTCACCAACCCCTAAATAAATCTTTCCAAAGTCTCCATGGACCTTAACATGGAAAAATACTCTATTTGGGGCAGCATGGAAAGAGGCAATAGAATCTATAAACCAAGATTCTACTTTATCCAAGGAACATAAAAGAACAACCAGTGCACTAATACCTGCAACACATGCTTCTTTATTTCCTTCATGCTAATCTACTATCAACCAGCAATCTTTCTTTACCCACTCTTTCTTTTTATAACACCGTAATTGATCATTCTTGCTTTTGAATTCCTCCATACTTTCTTCTACCATTACTATACTCCCACTCAATTAGAAACCCCTGAGAGTGACCTATAATCAACACACTTAACAAGCTTTACCACCTATTAGTGAACCTAACCTAGCTCTGATACCACTTTGTCAGGATCCCAACTCATAAAGAGCATAGTTGATTACCTTTGTATAAGCAACTAAACACGGAATTTAACTAGAAGTAACAAGTAACTAGAAATTCAAAAATAACACAAAATATGAGAGACAATACCCAATTGTATTAATACTCTTCTAGAAGGAAATTACAATAAAGAAGTGCCACACTCTTCTTACACCTATGAGGCTTCCCACACCTCTAGGACTCTCAATAATCTTCCCTCAAAGCTCTCTCTCAATTACAGTCACAACAAACAACTAAAACACAGAGTTGTTCACCTCCAACCAGTCAATATCACTACTTCTAGTACCACCAACCAAGTACTCAAAGTAATCCAAGTCCAAGTACACCATGTACTCCAAGTAGATCTCCCATGAACTTGTAATAACTTACAAATCAAACTAATCTTACTTACACATGTAGATCTCACCTGATCTTGCTATACTGCAGATCAACCTGGCCTTGCACACCTGTCAACTAAGATCATACACACATGAAGAACCCTTGTCCTTGCCTCACCAAGTCCTTATGATTCTCCAAACCAGCACCCCTATGGATCTTCTACTAGATCTTTCTCTCCCATAGATCTACCTGATCATACACACTTGGCACTGTGGCACTATGAGGAGCCAACCTTGCTCTCTAACCTCTGAAGGAGCTAACCTTGCTCTCTCTATCTAGCACACTTTACAATATAACCCATGAGTCTATTATATATATCCCATGCAAAAAATAATTATACAAGCGGCTCAAGACTAAAATTAGTCTTTAACATGCAAACAACTGGTTTGTTAACAAACTATTCATGAAACTGATAGTTTCAAAACCGCACAGGCAACCGACATCGGTCATTGTCTGCCTAAAGATGACCGATGTTGGCCAATCCATGACTGATGTCAATAGCTCTATGCACTAGATATGACCGATGTCGGTTGGCCTAACCGACATCAGTTTCTTTGCACCTTAGCAACCTCCTCCATGTCTGCATACAATGAAGCTTTTAGCTCCACAACCTAACACATAAGCCGATGCTATTAGATTTTCTACAAGAAATTGATACTCACTAATTGTGTTTGAATGATGAATCAATGATCTAATGGTATCCATTATATCTATTATTCTATTGCTCACTCTTGGTATATGCTCAAATTGAATGTCGGTGATCTGGTGCTTGAGAGTGTCAACCATTGCCTTGTATGGAACTAGCTTGTCATATTTAGTTTGGAATTGGTTTGTAACTTATTGATGACTAACTAAGAATTACCATAAATTTTTAAATGACATATGTTCCATTGTACAACCTATCAAATCCATATGATGACTACTTCATATTCATCCATGTTATTGGTACAAGGAAAGCTAATTTTAAATGACTTGGGGATTAAATCCCCCTGAGGTGTTATGAATAAAAGTCCTGCCCATAATCTATGTGTAGTGAATTGCCCATCAAAATACATCTTTCAAGCTTGATCCTTAATAGGTGTTTCAATGATGGTCATGATGGATTCATCAAGAAATTGGAATGTTAATGGCTCTGTGTCTTCAAGAGGTGTTTGAGCAAGTTGATCTATGATAACTTGTCCCTTAATTACTTTCTAGTTTACATAATCTATCTTAAAATAACTAATTAGCATGATCCATTTGGCCATATGGCCTTGAAAAGCTATTTTTAATAGTAGATACTTAAGTGGATCTACTTTTAAAGTAACCATGGTCTTATTATTCAACATGTAGTGATGTAGTTTCTGAGTTGTGAAGACCATAGCAAGAAAAGCTTTTTTGATGGGTGTATAGTTATGCTCATACGTAAACAGTGTATGGCTTAGATAATACAATCCATGTTCTTTTCCCTTATCATTGTGTTGATCTATAAGTGACCCCAGAGCATTATTAGTAGCAAAAAGATATAACAAGAATGGTTTCCCTAGAGTATTGGTAATAAAACTAGGGGATTTGTGAGATAGTCCTTCAGCTACTAAAAATCCTTTTGATAATTGTTATCCCAATGAAATGTGATACCTTTATTTAGTAGGTGTGTAAATGGATGGTACTTGTCTGATAATTGAGATATGAAGCATCGAATGGACTGGATCTTGCCCTGTAAACTATAGAGCTACTTTAGATTGGTTAGTGGTAACATCTCTATCATGGCTCTTACTTTAGCTAGATTGACTTTAATGCCCCTATGAGACATGATGAAGCCTAATTATTTACCTGATGTAACTCTGAACACACACTTCTTAAGGTTGATCTTGACTTTGTATTCCTATAGTCACTAAAATATCCTCCTTAATGATATTGGATGGTCAACCCTAGTTTTGGATTTGCCTAATATGGCATCAATGTAATCTTCGATATTGTCATGCATCATATTATGAAATATGATTGTCATAACTCTTTGATAAGTGTCTCATGCATTCTTAAGGCCAAATAGCATGACTTGATAATATAATATTCTCCATGGAGTGGTGAACACTATTTTGTGATGGTATTTTGTTGCTATTCTAATTTGATTGTAATTTGAGAAATCATCCATTAATGAAAGCATGTTTGTGGAGTCAACTATCATGTCAATGTTAGGAAGTGGAAAGTAATCCTTAGCACATGCTTTGTTAATGTCATATAAATTAGTATATATTATGATTCCCTCAAGTTTTTTGCTGACAAGTACTACATTGGAAATCCATTCAAAGTAATCAATTGGTCTAATACATCCTACTTCGAAGATTTTCTCTAACTCTTTCTTCACTAATAAAATAATACAAGGATGCATCTTATGTAACTTTTGTTTATTGGTTTGGCATCAAGATTGACCACAAGGTAGTATATAACTAAGGTAGGGTCCAAACCAAGCATGTCATAATATGTCGAAGAAAATATATCTAAAAACTCTCTCATTAGGGTTGTGAAGACTTCATGCTCCTTCTTAGTAAGGGATGCAACTAGCTTGATCCACTTTGGGTCATCTGAGAACCTGATGTTAACCTTTGTTTTATTTTTTACTAGAAGAGTGGAGCCATCATCAAGGATAGTAGGTAATGATTTAAATTTATTAGTAACATTAGAGTCCTCTGTTAGGACTGGTTCTTCGACAAGCTCTCCAAGACATGATGAATAAAAATCTCCTAATGGGAGATCAAGCCATGTGACAAAGATAGTTATAAATTATTCTATGACTTGATCAAAGGCTTCATACCTTTCAATATTAAATTCATACCCATTATCATGTTCATTTTTAGCATTCTCTTGAATTATTTGATCATAATTCTATTGCTCTTCAAGGTTGAACTTAGATCCATAGTGAACTTCATCATTGTTAGTTTCTTGCATGATTTTATCAAAATTTTGATGCTCTTCAATACTAAATTCAGACCCATAGACAAGTTCATCATTGGTGGTCTCCTGGTCTATACATGAATAAGGTTGAACACCCCCATCTAGTGGCACCTGAAATAGGTTTTCACTACTAGGTTGGCCTTTATCTTTACTATTTCATTGGTCAAAAAGTGCTTCAAATAGGTTTTCACTTTGAGACCTCAATGTTTTATTTATTTGATTTTGGCTAAGGGTGTTCAGTCATTCTCTAAAATAGGCTTCAGGATCTAATTTGATTGAGAATCTTGATTTATGATCTCCCAATGAAACATTATCCCTAAGGCTTAAAAAATCATAGAATGCTTCATCATTATGAAACTCATCAACTAGTATGTGTGTCTCTTATTGGTCCCAATCTATTAGTTAGGGATAATATAATGGTAGGTTATTATTACGAGTGATTGGGTGAAGGGTGCAAATGGTGTGATTATCAAATAGGTTGGTCTAGGCTAAGTCATCAAATAAGCTATTATTAGACTCTACTTCACTACCGACATCCTCATTACTAGTCGATGGTGATGGAACATGAGTAAGGTATATGGGGTCACCCATAGGAATTTTAAATCCAAGTCCATATGGTCCTTCATACTTGGTCATAGAAATAGGTTCCAACATTCCCTATAGATTTGGCCTGAGGCCCCTTCCTTCATAATCTTGACTTTCCATGATGCGATTAGGATTGAGATACTTGGGGTTCTTGTAACAATTGGCCAAATTATCATTATACAACCATGACTCATCTCTTTTAATAAGTTCTTGTTCTAGGCTAGAAGCTGGTATGAAAATGACTGGTCTTGGATTATGAACATAGCCTTTGCTCTTTCTTTGCCAGTGTATGCATGGCATAGTTTTGGGTCTTCCAAAGGCATTTGTGTTTTGAAAAATATTTGTGATATGAAATATATCATGAGTCAAGTACTCTCTTGGGCCATTATTCGAGATGGAAAAATGATTGGATACTTTAGGAGGTGATATGTGATTGAGAGAATCAAGGGTATTAGGGTCAATGTAGTTGTCTTTTGGTAATTTAAGGAGTATTGCCTTCCCATTATCCTAATTATTAGATGGATTCATGTCAAAATAGTAGTTGTAACTTTAGAACTCAGCGTATACATGTTTACAATGCTCATATAGATGCAAATCTCATGGAATGTTAACCTCTATCCCTGAATGGGAGAACTTAATACATTAGTGTAATGTTGATGGAACTGCACAGATCTCATATAACCAAGGCCTACCTAGAAGCATATTGTATGATAAATCAAGATCCAACACATGGAAAAGGGTATCATGAGTCAAGGTCCCAATGATAATTGAAAAGCTAATGGTACCATGTGAATCATACTCTTGGTTTTCATATGCTTTGATGGTGATTATTTATACTTGGAGATCTATCATTATGTACCCAAGAAGCTTGATGAGCTTTAGAGACACTATGTTCAAACATAGTCCATTATCTATAAGGACATGTTTCACTTTGCATCACATTATATATACTTCAATGTATAATGGATTGTTATGCAATGGGCCAAGAGGTGACATGTTGCTTTGGTTGAATGTGACTTCCTAGGCTAGAGCTAGGTATCTAACCAAAGCTTGAAATTGATGAGGGGATATGTCATTCAGAATAGTGGATTAGCTAAGGTATTCATTTAATATTTTCTTATGTATTATTGACATGCAAAACAAATTTAAAATAGATATTTGTGCTGGCATTTTTTATAATTATTCCACTATGTCAAATGTCTTTTCTTGAACAATGTTAAATGGCTTATTTTGAGGCTAAATGGTGGGTTAGATGATGGGTGAAGTGGTAGGTTGTAATGAAATTACTTAGATATTCACATAGAATGATTTTATATTTCATAGAATAAGAAAATATGAAATATTCATAGTGATAATTGATATCAAAACAAAATACTGGATAATATAGCAAAGCCACTTCGAGGGGGAAACCTCCTTAACAATGCACTATTAGTAGAATACTTCACACATGATGCTTAAAAATTAACCACTACCTCTTATATATAGTCTACTTAGCCAAGGCTATTCCATAGGCCAACCTATCTAAGAACATACAGAAATGTAACAAGTAAATAAAAGAGGTATGTAAGCCCAAGTCAGCCACACATATCCCTAGACACACCAATGGTTAAAGACATAACAAGCCCTTCCCATTCAAAAAAACATTGTCCTCAATGTTTTGGAAACTTTGGATGCTACTGCACAAATGCTTCATCCTCCTAAGTGGAATCTTCACATGGTATATTTTTCCATTTGATCAGGTATTATGTAATTGCTCTAGAATGTAGTTGTTTAGTGCATCATTGAAGGATCACCGCAGGATCAAGAATAAATTTACCTTCCTCATCTAATTTTGGTAATTATATTTGAATGGTAACTCTATTTCTAATGACTTTCTTTAGGCATGATACATGAAATATTAGATGTATGCAAGTGGATGAAGGAAAATCTAACTTGTAGGCCACACTACCAATTTTTTGCAAGATCTAATAAGGCCCATAATACTTAGGGGATAGCTTGTTAACCTTTTTTTTATTTCTTCAATGACATCTATTTGTATGGTTATAAGTGAACAAATACCCAATTACCAATGTCAAAATTCCTCTCACTTCTATGTTGATATGCTTATTACTTCATGCAATTTTGGGCCATAGGTAAATTTTCATGCAAACTTGTAAGGACCTCCTATTAATGGTGAATATGTTCTTCAACTGCATGAACCTTAGGATGGACCTTCAAGGTGGAAGTTATGGATGGAGGATGGTATCTATATAGTGCCACAAAAGGAGACATTTTGGAATAACTATGAATAGAAGTATTATACCACCATTCAGCAAGTGGTAGCCAATGAACCCATTTATCTTGTTTATCAGAAACAAAATAATGGAGATATCCTTCTAGACATTTATTAACTACCTTAGTTTATCCATTAGATTGAGGGTGATAGGATGAACTATGAGCCAATTGAGTGCCTAAACATGTAAATAAATCAATCCAAATATTATTCATAAAAATGGGATCTCTATCACTAACAATGATCTTAGGAGTCTCATGCAGTTTTTGAACTATATTGAGAAAATTAGAAGCTATTGTACTAGAAATAAATGGTTGGGATAATGAAAAAAAATGAGCATACTTACTGAGATGATCTACAACAACCATGATAATATTTTGACCATCAGATCTTGGTAACCCTATAATGAAATCCATAAAGACATCTTCCCAATGCTAACTAGGGATAGATAAAGGTTGTAAAAGACCTAGAGTTTTGATGGTTTTACCTTTGTTTTGTTGAAATATCATACATTCAACCACATATTTCTAGACATCCCCTTTGAGACCTTCCCAAAAAAAATCTTGCTTGATCCTGTGATAGGTTTTCAAAAAACCTAAATGACCCCCAATTAGAATTGCATGAAGTTCTTGAAGAATTTTTTGTTTAAGAAGAGAATTCTTACATAGGTACAATCTATTTTTTTACCATAATGCATTACCTTTCCATGTGAACTTTTCAAATCCATACAAACCCTACTAAAAATTTTGAATCAAATCATGAGTAGTACTATCATGTTCCCATTATGATCATGCTTCCTCTAGCTAATCTACCTACAAAATGGTTATGGCACATAGCAATGCCTTAATTGATTCATCTTTTTTAGATAGTGCATCTACCACCACATTGTCCTTGCCTTTTTTTTAGACTATTTCAAAATCATAGCCTAGCATCTTAGTTACCCATTTCTATTATTCTTTAGATGAAAACCTTTGTTCTAAAAAATATTTAAGACTATCATGATCAGTTTTTACCTGAAAGTGATGACCTATCAAATAAGGTCTCCATTGTTTGACTGCATGCAAAATGGCCATCATTTCCTTCTCATAGATGAGCTTGTGCTAATTTTTACCCTTGAGTTGATGACTTTCAAATGATATTGGTCCTCCTTCTTGCATGAGTACATCACCCATACCATACCTAGATGCATCACATTCATCCATAAAAGTCTTAGAAAAATTAGGAGTGGCCAATACTGGAGTAGTGCACATAGCCAATTTCAATTGTTTAAATGCCCATGTAGCTGCATCAATCCACTAAAAGGAGTCTTTCTTTAACAAAGAGGTAAGTGGAGCTAAAATAGTACCATAATTTTTGAAAAATCTATGGTAATAACCAGTAAGTCCCAAAAATCCTTGAAGTTGCTTGAGTGTCTTAGGAATTGGCCAGGCTACCATTGTTTTTTTTTTTTTTTTAAGATCCACTTTCACACCTTCATAAGATACCAAATGACCCAAATATTCAACCTCACCAACCCCAAAAGTACTTTTGGAAGGTTTGGCATACAATTGATTTTGCTCCAAAATGGAGGGTACCTATTTCACATGTTGTAAATGGTCTACCCAATTTTTAATATAAATGAGGATATCATCAAAGAATACCAAAACCAATTTCCTCAAAAATGGCTTAAAAATAGTATTCACCAAACTCTAAAAAGTAGATGGTGCATTTTTTTGGCCAAAAGGTATAACCAAAAACTCATACTAACCCTCATAAGTCATGAAAGTAGTTTTGGGTATGTCTTCACCATGGATCTTGATTTGATGATACCTGGAATGCAGATCTAACTTGTTAAAATAAAGAGCACCATTTAATTCATCTAGAAAATCATCAATGATAGGAATTGGAAACTTATCTTTGATATTTTACTTGTTAAGTTATTTATAGTCAGGGCACATCCTCCAAGTGTCATCTTTATTTCTCACCATGACAATTGGTGATGAGTATTTGCTTTGGCTATGGTGAATGAGTCCTACATCCAACATCTCTTGTACCATCTTTTCAATTTCACTTCTTTTGGAATAGGGATAACTGTATGTCCTAATGTTGGGTGGTTTACTACCAAAAATAAGTGTGATGGCATGATCATATGTATGGCTAGGTGGAAGTCCTTTTGGCATGTCTCTAAAAACAATAGAATAAACATCAATTATTTATTGTAGATCAAGAGGTGGAGATGGCTGAGTTGGTTGAACTTTTATAGAAAACAAGTGGGCTACAAATCCATCAACACCCTTATGGAGAATTTTTTTCATTTGATGTGAGCTAATAAGTTGGGGAGATTTAGCTTTTAATCCTCTTAGCTCAAATATCCTTTCTTCCAAATGAAAATGCATTAATAATTCTTGAAAATTCATCTCAATAGTGCCCAAAGTGGTGACCCATTAGACTCCCAAAACAATATCAGCTCCACCCATCAAAATAGCAAACATAAGAGAATCCAATAAGTAGTCTCTTATGGCCAACTTAATACTATGACATTTTCTTGAATAGTTGATAGTACCACCATTTATAATCATAACTTAAAATTCTAGAGCTACATAAATGAAATAGTTTAAATGAGCAGCTAACTTATTGTGGATGAAATTGTGTGTGCTCCTAGAATCAATCAAGATAGTGACCTTTTATTTCTTAAGGAAACCCATCACCTTAAGAGTTTGGGGAGTACCAATACCTGACAGGGCATGGCATGAAATATTAGGTTGAGATTCTTTAGATTCTTTCTTAGGAACTTCTACATCTATATCATGTACTTTTGCATCCTCTTCATCATCATTGGCACCTTCTGTAGACACCGAAATTGTGTCTAACCCTTGTTGTCCTCCCCTTAACCCCCATTTTTATTCTTTCACACCTATTTAACCCCTGTCAACCATTTTCCCATGAGCCTTGACCCTGGCAGCATGTAAAAATGAGCAGAAAGCTAAAGCTAGCCTCTGTCCCCATTCTGCATCTGTCGACGACGGTCACTACCCGGCTGACGTCACCGACGTCGGTCACTAATCGGCCGACGTCGTCAGTCCTACTGGCGTCAGTTATCCTTAACACTGTGTTCTCGACCCAAACACAGGATTTGTTATCCATTATTCGTCATTCAGTTGCCAATCCATTTCTCAATCGGTTATCAGACCTTCCTTCGTATCAATCAACAACCTCTTCATTCAAAGGATCAGCCAACTTTTGCATTCAACCAATCTGCAATCAATCTCTCATATTCTCTCTCTCCAGTACAGGTATTTTGCTTTAGTCATCTCGCTGGAGGTCTGCTACATCAAACTTTTGCAACACATCGGCAACATCAATCATGTCTCATATTCTATCTTCAGTGTATAACAGGTAAGAGTTTGTTCTGTGTTTTTATTTCATCTTCTGGTTATTGTTTTTTTTATTTAATATTACCACCCCGATCTAGAGTTAGACCATAGCCCTGACCTTACTTCCACCGGTATCATCTCTATCCACCCTCTGTAGAAAATACAGTCTGTAACTCTGCCTAGATCCCTGTATAAACCCCCAAACAATCCCTCTGACTCCTAAACCGGCATCCCAAACCCTCAAACAAAAACTTCAGACCCTTCTGCAATCCTAAAACCCTATCTAGACCCGACCAGACCCTATCCAAAAGCTATTGCCCTGACCGATGCCAGTCATTACCCCTACCGACATCGGCACTTTAATCGATGTCGGCATCCTTCTTGACCGACATCGGCACAGAGACCGACACCGGTGACTGTGCAGAGCAGTTTGATGCATATCAGGTATGCATTCTACTTTTTCTCTTTTATTTCTTTCATTCTATCTTTCATTATTTCTACTTCAATCAAATATTCTATTTTTAATTAGTGGGTTGATATCCCTTAAGGAAGTCTTTGTACTTTAGGGATCAAGCTTTTGCTTGACAGCCCACCGTCTCCTCATCTAACATTTTTTGTGTTTAGTCTCTTCTTCTTCGCAGGTGTCATTCCTCCATAGCCAAAGAGGAGTACCTTCCAACGTCTGATTTCGGTGCGCACGACTACATCCGGGTATCTTCTGACCCTAGACCATCTCTTAGTTTCTCATTTCTATCTTTTGAATGTGAAAGCAAAATTTAGCATAGAAACATTCTGGCACGCCCAGTGGGACCCTAGGGCCTTCCTTGGGTTCTTTGTTTCTTTTGTTCATATAGGTGCATTAGGTTCCTTCCTTTTTGCCTCTTTTGTCTCTTCTAAACGACATCATAAGTAGGACTAAAAAGAACTTTTCTTTTCTTTCTTGCACTTCTAGACTAGTCAAAACTCATATTCTTCAACCCTTTCTCCATTCGTCTTCATACGAACAAACATTTCGACTTGGGGCTTAAAATACGTTGCATTGCATTTCTACTTGCTTGTCATTTCTTAGACCACACTTAGTAATTAATAATCGCATAATTAAATTAATCTAGTCCACTTGATGTTACACGACCAAACCACTTGCACAAAACAAACATCTTAACTTACCTGAGACAAGGCCCGACTGGGATTTCATCCCCCAATGGATACCTTACCCATCCTGGCGATCTTACTTGGATTTCATCACCAAGTGAGAAAGCCCACTCTGTTCTCTGACAGAGTCTAATCTCTAGGGGAAGTATATTTTGGCTAAGAGGGCCCAGCTTATCACTGGACTCGTGAAGTGATGGGAAGCTTGCTCCTTAGCACCAAGCCATGTACGAAACCTAACACAGACTTCTTAAGCACCATAACTAACCCAAAACCATCCATAGACTACTTCTTCTAGGACCCGACTCAAAAGCCAATCTTCCTCTACACACATTCTAAGACATAAGCCACTATAATCCTAAATATTTACTCCTAAGGTTTTAGGATTTGCTTGTGTTCTTCATCTTTTCTATTCTTATCTGCTTGTTTGAGCTTGTGAGGACATTCTTTCTTGTCTTGAATGGTTCTGACTCATAGTCAAGCCAAGGCTCTAGTCGATCATGTGAGGCATCACCCGCTTTCGTCTACCCCGTCCATAACCAGTCCTGTAATGGAGTTCCACTCAGAGACTGAAAGAACTCCTACTAGACCATCCCCGACCTAGAATCCTATTGTCCCAGAAGGGGACCAAGATTTTGCATAATTCTTGGACCTCAACGTCAAAGCCTTGTAGCACTATCTCATGCAAATAGCCAAACGCGAGACTCCTTGGGCAATCCAATTTACGGAATGCCAACCTCTCTTCTCGAGACTGCAGCCATATCAACAGCATCCATAGTTCAACCTTTAGACACCCAGGCTATTGCCTCGACCAATGACTAGCCTTTGACCAACCATCCAAGTGTGGCCTTTCCCTCCATCTTTGGGCCCACTTCCACCAGGGTTTCAGCCCCCTATCAACCTCAACCCACTCAACCACTCTCTACCCCCTTTCAGAATCTGGTCATCACTATTTCTGCCTACCCTGGCCCCTATCAACACCAGGGTGGCTACCTATCCATTGGCCCATGTTACCACTAACCAACCTCTCATGGCAACGTCGAGCCTAGCCGTGCCTTCTACCCAACCATCCTTAGTCTCCTCTTCTATCCCTATGACTAGTCATCCGTACGTTGTGCCCTTACTGGTACAACTGACTACGTCGTATGCCTCTTCTAGCCTCTTTCAAGTGCCTTAGAATCTAGGGGGCACTCCACCCACCAATCCATTAGTAGATATCATCAAAATGCTGATGGACAAGATGTCTAGCCTAGAGACCTCTGTTTTTAGCTCACACAATACTCTCTCATACGAACAAATTTGCAATGAGCCCATTCATCCTTCTATCCCGATCAGGCCATATCCCAGCTAGTGGGAACTTCCTAAGTTTTCTCATTTTCAAAGCAAGGAAGACCCACAACAGCACTTACGGGCATTCAGACATGCCTGTTACCTTATCACCCACGATGATGCATTGCTTTTACGCACGTTTCTTATGTCTCTCTCAGGTGTTGCGCTTGACTGGTACAGCTCCCTTGCCAGCCATTCCCTCTTCACATTCACTCAACTGGCCCAGCTCTTCCTTGACCATTTCTCTATCAACATCACCAAGAAGGTCTCAATCATAGACCTCTATTCTATTTGCCAATTCGAAGATGAATCCATTGCTGATTTCGTTGCTCATTGGAGAGGCCTCATCAATCAACTCTCCTTTTCCTTACCCCAACCTAAACTTATTGAAATTTTCTCCCAAGCCTACACCAGACATATTTCTTCCACCTTGAGGGTTCAAACCTTCCGCACCTTCAACGAAGCCTTCACAATGGCCCATAAACTTGAGTTACGTGTCGTCAAGGAGAATAAAGTCAAGTTATGGAGCAAGAATCCAAACTCCAAGACCAATGACCCCTCTTCTAAGCCTCCCTCATCCAATCCTAAATCTAAAGCTTCAGCAAATGCTATGGTCGTTAGATCTTCCTCCTCTTCCCCTTCAACTAACTAACCTGAGCCATCCACGTCCCAGAGTGCCACCCGCCAATTCTAGCAGAGATACATACAACGATAGTATACTCCACTCGGAGAATCATACGCATCTGTGCTGGAAAAACTCATCAAGTAAGGGGTCCTCAATCTCCCCCAGATCTGACCACCTCCACAATTTGATCCCTCACGCACCATCCCTATGTGGTATAGGGAAAATGACTTTTGTGACTACGACCGTGTTAAGGGCCATGACACGGGCAACTATAAAACCCTTAAAAACATCATCCAAGACATGCTGGAAAAGAGTGACCTCATCCTCAACAATCCCAATGCACCACCTAATCAGGGCATCGACATCTTCAAGCAACCATTCCCCAATCATCTACCAACTCAAAACAATGTCCAGACCTTGACTGACAACATTCATCAACACAACATTCGAACAGTCAATACGGTCTCACCCTTCATCCCCGACCAACTTCAAGAGGTGAGTCCACCCATTAGTCCATCACATGTGGATGAACCTCTTTCTCTGGTTAGCTCTCCGTTAACCTCTCTCATCTTGGAGGATGCCTCGACCTTACCAGCACCGCCAGTTTCACCATCCTCCTTCTTGCTGCCCATGGAGGACCTAACCCTTCCTACTCCTCAACTGCAAGTGGAGGGCACAATCATCCCTACCCTTTACCCATTTGAGGAGCCTCATTCTCTAGTTTCTTCTCCACCCAGTGAAGAACCTACCTCTCCTTCATCTCCAACCACAGACGAACCTATCATGACTTCATCATGCCTTGGGTCTGAGACCACTACACCAGTCTCATCTTCAACCCCACAACCATCCACATCTTCTCAAGAACCCAAACCTCATCCAACATCTTCTCAGCCATTTTCTTGATTAGTGGAGAAACTCAAACTTCTCCCTTCAAGGAAAGTGGAGCATCAGGGATTGTGGGAGCATCTCACAGCTCTTCAACATGCCCGTGCCTTCTCATCTCATGCTGCTAATCCTCCCATGGCAAAATCTCCCAAGACTCTCAACAAAAACCAGACTCCTGTTTCTAAACCTCAACCGACCCCATCAAAACCAAAACTCGCATCTACCCCATCTAAACCTATCAAGTCACTTGGCATTCACCCTGTCTCTACCCTCACTCATCCACAAATGAAGGTGGACCTAGACCAGACCTCGACCAATAGTAGTCTTCAACCCAAGTCACAGAAGACTGCCAATCCATAGAGGTGAATGCCTCCTCCTCCATCACCATTACCCTCCATTTTGGGCCCCCATCCTTTGACCCTGACTAGAGTCCTTCCCACTCTGACCTTTAATCAAAACCAATTGCCTCCTTTGCTTCCTTTGCCTATCGCTAGCCTACCCTCTCTCAAAAAGGCAGTACCTCCCATGAAGAAAGTACCATCTCCACCTGTCGCCACACCATCAACCCAAAAGGTGGTACAGAAGCCTCCTCTGACTCTGCCCAAGCAAAAGTCGCCAATATCGCACACATCGACGAGCACGGACCCTTTAGTGGGCTCATACTCTTTGATCTTGCACCAATTTTTGTAGACTTCCAGCATAACCCTTCCACCCATCAGGCCTTTCCAACCTCTCGGGTCTAAGCCCTCTTGGTTCGACGACATGAAGATTTGCTTATATCATCATACACCAGGACACGATACCAAGACTTATTGTGCCCTCAAGACCGTCATTCACCGCTATCTGGAGAAAGACACTCTTCTCTTTGAGGACACTCTCGACCGACCCCTGACTCCCTCTCATAACCCTACGACCTATTCAAACCCATCAACATCTCATCAACAGACCATGACCCCTTTATCTTCTTCACCGCCTATCTTTGAAATCAATGCCATTCACATAACCACCAGGTCACAAAAGGAAAAGGCAAAAGAAAAATATGCCATTCTTTGGACCTACCCTTTCATCCAGCCACCTCAACCGCCCAAGCCCAAGATTTCTATCCTTGGCACACCTCAACACTCCTCTTCTTCTTCTTCTTTCGGACCAATCCACGACTCCATGTTGAAACAACTTCACCAGACACCTGTGAAGATGTCCCTTTATGACCTCATCCAAACCTTGCCCCAACATCGTCAAGCCCTCATCAGAGCCCTACAGGCAGCGGAGGTTCAATCAGAGGACCCCCAGCCACTTGCTGCCCTTGTCCACTCTTTAGCCCCTATTACCTCCATCACATTCAGCGATTCTGAGATTCCCACATCCAACATGGAAGATCAGGATGCCGCCCTCTTCATCACTGCCTATGTTGATTGGACATGCATTAAATGCATTATGATTGACAGAGGTGCCAGCATCAACATTATCTCCACTGATGCCTTTAAACTGTTGGCTCTTCCCAAGAATTACGTCTCCAAAACTGATGCAATCTTGCACTCTTTTAATGACACCACTGCCACGACCATTGGCACAGTCATCCTTCACATCTGCGTTGGTCCACACATAGTCCCAGAGCTCTTCTATATCATCGAAGGAGAGTTTCAATACATCTTGTTGGGCCGACCCTGGATCCAAGCCATGGCCTGTGTCCCCTCCACCCTCCACCGTTGTGTGAAATTCAAGCATGACGGGTAAGTCCATATCATTCTCACTGACCCTTCACACTTAAAAACTTGTAACACCACCTACCATCCAAATGACGTCCTCATTCCTATCAAGCCATCAATCTCGACACCGCCTCCATCCATGACAGCTTCGACCAGTTCACAACAGGCAGTCACCCTCACACCTCCCCTTCAAGCGACGACCACAAATCCCATGGAAGACATCTTCCAAAGACTTTCATTGGGGGAGTATCACTTGCTAGCCTTAGACATGTTCCAAACTCCCTAAGAGTATGGATGCCTTCATCACAGCCCTAATTACGACCATCGAATCAAGATGATCATGCCTTATGGTCCTCATCACCTCTGAACCAACCTTGTCTATGGGGGGCTTGATCAAGCTCCTACTGATTCCAATCCTCTTTCTTCACCTCAACCTTTCACATCAGACTTCTCGTTTCTTAGCAACCCTGCCTTTGCACACACTTACCTTTATAGGAGTGCATGGAAGGGTTTTGGTTTTGAACACTATGAGCAAGGCTCCCATCAGCCCATCAAACTGCTCAACAATGATGATGCCAAGAAACAGTATGGCTTGGGATATCATGACCCCACTCAGGACCCTGTAGACCTTTACCCTGAGCCAACCATTGACCAATCTCCTCTAGGCTCACCCATCCCTCCTCCTTCACCTACGGAGTCGGTGGTTTCCATCCCTCCTAGTTTTTTTTTCATAAACACCATTCACCTGGAACCCTTGACTTATCAGCTCAATGGGGTGTCCAGGTCTCTCCCTCTCATTTTTCCCAACATGATAGAAGCTGAGTTGGCAACCATTTACACTATCTACTGCGTTGACGATGACACCATTCTTTCCTACATGGGCACCGATGACTCTTTCATCCAACACTCTCTCCCTTCTGAGACCCAAGTTATGTTAAATGAATCAACCATTGATATCAACCTCCCTTTTTCTGATGTTCTCCACATCTTAAAGATTGGTCAATCTTTAGACGCTCAGGAGCAGCTTGACTACACCTAGTTTCTCTCTGACCATAGCAAGGCCTTTGCCTGGACCTACTGTGACATGCCTAACATCAACCCCACCATTGCCACCCATAACATTGTCACCAAACTAGAGGCTAAGCCTGTTAGGCAAAAGCTTTGAAAGATGCATCCTCACATTGCCCTCCTTGTCAAAGAGGAGCTTTAGTGCCTCCTTTTTGTCTCCTTCATCTAGCCCATCGATTATCCGCAGTGGGTCTCTAACATCATCCCAGTCACCAAGGTGACTGGGGGGATCCAGATCTGCACAGACTATCATGACCTTAACTTAGCCTGTCCCAAAGATGACTTTCCTCTTCTTAACATTGACCAACTTGTTGATCTCACGGCCAGCCATGAGATGCTATCTCTCATGGATAGGTTTTTAGGATACAATAAAATCCTGATTGCTCTAGAAGATCAGCACAAGACCACTTTCATTACCCCATGGGGGACTTTTTGCTATCGAGTCATGCCTTTCGGCTTGAAGAACATAGGTGCCACTTATCAACGTGACATGACTTACATTTTCCATGATCTCTTCCATAAAATCATGGAGGACTATGTGGATGACCTACTCAGCAAGTCCAAGCTTCGCCGTGACCATTTGACCATTCTCAAAATCATCTTCTCTCACCTTCTTCAATACAATGTCTACCTTAATCCCAAGAAATGTGTCTTTGGGGTCCTCTCCGGCAAGCTCTTAGGCTTTATCATCTCTTTTTGTGGCATCGAGATAGATCCCGCCAAGATTTGTGCTATCCTCGAGATGCTGCCCCCGACTAATCTCAAGAAACTTCACAGTCTACAAGGGAAGCTCCAGTCCATTCACTGTTTCATCTCACAGCTTTCTGACCGCTCCCAACCTTTTCATCATCTCCTTAAGAAGGACATCTCCTTTACATGGGATAAGGACTATCAAGAGGCTTTTGAAGCCCTCAAACGCTATTTGGTCTCTCCACCAGTTCTCATTCCACCTAAAGACGATCAACCCTTCTACCTTTACATCTCTATCACCAATCATTCGTTAGCTGCCATGATCGCGCACCGCGACGAGCATCACCGTGAGCAAGAAGTCTACTATATCAGCCAAACACTAGTCGACTATGAAACTCGATATACTCATACCGAGAAACTCTATTTAGCATTAGTCTTTTCCACTACCAAGCTCTACCACTATCTTCTTAATCATAAGACCTTTGTCATCACTCACACTGACCCTCTTAAGTTTATGCACTCCAAGCCATATCAACATCAACGTATGGCTCGGTCGTTCATGCTGCTTGCTGAATTCGACCTCGAATTCATCTAGCAAAAATACATCAAGGGGCAAACCATCACTAATCAACTGGTAGATGCCCCTCTTCCCAACAATCAACCTTCACAGTGTGAGTTCCCTGACGAGTCTATCACTATGCTTTCCACCGATGACACTACCTGCCAAATGACCATGTTCTTTGACGGCTCCAAATGTCAACTTGGTGGGGGTGTGGGAGTCATTGTCATCCCACTCGATGGTGAGCCCATGCCTTTGTCTTTCAAGATCGAGTTTAATTGTACCAATAATATCGCTGAATATGAGGCCTTAATTTTGGGACTTCAGACCACCCTCTCTCTCAGCATCAAGTCCATCAACATCTTCAGTGACTCGTAGCTTGTCGTCAATTAGGTCAATGGTTCATACCTCTATAAAAATGAAATTTTGCAAAGTTACAAAAACCGTGCTAACATTCTCCTTGCATCTTTCGACCATTACCTCCTGCAGATTGTTCCTCGATCCACAAATAAGTTTGCTGACACCATGGCTTCTCTCGCTTCTCATATCCCATCTTCCTCATCTGCATCCAGACTTTTTGTCACGGTGCATCATGTACCATTGCCTTCCTATATCTCTCCTAACATTAATCATGTCAACACCATAGAATCTAGCCCATGACATGTTTGGTATAAGCAACTTGTGGACTTCTTATCTTTGTCTGTCATTCCTCCCAACCTCTCTAACAATGCGCGGTGAGCTTTTATCAAGCGTATTGCTCTCTATACCATGCTAGGGGGTCTTATCTATAAGCGAGGCTTCAATGGCCTCCTTCTTCACTGTCTCACCTCCACTGAAGCATCTCAAGCCATTAAGCAAGTCCACAATGGGATTTGTGGCAGACATTTCAGTGGGAATTCGGTTTCCAAGCGCATCCTTTGTCTGGGCTATTATTGGCCCACCCTTCATCAAGACTATAGCGACTATGTTCAGCGTTGCATTAAGTGTCAGCAACACTCTAACTTGCTTCATCTTCCTAGTCACGCCTTACAAGTCACTCAAGATTTTTGGCCTTTTTCTCAGTGGGGCTTAGATCTCATCAGTGAGATTAACCCTCATTCATCTCTTCATCATCAATCCATCATCACCACCACTGAGTATTTCACCAAGTGGGTGGAAGCCATTCCTCTCCTCTCCACAAAAGCTGACAAGATTATCGACTTCATTAGCACCCACATCATCTACCACTTCGGTGTCCCTCATAAAATCATCACCGATGATGGCAAGTCCTTCAAAAATAAGACCGTCTAAAAACTCTGTGACTCATTTGGCATCAAGCTCAATTTTTCTTCGCCTTACTACCCACAAGCAAATGGGTAGGCTGAGGCTTCCAACAAAATATTGACTAAAATTCTCATGAAGGTGGTCAACGACACTGGAAGGGATTGGCATATTCACATTCCCTTCACTTTGTGGGCCTACCGCACTAGCATTCAAACCTCCATGGGTGCTACCCCTTTCTCTCTCGTGTACGAAACAGAGGCTGTCCTACCTCTCGAAGTATAGATCCCGTCTCTCTGCATCTCTCTGCATGACATTCTTTCTAATGATGACTTTTTTCAAGATCACTTAGCTCAACTTGAGTTACTTGATGAGCACTGCCTTGTTGCCCTCAACCATCTCCATGTCTATCAACATCGCATCAAGCGAGCCTATGACAAAAATCTGTGAGAATGAGATTTCAATATCAGAGACCTCGTCCTCAAAGAAAATTAGCACGTGACCAATATGGAGTGAAGTAAACGAGGCAAGTTTGCCCCTAATTGGCTCATACCTTTCATTATCACGCACAAGTATGGATCAGGGACATATCATTTGTCTTCTCTCGATGGATGACTAGAACCTGAGCCTCTTAATGTGTTGCATCTATGACCATTCTTCTGTTAGTCAAGTACTTGTCCACTTGACATTTAACTTGAGCTCATCCCTTGAGCAATCCCCATCCTCTTAGTCCTAATTCCTTTCAACCCTACTCCCCTTAACAAATCCTATATACCCCTTTTATACAGTATGGCTGCTTTGTCCTAAGAAAAGGGAGCCCTTAACCTTTTATAGTCTTGTCCGTGACTCACATTTCTATCAAAACAAATCATGATGTCAAAATATCCAAGGTCACACAATTAAATCAAAAGGCAGACTACTCCCTCAAAGGATAGTTGTACTATCATTGCTGTAGCTAATAGACTGCTCCCTCGAAAGACAGCTATTCAAAGCCCTTATATATAAAGCAAAATATAGACCACTCTCTCGAAGGATGGCTATGACTAACTCTTGCTACAAATAATAATCTTTCTTAGAAGCTTCTCACATTGATCAGCTTTGTAAATGACCACCAAGCAAATGACATCTCTAAGTAGACTTCCCACATTGATCAGTCTGCACAAAAAAAAAAATCAATCATGGACTTGGCTTATAGTTGTCTCAAGGTCTCCTATAAAAAGGGCAAAGTTATCTCTACTCTAAAATGGGTTACCCTATCCTCCTCCTATCACCTGCTCAAGGGACTTCGAGCTCACTTTAATGTCAAAGTGATTCGATTACCTCTCTAACACAACATATGGTCAATGACGTCATGCATGAATGGGGCTCTTGGTTCTAATAACCCCTATCTATGCTTTCCTTCTGGTCCTTGTCAATGAAAGAGCAATATGCCTTTCACTTCTTCTACACTTTGATCACATTCAACTTCATCACTTGTTAAACCTAATCAACTCAACTCAACTCTCTTTTTAGGCCACTCCCATAGCCTATTCACTAGTTTCTATGGACACCACTACACATGGAAACTATCGACCAGACGCAATTTATGTTAAGCATAAACCAATACTTGCTGAAGCATAAATAGACTTCAATTCATCTTTAGCATACATCCATCATGAATATGGAAAATTGCTAGGGATGAAAAACCTCTTTTCTCCTTCATCACTCGACCTCGACCTTAACCAACACCAGTCTATCGACCACTTTCACCACCTATCTACCACTCAGACTCTTTGTTCGAACTACATTGGTCTGAGGCCCTAAGACCGGGGCTATGTAGGCAGCACTTAGATGACATAATGTCTTTTGGGGTTAGCTCGACCACCCTCATTTGTTTCATCTCTCTGATGAATAAACCTTCTTTCTTCCTTTTGACCATGACCTTGCCCTCAACCAAGACCAATTCCATCCCTTTGACCCTTCCTCCCTTTTAGGGAGAACTACATTGGCCTGAGGCCCTTCACACAAGGGCTATGTAGGTAGCACTCAGATCACATAACATCTTCTGAGGTTAGCTCCGCCACATCCTTTCATCCATCCATTCACCTCGACCAATGACCATTGGAGATCATGCCTGTCTCCTCCGAATTCGACCACTTCCAAAACAATGTTGCCTTGGTTGTTTTTTGCCTGTATGCTACCTCATGATTGGTTAGCAAAATTATGCGTAGACTATTTTTGACCTTCACAAGTATAGGATCACAAGTTGGTTGATCTGCACTACTTGTGACTTTTTCATGTTTCTAGGAGCACTTCCTAAGCCCAAGATACCTGGAACACGATGACCCATTGGAGCTACAGCTTAGATTGAATAACTCGATCAACAGATGACTAAATGTTGGGGCCCAGTTATTTCAATTTTGGCACTCCTTGACCCTTGACCTGTGACAATTTAACTTGACTATCTCGTGAAGTGGTATGTGCACAATCACGACTTTTGCAGTGTTCACCCTCACCCCTTTTTCATCCACTCTTTGTCAAATCAGCACCTGATTCTCGGTTCCCTTCCCTCAACTCCTACTTTGAGGGGGAATACCTCATCCATAATCAGGGCAATCCACCTCCTATTTTTATCTTGTCAGTTCATTTGAAACAACCAACAAGATGGAATCAACCTTATCCCACACCTGGGGCAACCAACTCCTATTTTTGTCTTGCAGTTCATCCAGAACAACCAACAAGACAAAAAGGGGCAAATGTAGACACTAAAATTGTGTCTAACCCTTGTCGTCCTCCCCTTAACCCCCATTTTTATTCTTCCATGCCTATTTAACCCCTGTCGACCATTTTCCTACGAGCCTTGACCCTGGCAGCATGTAAAAATGAGCAAAAAGCTAAAGCTAGCCTCTGTCCCCATTTTGCATCTGTCGACGATGGTCACTACCCGGCTGACGTCGCCGACGTCGGTCACTAATCAGCCAATGTCAACAGTCCTGCTGGCATCGGTTATCCTTAACACTGCATTCTCGACCCAAACACAGGATCTATTATCTGTTATCCATTATTCATCATTCGGTTGCCAATCCATTTCTCGATCAGTTATCAGACCTTCCTTCATATCAATCAGCAACCTCTTCATTCGAACGATCAACCAACTTTTGCATTCAACCAATCTACAATCAATCTCTCGTATTCTCTCTCTCTGGTACAGGTATTCTACTTCAGTCATCTCACTGGAGGTCTGCTACATCGAACTTCTGCAACACATCGACAACATCAATCATGTCTCCTATTCTATCTTCAGCGTATAACAGGTAAGCATTTGTTCTATGTTTTTATTTCATTTTTTGGTTATTGTTTTTATTTAATATTACCACCCCAATCTAGAGTTAGACCATAGCCCCGACCTTACTTCCACCCGTATCATCTCTATCCACCCTCTGTAGAAAATACAGTCTGTAACTCTGCCCAGATCCCTATACAAACCCCCAAACAATCCCTCTGACTCCTAAACCGGCTTCCCAAACCCTCAGACAAAAACTTCAGACCCTTCTGCAATCCTAAAACCCTATCCAAACCTGACCAAACCCTGTCCAAAAGCTATTGCCCCAACCGATGCCAGTCATTACCCCTACCGATGCTGGCACTTTAACCGACATCGGTACCCTTCTTGACTGACGCCGACACAGAGACTCAACACCGATGACTGTGCAGAGTAGTTTGCTGCATATCAGGTATGTATTCTACTTTTTGTCTTTTATTTCTTTCATTTTGTCTTTCATTATTTCTACTTCAGTCAAATATTCTATTTTTAATTAGTGGGTTGATATCCCTTAAGGAAGTCTTCGTACTTCAGGGATCAAGCTTTTGCTTGACAGCCCACCGTCTCCTCGTCTAACATTTTTTGTGTTTAGTCTCTTTTTCTTCGCAGGTGTCATTCCTCCATAGCCAAAGAGGAGTACCTTCCAACGTCTGATTTCAGTGCACACGACTACATTTGGGTATCTTCTGACCCTAGACCATCTCTTAGTTTCTCATTTCTATCTTTTGAATGTGAAAGCAAAATTTAGCATAAAAACACCTTCAATGTAAAATAGCTTCTTCTCATCATAATGATGGTCTTTACTCCATTTTCTATCACAACCATAACACAACCCTTTGGCTCACTTATCCTCAATTTGTAACTGTGTTAATCTGGTGGGCTATGGAAATGATGGTGCTAGAAAGTTGCGATCATGACCAGTAGTGAAATTTTTCCTTTTGACCATCTCTTTTTTTTCTATCATGCATGCCTTAAAGATAGCTTCTAATATAGATTGTGGGCTAAACATTCAAAAAAATTATTGTATGTCATCTTTGAGGCCACCCAAAAATAGATCTATCAAATTTTTCTCAGTGATATTTTCCACCCTTAAAGAGAGATTTTGAAATTATGAATATAATCCTTCATAGGTCATGTTTGTTGTAACTTGGCTAATTGGCTAAAATAGTTCTCAGAGACATTATTCTGATAATGAGATTTCAAATCCTTAGTAAAACTAGTCCATGTAATGGGAGCACCATTATTTTTCTTTTGAGCACATAACCAGTGATACCAAATGAATCACTCAAGTTCTATATACAAGGATGCCACCATCACCCTTTGAGAACTAGGGGTTTGATGCAGCTCAAATAAACTATCAATTTGGTTAATCCAAGTGAAAGGATCCTTACCATCAAACTTACGTATGTCCACTTTTGGCAACATTAGTTTCATATAAGTATGGGAGTTGTTAAGAGGAGGATTTGAATGCTAAAATGGAGTATTGTTAGGCTAAAACTGATATGTGAGGGTAGATAATTATATAGTGATATGCTATAATTCACTATGAACTCCATTAATCTCTCCATGCATCTTTGAAACATCAGCTAGGATAACAATAAATTCATCATGCCTCACCAAGTTTTTTATGTCCTCTTAAAGCTGAGAAATCATCAAATCTAAAGTTCCAGATTCTGTGTCATCTATAGAAGGCATCTTAAGATTTTCTAGTGCCATTTTTCTTCCTTGAGTTTAAAGACCTACCATAAACAAATCCTAGGAGGGTTTTGACCCCCAAAAAAAAGTGTACCGATAAAATACACCATTGAAATTGTCTTGCTGAGATGAATCCAAAAACTACAAGTGTGCAACGGGAAAAAAATTAGACTTTTTTTTCTAAATATTTTTTTTGTAAAAAGTGTTTCAAGAAATACTATGCTAATGAAAAAAATTAATTCTTCCCAGACTGCAAGTTATGTTTTTTTGCTTTCACTACTCCCAAAAGCCATGCCCCACTAGATCCAAAAAAAACATTATAAGAAACTTACCCAAATCAAATCTTTAATACCACTTATAATTAAATTACTTAGATATTCACACAAAATGATTTTATATTTCATAGAATAAGAAAATATGAGAGATTCATAGTGATAATTGATAGAAGAATAGAATACTAGATAATATAACAAAGCCACTTCGAAGGAGCAACCTCCACAATAATGTATTATTAGCAGAATACTTCACACATGATGCTTAAAGACTAACCACTACCTCCTATATATAGTCTACTTATCCAAATTTATTCCATAGGCTAACCTATCTAAGAACATAGAGAAATGTAACAAGTAAATAAAAAAGGTAGGTAAGCCCAAGTCAGCCACACATATCCCTATACACACCAATGGTTAAGGTAATAACATAGGTGGTTGTGGGCCTAGTATGGTAATTTTATATAGCTGATTATGATTGCATAATCAAGATTAGATATAGGACTACTATTTCTAATCAATGATGGCGGAGGGGGGATAGATAAGATAAGTCTCGATCACCGATGCACTTAAGTGTGGTCACAGGCTAATGATGAGTTATTATTATAAGGTCTTAATATTGGAATCCCTACTTGTTGGTTCACCTATGTGTAATCTTAGGTCAAAGAAGGGTTAGTAGAATGATTGGATTGGTTTGGTATGACTAGAAATGGTCTTGTCTGGTTGAAATTTGGTCTAGGATTGATGGAAATGGTATTAATGTTACTTCTCAAGATATGACCTACATTTAATTTATAGTCATGTGCAATGGCATGGTAGGTTTTTTAATTATGGGCACTATTCTAACCTTCGTTTTGTCCATTATTTTGGATTTGTTGGTTCTGCTATTGATTTTGCTAACTCAGCCTTTGTTGTTGATGTTATTATTTTCATTACACTGGTTGATTGTTATGTTGAGGAAATGGGTTCTGATAGATGCCAAGATTATAATTGGATGTAGAATTTCCATTATCCATGTGATCTCTCCATTATCCAACATATTTTGGATGACATGTTTGATTTGTATATAGCATTGAAAATTATGGCATTTAACCCTATGAAATTTATAAAATTATTCTAGTTTGTACCAATCTGGTATGTTTATACCTTCATGATAGTATTCTTTTAGAATGGGGTATCTAATTAGGTTAGCTATTATGAGCTTTCAAAAGACTGCTTCGATGGGTTCTCCAATGTTAGTAAAAGGATGACAAGTACGTGGGTTTTTCCTTAGAGGAGGTGGGTTTTGCAAAGTCAAAGGTTGCTACAATTATTGTATTTATTGTGTTGGCTTAAGTTGTGCTTATTGTGCATATTTTAGCTATTGGAGAAGTTGTTAGGTAAGAGTAAGATGAAAAGGTAGTGTTAACTAAGTAGATGGTGTTTACACAATTTGGACATGGCATGACTCTATTACTCCATTCCCAACAACATTCTTATTGTAGATAAAATGTTTTGGCCTAACATTATTATTAACCTATGCCAGTTGTGATGCTTTCACTTCATTTGGATTTTGATGTTGATTATTGGTTTTATTTTGGTTTTGGCCATTATTCTGATTAGTTGAGTTTAATTTTATGATCCATTTTTTAATAAGGTCTCTTTTTATCACTAAACCTTTGTCAATGATCTCTTTGAATATATGCACACATTGTAACTCTATATATTATAGATTTTTGGTAAACACATCTACTAGTTGCTTGTCTAGTATACTATGGGTAAAGTAGCTAGAAAGAGCTCTCTATCATTGTAGATAACTTGTAAATCTTTCACCTAGTTTTTGTTTTGCTAGTGTTAAGCCAACCAATTAAATATCATGCTTGAGATTGTATGAGAAGTGTTTCAAAAACTTATTTGATAGAACATCAAAGTTAGAAATTGAGTTCTTTGGTAGTTTCCCAAACCTTTCCAAGGCTTGTCCAACTAAACTCCTTGGAAATAATAATAATAGATAGATGTCACTATATGCCACTGGCTGACATACAACAAATTACTTTGTCAGATGTGCTTTGGGATCACCTTTCCCTTTATATTTTTCAAACTTAAGTGGCTCATATCTTGGAGGGAATAGAATCTATAAGTACTCCATGTTAAAAGGATATGAACACACATCATCTAATTTAAACTTTTTAACTTATTTCCTAGCTTGGATGGTAGAAATTACATCCTTCATTTGTTGTAATTTTTTATCAAGTAAACTTGTCATAATATTGGCATAGGTTGATGTTTGAGTGTTCACAATTGGATGACTTAGACTAGGATATGATGGAGTGATTTGTTGGGGTAGGTTAGATTGGCTAGGGAATGGTCCAGGAATATGCATACATGGATTAGGGTGCAATTATTGAAATTGTACCTATGGTGGTGTGACATTCTTATTGCGGTTGGATATGTATGATTAATTTTGTGGATATTAGGGCTGGGATGGAGGGATGTAACCATATTGTGCATGTTTTGGTTGAATAGGGACTTGTTGATTATTAAAACCTTATTGTTGAGTGAGAACTTATGATCTAAGACCCTATCTCTGAACCTATGGTACATTCTACACAAAAGGCAATTGCTACCTAAAAGGTACTTGAGGAACATTAGAACCTCTTTATTGTGTAAATATCTATTGAAAAGTGGATGCATGTTGTATATTTGGTACCTATCACTGACCAATATGAATAAATTATTGATTAGACATCATTTGATTTTTGATTGGTATATTGGCCTATGAAGGAATAGGTATGTTCACCACTACCTGGTGAGGTAAAACATTAGTTTCCCCCTATTGAGGTGGAAATGCATTAAACCTCTATTACATTTGGATACTTGATTATGCCTGTTGTTACAAAATACTACTCATCACATTTTGGGGAGGAGTAGGATTTGACACATTTTATTGTGGTGTGGCAATACTTGTTGGTTGGCTACTTAATATTGTTGGTTATGCACTTAAAGAAGTGGTTGGTTGAGGATTAGAAGTAATTGGTTGAGGTGGGGACATATAAGTTCCTAGTCCTTGATTTTGAAAACCACTAATGGTAATAGCTAAAGGTGCATTTTGTTATGGATTGATTGTTTGTGTGCCAACACTATTTCGGTTCAAATTGGACATTGCTTGTACATTATTCCCTATGTTTTGCTTAGTATCATACATAGAAATTGAAGATATTTCCTCTATAATCAGTGTATTGAAAATTATTTCTACTAAAGTGTACTATATAAATGGGTCTAAACACTGATTGTCTTGACTTGTCAACTCTGTTAAAACTTCTATTCAAGGAGCTAGATTAATAAGAGGTGCATTTGACAAGGTTATATTAGTGAAGTTATGTGCTAAATTAAGACATATTTGGTATGCTTGATGCATTTTATCTAAGTGGTCATCCATGGGACCTCTTTGTGGGATAGGCACACGGGGGTTTTTATAAGGTATTGGTACAATGGCATTAGGATTTCTAGAAGATAAATATCTATGAGTCTAATTATAAAACATGTTAGAAGGTTCTCTTTCTAGATTTTATAAGTTTTCATACCCTACTTCTATGGTTCTATTGGGATCATATGTTGATGGCATTATGATGTGATAAGTTTGTTATTGAGTACTTTTTGTAACCGATGGTATGCTAGATAAGTATTGGGTTATTATCTCTTGATCTTGCTCTATATATGGAGCTGTACTAACCAAATAGTTGGCCAAAGGATATTGACTTTATTCTCCTGGTTGAATGTTTTGGTGTGGATAAGAATCTATTTCCCAAATTACATTATCTTTAATAAGGTTTTCTACAAAGTCCCCTTATGTGAAAGGATTTTCATATCTAGAATTGTACATAGTTCCACTATGTGTATAGTGAGCCATGTTTAAATTAAATGAAAAATATTTCACAATAAGAGAAGGGATTAAGGTTCTATAAACTCTAGAAAATCTATGCCTTTTGGAAAGATAAATGGTTCAAATGTGATCTAGCTTGGTCAAAGGTGGAGTTGAATATCCAAAAATTCTATCCAAAGACTTGATAAAAATAGTGTATCATCAAATGAAAAAATTTAAGTGTATGATACACATAAAGGTCATACAAAATGACCTAAGAATCAAACTACCAAAATCTAATATTGAAATTTTTTCCAAGTAGGTCTAAGCTACTAAAGAGAAAAGTTGCTAGGTCTTTTGTCCAAACATAGAGTCAAAAGATAGGCTCAAATAGGATATGCGAGAACTAATATCCAAATAGTGGAAAAAGCTTGACTTAAAAAGGATGATTTATTAATCTCACAAACTTGGAATAGTTTAACATAGACAAGGTACATGACTCTAGGCATAAAACATGATTATATTGGTATAAGATGCTAAACAAGAGATGTTTGAAGATAAACTGATTTGACAAAAATAAAAGAACAAAAAAATATAATTTTCCAAATTTGAGTGAAAAATAAACCCAAGTTACATAATCCAAAAGAGGAAGATCTGGGTATCAACCCCACAAATTGAGGTCTAAATCAAAATCAACCAATATTTGAATTTGAACTTGTAATAGTTAATCAAGGATCAACTAAGGATAAACTCTAAATTTGATGACAAAGAGCTAGAAAGAATTGAACAGTGTGACCATGCTAATCCAAGATTTAAAAAAAGCTCAAGTGATTGGTTACAAACAAATTATAATAAAGATGTAAGATGAAATAAGATAAATCTTTTGAAATAAAATGGAACACTTAACGGCATTAACACTCCCAAAAGATGATGTGACAAATAGTTTATGTTTTAAGACTTCAAAGGCACAATATTTTGAAATGATTTAGGTATAATAATAGTACCCTCCTTAATCAAGTTCTACTCCCAATGTTTTGACACAAAAAGAGAATGTTTACTAAGTTAAATCAAAGTGTCATATAGATGGCATAATGCCTTCAAAAACAATGGAGTGATGTGGACTCATGACTCATAAAATGACATGGTTTGAAAAATACAAGTTTTATTCTAATACACCAAGCAAAAATGACCAAAATACACTAAGTTTAATCATCAAAATCTTAGAAAGAGTATGGCAATGTGGGGTTGATTAAATTAATTATTTTGTGAACATTCTAGATGGATAAATTGCATAATGACTTTCATGCCAAATGATAAAAAATAAACTTACTTTAATTAGGTGTCTATGGCACTTGGTTTGTTGTAAAAAGGTCTTGCCCTTTTTTCAATGACTACATATGTTGTTTGCTTAGTGTAGTGTGATGTCCAATATGTAGATACGTCCCATGTGCAACTCCAACAGTAAAAGGTGGTTTAACCACTCAAACCTTTAATCTTAGAGGGAGCAATTGAATTCACTGTTGGGAGATGAAACCCTAGGTCAAAGCTTCCCTAAATAACTCATGGGAGGTATTGAAATCCCCCTCACAAGTCAAGATGCATGAAATAAATGACATAATAAAAAGACTTTATAGTCACCTCAATATCATCTAATACTATTGCAAGTTTTTAGGGAGGGATTTAAACAACATTATTTTCATGCCTTATACTAGGCAAGTGTGATGAGATGGTTCTTTTGATCCCAAAAGTTCCCTAAAGGGGGTGAATAGGAGAGCATACATGCACGTCTATTTTTACAAAAACACACAATCAACAATTTTGAAAATAATTAAATTGAAGTTAACTTCATTGAACCAAATTGAAAGTGTTTAATTAGGTGTTTAATTAGATGATGATGGAAATAATTGTAAACCACCTAAAAAAAATTGGTGCTTTTGATCCCAAAAGTTTTCTAGAGGGGATGGAGGGGAGAGCAAACATGGACAACTCCCTATATACTCAAAAAATATTAGACTAAACAAATAATGAAAACAACTTGCAAAAAACTTTGAAGTGTATTCAATTTTATAGCACTAAAAAAATGTGTATTGGTGTTCTTTTAGCCCCTTGGCTTTAAGTTGTCAACTTTTAAAAAAACCAATAAAACTTAACAAATAAAACACCCTAAATAGTTTCTTTAAACACCAAAATTAAGGATTGCTAGTTTGTTTTAGACATCCAAATGAAGTGTGAAAAGACTAATTTATATTGAAATAGTTTTCTCCAAATAAGTCTTGCAAAGAAATGGTCAGAACTTTGTTTATCCTTGAAGCTTATTTATCAAATAAGACAAGCAACTTTGAAGGGTTAAATATATCAACCCAAAGGCAAAACCTCAAAAAAGAAAACATGTTAGGTTATGCAAAGGTTAGAAAAAATCTAAATAAAAAACTCAAAAAAAAAAAAAAAAAAAAAAAAAAACTTAAAAAAACTTTAAAAAAAAAAAAACCTATGAAATATGCAAACAAGTTAGAAGGTAAAAAATAAGAAAACCAAACATAAAAATCATAAAAACATGCAATCAATAATTTAGCCATAAATTTTAAGATATACATCCATTTATCACAAAAATTTTGTAGGTTATTTATATTCCTAAGATGCACATCTTTGAGAAAAGTAAAATCAAACTAGTGAATAAAAAAAGTTATTATCTCTGTAATAACCATTTTTACCATAAAATTAAAAAATAGAAAGTGACAGACACTAAAAGAATCATAACTCTTAAAATATAAAGATTTTTTTTTTTTTAAATAGAGAATATCAATAACACATTTATCTATATGAATACAAAAATTTAGACAAAAATGTGAAGTAAATAAAAAGTTAAAAATTCTTTATTGTTTATTTTTACAAAAAGCAAAAACAACAAAAAAAGAATTAAAACTATGAAGTGCAAAAAAGTTGTGGGTTGCGCTCTCATGAATAATTTTTGATCAAGTAATTTGAAAAAGATATGAGGTTAGACCAAGTGTTAGTCAATAAAACTATAAAATTAACACACTAATATACTAACATCTCTAAGCCTAGATCTTAAGGGGAGCTTAATGAATAAACAACAATTGAAAACTCAAATAAAATGCAAAGAACAAAGATATTTACCTTCCTTGAGAGATCCAAATAATATCTTCATTGTCTTACTTATTTTATGCATAAAAAGTCTTCATCAATGACATATGGCTAACATCATCTCCTATATGCACCATTATTGAATGTTTGGCTTGATTGATATGGCTTGGCTCAATTTCAACATTATAACACTAGGATTTTAGCTTCATAAATCTATTCCTGCATTATAACTCTACTTTGATTGAGATCTCTAAATGAAGAGCTCTAGGCTTACTTTTATAGGCTTTCAAATCGCTTAGAATAGGTTAAATATGACCATGGTTGATTTTATTACTTTGGTTGAGTTTGGCATATTCTTAGGATATTCTTTTAGATATTTTCCAAAAGGGACAACTCACAACCATAGTTGAGTTTACTAACTTTGGTTGAGTTTGGCATATTCCTAGAATATATTTTTAGATATTTCCAAAATTGAAAAATCATAAAGGTAAGATGCTCTTGAATTTCCTTTTTAGTAATTAATTTAATTGAATTTTTAGCTCATGGGTAAACTTAATTAGGATTTGAAATTGATTTAGCTTACTAATTGATTTTGATTAGGGTGTACAAGTTAATGAATTATTTTTAAGTATTTGATCATTTGTTCTATTTTGATTAATTTAATGTGTGTATTTACCTTGTTTAATTGATTTAATAGGACAAATAGATTTAATGCAAGGTTATAAAGCCAAAGTTGAGACTAATAGAAATTCTTGGACTAGATACTCAATGATTGGCAGGAATTGGTATAAATTCAAATATGAAGCCATTGGTGGTAATATTTAGGTGTATACACAAGGCACTTATTACTGTAGCTTTTTAACCTTTGATTTGAGTTATTGACTCAGGTGTTTCTTATCACATGGCCTCCTCAGAGGATCTATTTTTAAAAATAGAGCCATGTTTTGTGCCTTAAATTCTCATAGATGATGACACTTTATCAAAAGTTAGTGGTAAAATATTGATTAAAGTAAGTAAAAAGACCTTCAATGATGTTCTGTGTGTTCTTCCACTATCCACCAATCTTTTGTCAGTGTAGTAAATCACTCATATAGGTGCAAGGAAGTGAGTTGAGTTCACACCTAATTCAGTAGTTATCAAGGAGATACACAATGACACCATAGTGTCTTATGGAATGGTCAATCATCAATCTAGACTATATATATTCTCATAATTTACCCCAGAACAACCCTCAGTTGCACTGCTTACCCATGCACATAGAATGAGCAAACTATGGTATGAACAATTTGGCCATTTAAAGTGCCATTACCTAGAGTAACTTGATCATCAGGATATGGTTTCAAGGTTACCTAAAGTCAAATTGTTGGATGGCCTATGTAATAATTACATTCTTGGCAAGCATCCAAAAGAGAAATATGACAAGGGCAAAGCAAGGAGAGCTAAACAAAAGATAGAAATTATCCATGGTGACATAACATGTCCATTTCTAAAACCTTCATTCAACAAGACTAGATACATGTTCACATTCATTGATGACTTTTTGAGGTACACCTAGGTGTTTTTTCTCAAAAAGAAGTCTGAGGTGTTTGATCATTTTAAGGATTTCAAGGCACTTGAAGAGAAACACTCAAACTATTCCATCCAAATATTAAGGATTGATAATGGTGGAGAGTATGTCAACAATAGGTTTGAGTAGTTTTGCATATTAGAGGGGATTTAGATACAACACATAGTTTTATATAGTCCTCAATAGAATAGTGTGGACAAACATAATAATTTTACCTTGAAAGAAATGGCCAATTACATGCTTCAATCAAAGTCTCTTGATCTTCAATTTTGGGCCAAAGCAATCAACTGTGCATGCTATATTCAAAACTATGTTCACCACATAAAGCTTTGAAAGTAATCACTCCTTTTGAATCTTGAGATGGTCACAAGCCCACTATGGATCACTTTCAAGTGTTTGGATCACCAGTAATGACCCATATTCCAAAGAAGAAATGCAAAGTAATGGACCCTGAGAATCAATCTTGTATCTTTATGGGGTATGTAGAGGTTACTAAGGGATATAGGCTTCTCTATCCTAAAAATCATGAGTTATTCAAAGAAAGGAGTGTCAATTTTTGTGAGGGCCCACTTGAACACACTAATGGCACTTTAGATGCTTTAAAAGTCTCACTAGACATTGATCCTACCTCAGACAATGACTTGGATCCATCTCAAAATCATCTTAATGATCAAGATGACTCTTCTTATTTAAGTACAAGTGATGAGATTAGTGATGCAAATTTTCCTCCATCTCACACTCACTCTTCATATGATGATGACTCACCTCCTAATTTTTCAATCTCATATAATTCTAGTCCCACTTGGGCCAGATAAACACTTCAATGTGTTGGGAAATGGGTTAGAAATCCATTAGATACAAGGTGGACACATTCATAATTTGAGGGGACTTCACATACCTACTTGGCCATTGTCTTGGATCCATAAACCTTCCATGAGGAAACTAGCATTCTAGAATGTGATTCTACTATGCAGGAGGACTATAGTTCCCTAATCAGGAATAAAGCATGGGACTTGGTCCCTCTTCATAAAATAAGAAAATTGGTCTATTAAAAATGGGTTTATTAAACTAAGTTTTGTGTAAATGGGTTTGTTGATAACTATAAAGTTCATCTAGTTATAAAGGGGTTTTCTCGGGTGCCTGGCATAGACTACACTAAGATATTTACTTTTGTAGCCAAGATGATTTCTATCAGACTCACTTTAGCCATTACATTCACATATCAATGCGATGTTCATCAAATGGATGTCAAGAGTGTTTTTTTACATGGTGACCTCAAAGAATAGATCTACATGGAGAAACCACAAGGCTTTGTCTAAGATTACTCCTTGATGTGCAGACTCAAAAAATCTATCTACGAACTCAAACAAGCCCCTCAGGTATGGTATGCCAAGATGGACTTCTTTATCCTCACAATCAAGTTCACCAGATGCCAATTAGATTCAAATGTCTACATATTATGATAAGATGATTCTCTATTAATCCTAGTTCGCTATGTGGATGACTTGTTGATTACAGGGAACACACAATCATCCATCTCAAAAATGAAAACTATACATTTAGATAGATCTTCAATGATAGGCATGGGATTATTGCATTACTTTCTCAAGATTGAAATCATTTAGTCAAACTCCAGAATAACTCTATCACAATCTAAGTATTCTCTTGATTTTCTTTTGAGGTTTAACATGGCTAATTGTAAGCCCACTCCTACTCCCTTCTTATCTAGTGTGAAGCTCAAGGTTGATTGTCTTATACCATTGGTTGATACAACTCCATATCAGCAACTTATGGGCAATCTTATCTATCTCACACACACTAGACCTGACATATCTTATGTAGTTGGCATGGTCTTTCAGTTTATACAGGAGCCACATGAATTACATTAAAAATTAGCTAAGTGGATTGTATACTACATTTAAGGTTCACACGACTATGGAATACACTATAAAGTAGGAATAGAGGTTGATTTGATTAGATACATAGATTAATATTAGGCTAGAGATATTTAGAGTTGAAATTCCACTTTAGGCTATAGTTTCTCACTTGATTCAAGTCCAATAAGTTTGTCAACCAAAAATTAGCATATAATTGCTTTATCATCTATAGAGGTAGAATACAAAGGGGCTATTAATTCTACCACTAAGGTAATCTATCTTTAATGGATTCTCACTAAGTTTGGTATCCATTTTCATAAGCCAATAATTTATCTACTGTGACAACTAAATCACTATCTAGATTTGCAAAAATATGGTTCTCCATCAAAGGACCAAACACATAGAGATTTGCATACACTTCATCAAGGAACTTATCAATAAGCAAGTCATTGATCTTCAGTACTATTAAACATCAGAGTAGATTGTAAATATTTTGACCAAATGCTTCATAGAGAGTAAATTTTTCATCTATGAGTTCTCATTGGTGTTATGGCTACTCCACCTTATTCTTCCTCCTATGAAGGTTCTTCATTATGTACTTGGGTACCTCATCAGGGTTTTAATGCCAAAATCCAAATCTCATCTCACCTAAGCTATGTTTAAGGGGGGGTGTTTGTGTAGTATTTTTTTCCCATTGGGTTTTTCCTACATAGCCTTATGACCATTCTATGTCAATTAAGCTTCCTTAAGTTAGTTATAAAAGGGTCACATAGGCTAATTATATTTTAATATAATTATTTAATTAGAAAAATTAGAGGCTTCCTCATGTTGTCTTAATTTTCCCTATATGTACCCCACATTTCCTTTTTGAAATGTTAGATAATGAAGATAGGTTAATGTGATTTTATGCAAGCAGCCATATTTTGCAATATTATCATGTGAAAATAAGCTTCTTCATCCTTTGTAATTTATTTTTGATTTCATTCCTTTATACATAGATTTACTCAATCTTTTATGCAAGGATCTAAGATCATGGCTAATATGACATGGACTAGTCCATGGATGAATGTCCCACCTCCTAATTTGAGCTGACAACCACCTTAGACAAGCTACCCCACCACCTCCTAGTAGCCTCCAAAAAATGTATCCCCACTTTGGATACAAGCTTGACAACCACCTCAACATCCATCCTTCATAAACTAGTGGTAGCAGCCCTGGAAACTCATTCAACCCTAAGGAAACTACCAAAGAGGATTTCCTCCACAACAGCAACAATAACCTCTTAATCTCATACCCAATACACAAGCTACACCCAAGCCTAATCAACTCCTTACCCAACCCATGAAGAACCCTAAAAATAAGTTAGTTCAACTAACATTCAATACTAAATGTGTCCAGTACCTGGCATATACGGTGAACATCAATAAAGTTCACCTACATTCAGGGAAATTTTTAACACCTCCAACCCCACTCATAAGAATAGTGTTAGATTAGGAAACTCTAAAAGATCATGCTAACCCACCTTCACCACCACAAGAACTCTTTGAACTAAAAAAATAAAGTTATTGATGAAATAGCTCCACTATTTCTAGAATGGTTTACCCTTCAGCGCCATCCAATTGAGCCTAAATTTGATTTTCTAGGATAGCTCAAAAATCTATGTTAAAATTCCTCTCTTTCAAACCATCAAAGATGTGCCCATATATTCCAAAGCTATTAGAGACTTATGTCTACGTAAACTTGGAAGGAATAAGAAGGATCCCAATATAGTACATGTGATTGGCTAGCTAGTAGACAGTATGCTTGGAAATACCTTACCAAAGAAATATTCAAATCTAAAATGCCCAGTACTAACAGTTCAGATCCATGAACAGTAGCTATCTAATACATTGATAGACTTGAGGGCTATAATAAATGTAATGACAAATAAAAACATGAATAAACAATAGTTGATTAATATTCATCTCATGTATATAATTTTTTAAATGGCTAACAGGTCTATAGTCAGACCAGAAGGAGTCATTGAAGATCTTATCATTATTGTAGATTATTGAGAGTATCTTGTAGATTTCATTATGTTGCAGCCAAAGTCTAATTTGAATGGATATCTTATTATCTTAAGATGACCTTGAATTTCCATATCTAATGTCTTCATCAACTATAGATCAGGTGACATGTTGATTTCCAATGATAACCACACTAATAATTTGGTCATCTATCCCCTAGCACAGTCGGCCTTGGCACCAGAGCATGCATTATGGTCTAAAGAAGATGAGGTAGCGCAACCTATCTAGATTTATGTATTCACTATAGACCATGCATGTACTTTGACTGATCTATAAGAAGATACAATTCTCTCTAATGCTCTCTATAATAATTACCAAACCCATTCTACAGATCTTAACCACCTGCAATGTGTTGAGCACCCATTTTCTAACCTCTAGAAAGAAGATAATTTTGATGCATTTTTACAAGAAATATTTCACAGTTTTTACATCATAACTATAGCCAAACTAGATCCATTATAAATATAGAAATTATGAAAGAACTCTCATGGAAAATTGAAATCTCTTCAGGAAAAACATTGCTTATTAATAGCAAGTTGGAGTCAAATGAGGAAAAATGCCTAATCAACATGTTGCATGCAAACCAATGAGATTTTGCATGAGATTATGAGGATATGCAAGGAATAAATCTAGCAGCATGCACACATCATATCTATATCAAAGAAGAATGCCAACTAATTATATATCCACAATGTAGGATGAATCTAGCTCTTAAAGAAATAGTCAAAATGGAATTATAGAAAATCTTGATCATTGAATTTATATATCCTATCTCAAATAGTGAATGGGTTTCACCATTGGTAATTATACCAAATAAAAATGGTGAATGGCATGTATACATAGATTACAAAGAACTTAAAAGAGCAACCAAGAAGGATCACTTTCCTCTACCCTTCATTGATTAGATGTTGGATACACTAGCAGGGAAGAAATATTTTGCTTTTTTGGATGGCTTTAGTGGTTAAAACTAGATTAGCATCTCTTCTAAGGACCAAGAGAATACTACCTTCACTTATCCCTAGGGTACTTATGCTTATGTTTTATTACCTTTTAGGTTGTATAACACTCCTACAACATTTTAGAGGGTTGTCTTGAGTATCTTTACAAATATGACCAATGAATGTGTATAAATCTATATGAACGGCTTCATTGTTTATAGAGAAACATTTGATGAGTGCTTAAAGAACCTGGAGAAAGTGTTACAACACTGTTAGGAGCACCATTTGTCTTTAAGTCACAAGAAATGCTACATATTGATGATAGAAGGCATTGTCTTAGGTTACCATGTATCTACTAAATAAATTAATGTTTACCCTATAAAAATTATCATCATAAGAAACCTCCTTGTTCCTTAGAAATAGAAAGATGTTAGGATTTTTTTAGGGCACATTAGTTAATACAGGAGATTTAACAATAATTTCAACAAAGTAGCAGCACCATTGTTCACTCTCTTAACTAAAGATGTTGAATTCATCTGGACTTATGCTTGTAATACAACCTTCAAACAATTGAAGAAATTATTGACCTCCACCCCTGAACTGTATGGTCTTGATTGGAAGCTTTCCTTCTACATTCACACAGATGCTTTAGATACTACCCTAAGAGCTATCCTTGGCCAAAAATGAGAAGCATTTAATTATGATATATGTTTTGTAAGCACGAATCTATAAGTAGCAAAATTTAATTATAAAGTTATTGAAAAAGAGTTCTTGACAATAGTTTATGTTGTCAATAAGTTATATCACTACATCATAGGGTATCAAGTCTTTATTCATACAAACCATGAAGTCATTCGATACCTTATGAGCAAACCAACTATCCCAAGTAGAGTGATAAAATGGCTACTCTTATTATAATAATTTGATCTAACTATTGTAGATAAGCTTGGTAAGGACAATGTCGTGGTTGACTTCTTATCATACCTAAAATCCCCTCAAGAAGATACCATAGTGGATGACTCATTTTTAGATGAGCACATGTTCTCCCTCACCCTTACCACACCTTGGTATGATGATATTGCTAACTATCTTATCATAGGGTTACTTCCACAACACTTCCTCCCTAAAAAAAGAGCTTTGATTCAGAAAAGTGGTAGATATTCATGATTTTCTAGATTTTTTTCTATATTGGGCCTAACTCCATCATTAGAAGATGTCTTAAAGAAGATGAAGCTCCATATATTCCTAAATCCTACCATGATGAACCCTACAGAGGTCACTTTATAGCCAAGCGTACAGTAGTAAAAATATTGAATACAAGATATTATTGGCCCTTACTCCATAAAGATGCAATAAGATATACTACTCATTGTGCCAAATATTCTCAAATCTTGCCATGATGAACCCCATGGAGGTTACTTTACAGCCAAGCATATAGTAGTAAAAATCTTGTATATAAGATATTATTGGCCCTCACTCCATAAAGATGCAATAAGATATACTACTTATTATGATGGATGTCAACATATAAGGAGACCTACACATTTAGATGAGATGCCTTTATAGCCTTAAATGGTGCTTGAACCATTTGAAAAATAGGACCTAGACTTTTTAGGACCTTTTGATCCAAAATCTAACAACAAAGAGTGCATCCTTGTATGTACTGACTATGTCACTAAATGGGTGGAAGTAAAGGCTCTTACACATGCCAAGGATGAAAAGGTGGTAGCTTTCCTCTATGAATAAATATTCACAAGATATGGTGTGTTATGATAAATAGTAATTGATCAAAGACCCTAATTCACTACTAGTTTAATTACTACTTTGGTCTAATAATATGAAATTAGGCATAAGAAATTAACTCTATATCATCCATAGTCTAATGAATAGGTGGAAGTCACTAACAGGGAGTTAGAAAATATTTTGACCAAGACTGTTAGTATGTCCCATAAGGATTAGGAGGCTAGACTTCCTAAAACTATTTGATCTTATAGAATCATATGGAAGACTATTACAGACTTCACCCCATATAAGCTGGTATATGGGAAGAAACCTATCTTGCCAATTGAATTTGAGTACAAGACCTTATAGATAGCACTAACACTTAGGATGGATATATATAAAGCATTGAAAGAAAGGTTTATGCAACTATATGCCTTAGATGAATATAGATAGTAGGCATTGTAGAACATAGAATTTGTACAGCACTAGTGGATTGGATGGCATGAGAGGTACATTAAGACCAGGCAATTCAATAAAAGAGATTGGGCCCTTATTTTTTATTCAAAATACAAGGATCATAAGGGAAAACTCTAGACTAAATGGCTTGGTCCATTTGAGATTGAACATGTTTATGATAATGGAGCAGTCTAACTCCAAACCATTGATCTAGTATAGTTTTGTCTGCTAGTCAATGGCCATAGACTAAAGCTGTATAAAAAGCCACTCACTCAAAATGAGTTTACCAAGCACATATGCATGCAATAACAAAATGGATACAATGATGTTTTGGATTAGCATGATGTCTCACCATATATAGGAAGAACCAACCAACACACATATGAATAAGGAGAGGAGGACATCCTATCCCTCCTCTGGCATGAAGATTGAGACCTTCATTTGGTCCTTGACTAGTCACCCTCACTATTGACTTTGTAAGGACCTAGAATAAATACTCTACTACAAGTAGTAGTTAGAGTAAAAAAACTCAACAATGAAAACCCTTTTTGGGCATTATTGGTAGTCTTTGGGTAGAAAACTAGCTTGTTGGCTACCCAAAATTGTAAAATGAGCCTAAATAGAAAACTAGCTTGCTGGTTATTTAGGGTTAAAAACAAAAAATAAAAATAATCCATCATTTTGAGAAAAACTATTCATCTTCCTCTTGCTACCATGCATTATTCTATAGTTTTTTTAGGCAACTCCCTCACCATTTCTATAAGCACCTTTATCAATAAAGGTATTCCTTCAATTGTTATGGGCTCTTTTTTAACTATTGTGGGCACCTTCCCCATAGTTGGGAATAGCTTTGTAGTTGTTATAGGCACTACCTCTAGTTGTTATAGGTACACCCTAACACCTCTCTAAGCACATGTAGGATAGTTCTTCACAAATTCTAAGCTATGGCCTTAGCTATGTGATTTTGAGTAATACATGGAAGACACCAGACAAGCTAGAGGAGGAATGAAGGAATATTAGAGTATAAAATTTAAAACCTTGCTCAGACCTACCTTGAATAATAAGTAAAAGTTCACTAGGATAAAATTTATAGGGAGTAAAATAGCATAGAGATAAATAATTAGAGGCTCATGTAGAGGAAGATCACAAAGAAACAACACCCTCAGCTACCCTCTTCCATGTTCATATAGTAATTGAATTAGATAACATAGATCTATAGTAACCACTATGTGGTAGGAGGGTAATAATCTCTCATCTAACTTCAAGACCCCTACTCTAGTTCCATGCAAGTTGTCATGATTACATGAAAGCAAGCTGAGGTTACCATAGAAGGCTAACATCTTGTGATCTCAACATTACTCAAAGGAGCCCACTTCAGTCTATTTATAGCTACCATAAAAATCATTTTATTCCATCAACCACTTGCATGTAAACACTCACATGCAAATCCTCAATGTCACCCTAGATCAACTATTAAAAAAGTATGTCATATTTTGATCATAGAAAAGTATTTATTATTTTAATATAACATGTACTATATTGAAAAGCATATTAAATAATTAACACATCACTTATTAATACCTCTCAAATCACACTTAAACCCACATGATGATGTCTCAACCCACACTTATATCCCTAATCATGACCCCGTTCTATCTCTTTTATCCTACTCATTCCCTGTCACTTTTGGACAAGTGACAGTTCACATGAGAGGGAGATAGTGTTGTAAGAAATAATACCATGCACTAAAGGATCCATACATTTAAGTTTATATTCCATAATAATGTCATAATAATCTATAGGGAAAATAATCACTTTCATTATTTTCCCTTGCAAGTACAACCATTCATGCAAAGCCGAAGCATGTCATAACCTGTAACTACAAACCACCATTGTTAAAAAAAACTTTGCTTTGATACAAGTATAATTTTAGAAGCCAGATGGAGTGTGTTTCCAATTACTATTTGAAAGGATTGATAGATAGCTAAACTTAGTAGAATAATAAGGTCAGTTATGAGAAGGGAACCCATAGATTATAGGCAACTTCAAGGAGACCCAGCTAGCTAGGCTATATTCAATATAGTTATATGGACCACTTATTTTGAGAAATTGCATCATTTCTTAAAAATAATGATTAGGACATTTATAGGATCCTTTATAGGAGATAAAGCTGTTGTACATGGCATTACATTCCTAGTTACTAAAGAATTGGTAAGCCAAGCAAGTAGGCTACCAATTATAAGAGAAAAATGGCAAGACAAACCTAATGGTCAAAAAGCCAGATAGTAGTTCTATCAAAGAGATGAAAAAATAGTACTAAAGAAAGGTGGTGTGGAGAGACTCATCCTAAATATAGCATGGAGGGAAATAACCTCATATATCATTAGATATATGACCTATGAAGTAAGGTACTCTCTAATTTATACTCTCCAGTTTAAATTTTTGAATCACATAAGGCATGATAGGACCATTAATATTCTAAATAACCTATGGAACATTTTAAAAAGGATGTCCAAAGAGTATCAGAAGGGGATTAAGAAATCCTTGTCTCATCATGGCCTAATATGGTTGATAACCAAACATGGAATAAACACTACTAGACCTAACCTCAGTTGAAAATAATTTCTAACCTTAGCAAATGTTGAACCTCAATAAGAAGAGGGAAATAATTAGTAATATCTTGAGGAGTAAACCCAATAGTTTTCACAAGAAGATACTATGGGCACTAGTGTTATTAGATAGCTTGTAGCTATTAAGGGTCCATCTGAAATTGCTACAAGTAGAAGAAGGATAAGGAAGCTAGTCCTACCTCCTGATGACATAGAGGAGAAAAGTACACCCACATAAACTGAGTAGAATATTTATTTTCCCACTATTCCAACTATCTCCTCACCAAAGATTGATTCTTATACCATGGCTCCTTTAGGAGAAGAGGAAGTTCTTCCATCAACTATTGCATAGGAAGAACAAGTTCCAACAGCCACCCTTTCTAAAAAGAAGAAGAAAATT
This sequence comes from Torreya grandis, assembly GCA_037957365.1. NCBI lineage: Eukaryota > Viridiplantae > Streptophyta > Pinopsida > Cupressales > Taxaceae > Torreya > Torreya grandis. The sequence continues at coordinate 1,096,434 of JARHVA010003548.1, read as the reverse complement.
GAAGAAAAGAAACCCTATGTATTAATAATAAGGAGACCTCCTCTTAGGATATCTCAAATAATAAAGAAACAAAATATAGCTATAGCATCCTCACCCATAGACATCAATGAGGATGAAAAGGGAAAGAAAGAGCCCAGGATTTGAAAGACCCCTGATGGGTTCAATATTACTAAATGGTCTACTGAAGAAGAATCTACCAAGGAAGAAGAAGTATAGTCACCCAAGCCATCCAAATTCACTGAGGAAGACATGGATCTCCTCAGACACATTGGGTACATAGAAGAAGAGTTAATAATGATAGATTACCCTGTAGTAGAAGAGGAATTTATTAAAGAAAAGACTATGGAATAAGAAGCAAAATAAGAGGTAGTTCTTCATGACCATAAGTTCAAAACCTTAGAACAAGCTATGAGAGATATATATAGGCTAAGGAATGAGATAACAGTATTGAAAGGTAAGAGAGGCCTAGAAACACTTTTGAGGGTAGCAAAATTTTTAGAACCATCTATGGAAAGAGAAAGGTTATTGGATGGACCTACAACAACTTATTTTGAGGAACCTACATCAACTTCATCTACTTTACCCATAAATAACATTAATATACCCTCAAAAGCACATATATAAGATTATGCTCTAACTTTGGTACCTTTTTACAATAGATTTCTCCTCCTATGTCCACTACAAAAACACCTATAGTAGAAGTTATTGAGGTGGATCTTTTGACTACAACACCTGTAGAAATTGATGACCTCGTAAATTTTCTTAAGGAAAAACTTGGCGATAATGAAACTTACTATAAAGAGTTGGTATAATGATTTAAGGTATATGTTGAAACAAGAGAATAGCAAGATGATTTAAAAGAAAGACTGGAAATGGCTGAAATTAGGATCAAGTATCTAAAGGAAAATATTAATAAAATGCATGAAACCACAAAAATGTTAATGGAGTGTAGATCATCTTCTAGGGTGTATGTTGTCTACTTAAAATAGAGATGGATTAAATTCAAATATGGAAAGATTTATAATGATCAGGCCTACATGGTTTATGACCCTAAATCTTTTTTTGATGTTTATAGACATACTGACCCTGATCTCCAAGCATAGTTAAGTGATTTTTATATACATCAATATGTTGTACCCAGTGATGTATATTAGGATCCAAATATATACTTGGGTGATTTCCAATTGAATTCATTTTCTTCATATGTCCTTAATGAAATAGGAAGAAGGAAACAGGTGGAGGAGTACCAAGAAAAAGAAAAATAAGCTACCCTAATGATTAGGGGTGAATGAAGTAATCGAGATGTTGTAATAAAAGAATGGATCTCCTTTATGAACTCAAGTACTCCACAAACATGGGTTATAATAAAAATAAGTAGAAGTTTAGAATCATTATTTGAGTCTTATGGAAGGAGATGGAAAGAAAATTTTGTTTTTTGTTCTCACTAATGGGCAAAATTCTCTGATGCTTTAAAAATAAAGAAACCCTATTCCCCTCAAAATCTTGGGGAGGCCATACACAGGGTATACATGTATATTGAGTTTGTTAAGAAGAGATGGGTAAAATGGTTGGGATTAATGTTTCAGCCTCCTTTTTTTAGGTTCTTAATTCTTTACTAGGAGGGAAAGGTCCTAGCTAATAGAGAGGCTAAGAATAAAAGATGGGAGAACATTGATGTTGCTAAAGGCTTTTATATCCTTGAAGGGTTAGGCTGCACTAAGCCCCTAGATTTTAGAAAATTATATGGTTTCAAAATGCATCAAAGAATTACTTGAGGTCTAGCATGACATTAAGTAGGTAGGTGTGATGAGGCCATCAATTACTCTATTTTGTAGCCTCATCCATACCTAGTATATATATTTTTCTATGTAAATCCCCATAACCGTCCATGACTTGTGCAAATGAATCAATGAATTTATGCATTTATGATTTTATGTTTGCATTGATATATATATATATATATATATATATATATATATGTTATGAATTAATGATAATTTTTATTTGATTAGAATATACTCACATAACTTTATTTAACAAACATTTAAAGGGTAACGTAAGACTACAAGAATCTTGTTTGGGCACAACACTTAAAGGCTACCCACAATAACTATAGGATTCCACCTATAGGTTGTTCATAGCAATTGTAGGGTGCCCATAGAAAATTTAGGCTTCCACTTACATGTTGTCCATAGCCACTATAGATTTCCCATAGAAATTGTAAGCTTACACCTATAGGTTTCTTGTAGTCACTGTAGATTACCCATAGCAATAGTAAGCTTCCACCTACAGTTTGCCCATAGACACTACACAAAATAAAACTATTATTATGGCTAGATCTTAAGGACATATCTAGCTATCTTGGGAATTGAATGAATGATTGAAAAGGACTATAGATAGTTTATAGACTTCTCACATATAAGGAAACTTAAATGTGCTACCAAAAATGAGAAATACAAGGATAATGGGAAGCAGACAAAAAGAAGTTAATAGTAAAAAAAATTACATTATCCTTAACCCATTCAAGCCTAAAACAAGTAGCTTTAGTTACTAATCACTTGAAGGTTGACTGGGGTAGCTCCTAAGTATTTGTATTTTTCCCTAGTTTAGTGTTTTTAGTTAAAATCTAATAAACTATATTATATATTTAATGATAGAACCTAGATCAAATTAGGAGTTGGATAGAAGATAACAGAGTAGTAGAATTATAGAAGTTATTGCATTCTAAATATTTTAATATTCTATAGTAATATTTAATTACTATAGATCTGATTAATGAGAAAGTTGATTTGTAAGAAGCTTTTGTAAATCTCTCAAAGAAGGATTGGAACTCAGTTCTGAATGAAGAAGGGCCCCCTCGAAAGGAATTGTAGTAAAGATCATAACCCTCCTTAGTTAAGTGTGTTATGGAAATTAATTTCATTATTAGTTTGATTATATAAAGTGTGATGCATCTGTGATTCATAAGTGTGAAGTATTTCTATTATAATAGTTTCATAGTATAGCTATCTGGTGAATTTAGTAAAAGTTCATCATAATGTAACTAGTAAATTAAGTTAATTTATGAATAAATAATGCATATATAGTGATGACATCCTTGAAAATTATATGCAACTTGGGTTGATAATTAATTTTATCAGACTCAAGAATCTGGTGTTAATGAGGCAATAAGTTTGTATAATAGCATTCATCAAGTAGCTCAAGTCATGCTAGATGTTCTTGATGATAGTCACTCTCAAAAATGATATCTTACAAGCATATGTGAATAGAGGGAGTTTTTACTTTGAGAGGTAATATTTCCTATATTTCAAAGACTAGAGAAAAAATGGTAGTACCCATAGAGGTTTGAATGCTAGTATGATAGGCCCGTAAAGCAAAAAGGATGTGCAAATGCCAATTTTGACCAGAAGCACTGATGACTTTGGTTAACATTTTGTTGAGTATTATATTAAAGGCTTCTACCTATCCATTCACTTGTGGATGATAAGGTGAATAAAATCTTAACTTGATGCCAAATATGTAACAGAGACCTTGAACTTGTTTATTTTTGAAAGATTTGTCATTATCAGTGATGATCTTATGGGAAACATTGAAATGATAGATGATATAATGATTGATGAAGTCAACTATCTTATTGACTTTGGTCGAGATGAGAGGAATATCCTCCACCCACTTAGGGAAATACTCAGTGGTAGTGATGATGGAGTGGTACCACTATAAAGAATAAGGATTGCTTTCCCCAATGAGATTTAGTCCCCATTATAAGAAGGGCCAAAATTCCTTGGATACTTAAAGGCCATGGGTTGGTGCATGATGTAAATTGTCATGTTGATGACATTTAACACACTTATTTACATAATCAAAATAGTATTGGTTGAGGGTGGGCCAATAATAGCCTAGGTGAAAGATATGTTTAGCGATAGCTAGACCACTAGAGTGTCCTCCGTAGATTATATCATGCATTTCCTTAATAGCATGGGAAGCTTCATGATTACATAGAAAATAAAGAAGGAGGCCATCAAAAACACATTTTTAAATGATTCCCCCTAGTATGGTATAATGAGAGGTACTATAAACAAAGTCTCTTCAAGCATTTTGAGAGAGGTTGGGAGGAATGATGCTAATGTTGAGGTAGTTAAAGGTTTTCTCATACCAAATGTCAGATGTAGATTCCTCCACACTACAAATGGTAGAGAGGCTAGATTGGATATAAGAGGTGTTGGAAATATTGTCATTGATGTCAAAGGTCTAGCATTATTGGTGATAAAGGCCCCATTGAATTTAATGGTGTTTTTAATATTCATATCTTGGCTAATGTGTGTTAATATTTATGTAATATTAATGAATATATTTTTGGTTGTATAGAAGTCAAAAGAGGGCCCATGGAGAAGTCAAATAGTCATGGGGTAAAAGATAAAAGAGGAATGGGATGCATTTTCTCATGAAGAGTCATCTTGAGGAATTCCAAGAGTCACCATGTGAAGACAAAAGAGGGTATGGCACATTTTTCCATGAAAGGACACTTTGAGGAATATGAAAAGTCACCAAGATAAAGACAAAAGAGGAAAGGATGCATTTGCTTATGAAGGGTCACCATATGACTTTTTAAATTCAAGGATATGAAGGGTCATGTAAGTTTGGCACCATTTTCTATAAAGATTTAAGGGTCACAAAGGGTGAATGCCAAAGGTCATCTGGAAAGATATAAATAAAGGCTTGAGAAGTCATTTGTAATATGCAAGAGTGCATAGTTTGTATTTGTTTTAGAAGAGAGAAAATCATGACATATGGTAGAGTTCTATCATTTGTTGAGTAAGAAACATTGAGAGATAGTTGTGTTTTATACACAAGAGGGGTTGGTGCTCTTGTGGGTTGGTGCTCACAAATCTTTGTAAGGGGTTGGTGCTACTATGGGTTGGTGCTCACAAATAGTTGATATGTTGTAGTGATCCTAAAAATTGGTGCTTGAAAACTTTGTATTTTGAGTTGGTACTCATTCATATTCTTGAGATTGTTCTCCATGGTCTTCCCACTTTGGGTTTCCATGTAAAAATTTGGTGCTCTCTCTCTCTTTTATGGTGCATATTATTGTTTTAGTTTTATTACATACTTTGAATTTGTGATTAATTGGCTAAAGAAAATAAATTAGATTAATTAAAAGATATATAATATACTAATTCATCCCCCCCTCTCAATATATTTCATGCTTAACAATTGGTATCAGAGTAAGTTCCTTTGGAAAACATTTTACAGCTTGAAGGTAAATCAGGAAAACATGATGGCTGGATCACATGAAGGTTTTTATATAAATAAGGGGCCTTTGTTTGATGGGAAAAATTATGCTTTTTGGAGCATAAGGATGAAGACTTATTTGATGGCCATTAGATTTGACATTTGTCAAGCAGTGGTGGAGGAATATGAACAGCCACAGACACTTGTAACTACTCTGGTAAAAAAAAGGAAAGTGAAAATAATGTTAAAGCTTTAAATGCTATTTTATGTGGTTTATGTGAATCATGATTTGTTAAAGTTATGCAATATAAATTTTCTCATGAAACTTGGGTAAAACTTGAGAATATTTACAAAGGTGATGGAAAGGTTTAGCAAGCTAAGCTTCAAAATTTCAGAAGATAGTTTGAGATTTTGAAGATGGAAGAAGAAGAAAATATAGCAAGTTATCTTTTGTAGGTTGATCAAATAGTTAATTAGATTCAAGGTCTTGGATAAAAGTTAGAAGAATCAATTGTGGTTCAAAAAAATTTGAGATCTCTACCATTGAGATATGATGCAAAAGTTTTGGTAATTGAAGAGATGAAAAATTTAGCCAAGCTAAAGATGGATGAGCTACATGGTATTCTTATGGCATATGAGATGTTGACTAAACAAGAGAACCCCTCAAAGAGAGAAGCTACTTTTAAGACATCAAAGAAAGAGAAGGCTATGATTAAAAAATCAAGTGACAGTTCTAGTAATGATGAAGATGACAACTAAGCTCTATTCATTCGCAAGCCAAAAAATGGCACAAGTAAATATCAAGGAAAATTAATTTTTATGTTTTAATTGTGGAAAGATTGGAAATTTTATAGCTAAGTGCCTAGATAAGGGTAATGGTGACAATGAAGAAGGAAAGTCTACATACAAGAAGAATTTCAAAAGAAAATTCAAGAAGGGATTCAAGAAGAAAAGTTTGTATCCTAAAGATCTTATCTCAGCCAAAGATAGTGGTGTTAGTGATTCAGAAGAAGAAAAGATTCTATTCATTTCCATACATGAAGATGCCTCCACAAGCAAAAGTACAAATGATCAAGAGGAAGAATAGGATGAAGCCAAAGTGAATCTAGAAGGAGAACTCATTTGTGCCTTAGAAGAGTTAAAATATCTTGAGAATAAGAATTGAATACTAAAGCTCCAGATCAATACAAATGAAAAGGAGTCAAAGGAAATAATTAAAGATCTACAAGCACACTTTAAAGAAGTCAAGAAGAATGAAGAAGATCTAATGGCATAGTTATAAAAATTAAATAAAGAATATGAAAGGTATGTTATTAAAATTACTTCTTTAAAAGCAAATCTTAAGAAAATAAATAAAGTAATGAATGATAGAGCATCCAATGATTCAAAATTTGAGAATAGCACTAATATGTTGAATAAGATATTATAAATTCAAAGATCAATGTCAGATAAGATAGGTATCAGATTTGAAAAAGAGAAAGGGGAGGCCACTACTTTCACAAACAAGGAAAAAGGAAAGAGATATGCTAACACTCTTTAAAAAGAGGAAATCAAAAGGGAAGAAGTTAATAATACAGAGGACATCTCAAATAAAGAAGGCTAGAAAGAATAGAGCTACAAAAGTAAATCAAGTCACAGATATACAAACAGGTCCTATTTTTATGGTTACTATTTTTATTGTAATGGATATGGTAATAAAAAAAATAGAATGTCAAAAAAGGGATAATGATTTTAGAAATAAGGAGAAGGAAAGTCATGCAGAGTCAAGTAGAAGCCACAACTTTTTTACACCTCTAACAGGATTTAATGAAGATGCCATAATATGTTGCAAGTGTAAACACTTTGGACACATAGCCCGATACTGTATAAGTGTGTTTGAGTCAGTCAAAAAGGACCACATTTTTAAGGCTCCATTCATCAAGAAGAAAGTTTAGACAGGTTCATGGTAGAAGAAATAACCAAAAAAATTTATGTTGGTACAAACAGCTTTGCATGCAAAAAATGAAGAAAAGCCATGGTTCGTTGGTAGGAGATGTTTGAGGCACATGATAGGAGATAAAATCAAGTTCATAACCTTGAAGAAGATCAATGGTGGCACAAAGAAATTCAAAGATAATACTACTACCAAAATTGCCAAAAAAGGTACGCTAAGTTTGGATAATCATAGAAATAAAACTAAAAATGTTTTATATGTAGAAGGTCTTAAGCATAATATTTTGAGTGTAAGTCAAATGTGCGATCAGGGGAACACACTAAAGTTTTATGCAGAAGGTTGTGAAATTAGGAGAAAATATTCAGATGTGTTAGTTACAGATGCTTAGAGAATAGGAAATAATTTATATATACTATCAAACATCAAAGGTCAAAGATGTTGTTTGAGTCAGATTAAATAAAATTGGCTATGGCACAGGAAAATGGGACACATAAATATTGACAATATTGTCAACATTAGCAAGAAGCAAGTAGTCAAAAATCTTCCAACGATTATAAAGCCATCTAACACACTTTGTGAACCTTGTTAGCATGGGAAGTAGGCTAGAAGGTAGTTCAAAAAAAAAGAGTACTCGACCACTCAGATGTAAGAGCTTGTTCACACTGATCTATGTAGACCTATGAGAACTCAAAAGTACTCAAGGTGAGAAATATTTCATGTTGTTTATTAATTATTTTTAACGTATGACTTGGGTAATGTTTTCAAAGAAAAAATTAAAAGCTTTCAGACATTTCAAAGTATTCAAAGTATTAGTTGAGAATGAAACCAGTTTGAAGATTTAATGTCTAAGATCAGATTGAGGAGGAGAATTCATGATAGATTAGTTTATTAAGTTTTGTGAATACCATGGAATGAAGAGACATTATTCAGTAGCCATAACTCCATAGTAAAGTGGAGTAGTTGAGCAAAGAAATAGAATAGTTTAGGAGATGGTGAGGACAATGCTAAATAAATCCAAGATAATAGATAAATATTAGAGAGAGGTAGTTGCTATAGTATTGCATATTCATAATAGATCATTATTGAGATTCAATAGTGACAAAACTCCTTATGAGCTATGGAAATACAAACCAGTAATAGTTGACTATTTTAGAGTTTTTGGTAGCAAATGCTTTATAAATAGAATTGATAAAAAACTTGGTGAGTTTGAATCTAGAGAAAATAGAGGTATATTACTTGATTATTCTAGAAAATGTAAAGCTTATAAATGTTATAACAAAAGAACCAAGAAAATTTTTGAAAGTGCAAGTGTCAAGATAGAAGAATATTAAACACAAAGAATCAGTGATTCAGTAGATATTCCTAAAATCATTGAAGAGGAAGATTTTTAAGAATCAGATGAAGATGAGAAAAAGGACACCAAAAATCCATCCAAATATGTTCAGATAAATCATAATAAAAGTGACATCATTAGGGATATAAATGAAGGAATTCACACTAGAAGAATGATGGTAAGTGAATCTGAGCAAGTTAATTTCTCTTTGTTATCTAAAATTTAGCCTCTAACTTTTTTAGAAGCTAGACATGATAAGCATTGGGTTAAGGCAATGGATGAAGAATTAAATAAATTAGAAAAGAATGATACTTGGGAATTAGTGCCTAGACCAAAATATCACAATATGATAGGAATAAAATGGGTTTATAGAAATAAGTTGAATGAAAATGGAAAAGTGACCAGGAATAAAGCATGATTAGTATGTAAAGGATATGCTCAAATTGAGGGGATATATTTTGAAGAAAATTTTACACCAGTGGAAAGGCTAGAGGCTATTAGAATGTTTCTTACATATGTAATGTTTAAAAATTTCAAAGTGTTTTAGATGGATGTCAAATCTACCTTCCTAAATGGGAATCTAGAAGAAGAGGTTTACATTGAGTAGCGTAAGGGATTTATTCTCTAAAATATTAGTAGCCATGTATGTAGATTGAAGAAAGCACTGTATGGATTGAAACAACCTACTAGAGCTTGGTATGCAAGACTTGATAAGTACCTACATGATCAAGGTTTCAAAAGAGGATTTTTTGAAAATAATATCTACATCAAAATAGAAGGTGAGCATGAATTAATTGTTGTGTTATATGTTGATGACATCATTTTTGGAGGAAACATTGAAAAGATGACAAAAGAATTTGAGATGTCTATGCTTGGAGAATTGTCATTTTTCTTAGGATTGCAAATATTTTAGTCAGATAATGGGATTTTCATATCTCATAATAAATATGCCAAAGAAATGTTGAAAAAAATTGGTTTTGAGGATTTTGCACCAATTAGCACACCAATGTGTATAGGAAATAAAGCATGCAAGGATAAAGGTTCACCTGTTGTAGATAAATATTTGTATAGATCTATGATTGGTAGTCTTTTATATTTGATAGCATCAAGGCCAGACATCATGCATGTAGTAAGTATGGTTACAAGATATTAGTCAGCTCTAAAAGATAGTCATGTTTAGTTGGTGAAGAGAATATTTACATATATCAAGGGGACATTGGATTATGGATTATGGTATCTTACAGGCAGAGATTTCACTTTAGTTGCTTATACAAATTTAGATGGGGTAGGTTATTTGGATGATAGAAAAAGAAAAAGTGGAGGAGCTTTCTTCCTTGGTCATAGCTTAGTATCGTGGCTAATCAAAAAACAAAATTTAGTATCACTTTATGTAGACACCGAAATCATGTCGACTCCCCTGGTCCTTCCCCGTCTTATTCTTCTTCGCCTATTGAACCCTTGTCGATCACTTGTTTCACCAACCTTGACCCTGGCAGCATGTAAAGATGAGCACAGAGCTAAAACTAGACTCTATACCCATTATGCATCTGCCGACGTCGGTCTTTACCCGACCGATGTCGCCGACGTCGGTCACCTTCCCCTGGTCCGTTATCAGTTACCCTTCGGTTTCCCAAAACGGTTGATGAACCATTTCTGGAACCGTCCCCGTCCCCCGCCTTCATCAACCTCTGCCAGCCATTTGAGCCAGGATCCCCGAATGCTATTCAGAAAATGCTGAGCAACCAACCTGTGAATTCCTCCATCAACCTGCGAACTCCGAGCAATCATCAACACTACGACATCAACTAATCTACACACCATGGCTTTCATCGCGTCTTCTACCAGGTAAGTCTTTATTCTATTTATTTCATTTCTTTCTCAGTTATTATTTATCAGTTTTGTTATCCCTGCCTCTGTCCCGACTCCCCCAGACTCTCTCAGACCCTGTCCCGACTCTCCCAGACTCTATCCCGACTCTGTCCAAAACCCTACCCTGACCTTATCAAAACCCTACCCTGACCTTATCAGACCCTGTCCTGACTCTGTTCAGCCCTGTCCCGACTCTGTTCAGCGCTGTCCCAACTCTGTTCAGCCCTGTCCCGACCCTGTCCAGACTTTCCCAGAACCTGCCCCTACCGACGCCGGTCACTACCCCGACCGACGACGGCATCTTAACCGACGCCGGTCACTACCCCGATCGACGCCGGCACCACAGAGACCGACGTCGGCGACTGTGCAGAACAGTGCTGCATATCAGGTACGCTCTTTATTTTTCTGTCATTTATTTCTGTCATTATCATCTACTTTCGTCCAATTTTCTACTCTTTTTTATCAGTGGGTTGATATCCTTCTAGGGAGTCTTCGTACTTCCGGGATCGGGTGTTCGCTTGACAACCCACCATATCTTTGACTAACGTCTTCCCGTGTTTTAGTCTCTTTTTCGCAGGTGTCATTCCTCCACAGCCAAAGAGGAGAATCTTTCAACGTCTGATTTTGGTGCGCTCAACTTTATCAAGTACTTCTAACCTTGACCATCTTTCAATTTCTTATTTCTTCTTTGAATGTAGAAAGCAATTTTGCATTAAAAACACTTTATATAGTTGAAGCAGAATATATTGCAACGGTATTATGTTTTACTCAAGTGCTTTGGATGAAGCAAACTCTGGAAGATATCAAGGTAAAATATGATGAACCTAGTTCTATTTTTTGTGACAACACAAGTTCTATTAATATTTTAAAGAATCTAGTGATGCATTTAAGAACAAAACATATTCTCATTAGATATCACTTTTTGAGAGAGCAAGTTGCAGATCAATAGGTTAAGATGGAATATATCAGTACTATAGAGTAGATTACATATATTTTCTCAAAGGCACTACCATAAGACACATTTGAGTATCTATAGGAGAATTTGGGAGTATTTTTTTTTACTTCCTACCATTGAGGTTCAGCATCAGTTGAGGGGGAGCTAAGTGTTAGATTGAGGTAGGCCCTTTGCTATTGATGACAAAGGGGGAGAAGAATAGAAATAGGTATAGATATAGGTATAGGTGCAAAAAAAGGTACAAGGAATATGTACAGGTTACTATATTAAGGGGGAGTTACTATATGTTTTTTAGATGGTAGTATGTGTAGGTTTCAAGATATGGTAGTTTCAGTTTGAGGTTACCATCAATGACAAAGGGGGAGATTATTGGAAATATTAATATTGATGTTAAAGGTCTAGAATTATTGGTGATAAAGGCCCCATTACATTTAATGGTGTTTTTAATTTTTGTATCTTGGCTAATTTGTGTTAATATTTATTTAATATTAATGAATATATTTTAGGTTGCATATAAGTCAAAAGAGGACCCATAGAGAAGTCAAAGAGTCACAGGGTAAAATATAAAAGAGAAATGGGATGTATTTTCTCATGAAGAGTCATCTTGAGGAATTCTAAGAGTCACCATGTGAAGACAAAAAAGGGTATGGGACATTTTTCTATGAAGGGACACTTTGAGGAATACGAAAAGTCACCAAAATAAAGATAAAAGAGGAAAGGATGCATTTGCTTATGAAGGGTCACCATATGACTTTTTAAATGCAAGGATATGAATGGTCATGCAAGTTTAGTGCCATTTTCCATGAGGATTGAAGGGTCATAAAGGGAGAATGCCAGAGATCATTTGGAAAGCTATAAATAAAGGCTTGAGAAGCCATTTGTAATATGCAAGAGAGTGCATGGTTTATATTTGTTTTCAATGAGATAAAATTAGGAGATATTGTAGAGTTCTATCATTTGTTGCATAATAAATATTGAGAGATAGTTGTGTTTTATACATAAGAGGGGTTGGTGCTCCTGTGGGTTGGTTCTCACAAATCTTTACAAGGGGTTGGTGTTCCTGTGGGTTAGTGCTCACAAATAGTTGTTGTGTTGGTGCTCGACAAAGGAGTTGGTGCTCTTGCAAGTAAGAGCAAGTTGGTGCTTGTAAAATTTGTATGTTGAGTTGGTCTCATTCATATACTTGACATTGTTCTTCATGGTTTTTCCCACTTTGGGTTTCCGTGTAAAAATATGGTATCTCTCTCTCTCTCTCTCTCTCTCTCTCTCTCTCTCTCTCTCTCTCTCTCTCTCTCTCTCTCTCTCTCTCTCTCTCTCTCTCTCTCTCTCTCTCTCTCTCTCTCTCTTGTGTGGTGCATATTATTGTTTTAGTTTTATTGCATACTTTGAATGTGTGATTAAGTAGTTAAATAAAAGAAATTAGATTAAGTAAAAGATATATAATATATTGATTCACCCCCCCCTCTCAGTATATTTTGTGCTTAATAAGAGGGTGTGATAAAGTGATGAATGGTGACAAAGAGTTTGGAATTGGATGGATAAGAAGGGATTTGGGAAACAAGGGAAGCCATTGTATCTGTGAACTTTTTGGTAGATCATGGAATAGATTAGATAAGGTAATGATCAAATGATGTTAAGAGTACATCAACTAGTTGTTTTTACCTTTGCAAGACATTAATATTACATTGGTGGGATCCATTGACCTGGTTGACCACAAGTTGGGAATCACCAAAGACATTGATCATCTTGACTCTTAAGGCCAAAATATTTTGGAGACCTATTACTAGGGCTTCATGTTTAGCCATGTTATTATTACACTCAAAATCAATATTGAAAGAGAGAGGAAGAGGTTATCCATCGAGGCGATTGAGAATAAGTCTATCACCCCTACCTCACTGGCACTTTGAACTATCAAAAAACATAGTCATTTGGTAGGTGATGTCCTTTTAAGCAAGAGTCATGATGGAATCATCTAAAAAAACAAGAGGAAGTAGTTGGTTGTTTAGTAAAGAAGTTTTAGCTAATTGATCAGAAATAAGTTTCCCTTTAATCAACTTCTACTATAGTAACTCAAAGTCAAACTCAACTAGGAGAATGAGCCACTTAATCATACACTAGTTTTGGTATGGTTTAGAGTGCATATACTTAAGTGGGTTAGTGTTAGTGATGATGAAAGTTTTATAATTGAGGAGGTAATGACAAAGTTAGGTAGCCATAAATACTAAGGCAAGGCAAAGTTTCTTGGTATGGGTGTATCAAGTCTCATACTCTATAAGTGTCAAACTTATATAGTAGACATCTTACTCTTTATTTTGTTTATCATGGTGAGCGATAATTTACCCTAAGGAATGGTTAGTGGTAGATATATAAATATATAAGGGTTGGTATTATTTAGGTGGTATAAGAATGGGTAGATAAAGAAGGTACTCTTTAAATGAATTAAAGGCTTGTTGGTAGTCCTCAGTCCACTTAAAAGATGTATCTTTCTTGAGAAGATGGTGAAAAGATTGGCATCTATTTAATAATTGAAAGATGAAGTGATAGATGGATTGGAGATTTCCATATAGGTTGTGAAGTTGATTTAGATGGGTTAGAGGTGGAATTTTAAAAATCACTCTGAATTTGGTAGGGTCTACTTCAATTCTTTGAAGAGAGATGATAAAACCAAGAAGTTTTCTAGATAAGACCCCAAAAATGCATCTCTTAGGATTTAGTTAGAGGTGGAAATGGATTAGGAACTCAAAGATAATTTTTAAAATGTCTAGATGATCCTTGTGATATTTGGATTTCCTAAGGAGATCATCTACATAGTCCTCTATGATTTTGTGGATGAGATCATGGAATATGTAGGTCATCGCACACTAGTAGGTTGCTCCAGCATTCTTTAGACCAAATAGCATGACCTTGTAACAAAAGGTTCTCTAATGGGTGATTAAATAATTTTTATGTTGATCTTCAAGGGCAATCAAGATTTGATTATATTCCCATAAATTTTCTATGAGGGCTAACATCTCATGGCCAGCTATAAGATTAAAAATTTGGTTGAGGCTAGACAAAGGGAAGTCATCCTTTGGATAAGCAAGATTGAGGTCATGAAAGTAAATATAGAGGTGAAGTCCCCTTATGGGTTTGGTAATGGGGATAATGTTGGAAACCCATTTGGGATAGTCGATGGGTTAAATGAAATTGATAGATAAAAGGTGTGAAATTTTTTCTTTGGTTAAAAGGGTGATGCGAGGGTGCATCCTATGAAGCTTTTACCTAACAAGCTTAGTATCAAGATAGATGATGATGTTATGAATATATATGGAAGGGTAAATTATAGGTATATCCTAATAGGACCAAGCAAATTCTATGCTTCAGTCATGAATGAAGGAAGGGTAATCTTATTGATTTAAGGAATCTAAGGATTGGACAATCTTTACAATGCAAGGGTCATCTTGAGTACCCAAGTTGGAATCGATAGTGGATTCATTTAACATGGTTTGGTTCTCAGGAGGAAGGGATTTATTAATATAATAATCCCCTACACCAAGATAGGTGATAATGGAATTGTCATCCTAACGTTGGATGGTGTTGATGGTAGTAGAATCATTTTCTACCATTTTAATATGAATCAAAAGAAAGGTTTTAGTTTGGCCATCCTTTTGATAGGTTAGGGACCCAAACTAATGGTATTGACTAAAAATATTTGGGAGTAATGATTTAAAAATCCTCAAACTTTGAAGGAGATGGGGTTGGTGAGGATGGAATGTTTTCCTCAATGGTAGCAATGGGTTTGGGTGAATTGGTGGGTTCTATTGGTGAGATGAACCTAAGGCTAAATAGATTATGAAGCTTTTGGGTTTTTATCAAATGTAACTCATGGGATCTATGTTCATAATGTCCAAATCCAAATCCTTTCTAGGCACACATGTGAAGGTATAATTTGGAAAATTATAGTTTGTCCAAATAGGAAAAATCTAAAGTAAATGGTCAAAAAGAAGAGGTGGTGGCAGAAGTAAGAAGCGACTGATCAAGTCCCCCATAGATCAAATTGGTTTGGTGGTTGGGGATCCCAAAAGGGATGTTGGTTCTAATATTAGGGTCATAATTAGGATCATATTCATGGTTCCCATACTCTTGAGGAGTAGGGAAGACATCCAAGGCCAAAATTTGATATTTTCCCAGTGAGAGATGTTAGAATGTTGGTTCCAAGGGGTCCTCTACAAGGATTTGAGAAGAAGGGATAGATGAGATATTTGAAACTTCATCAATGATAGGGGTGGATTTGTTATTAATTATTGGTGAGGTGGATGAGTGAGGAAGAAGAACATCATTGATCGATATGTCATGTTGTAAGATGTAAAGGGACTAGGGTCAGTCGATATGCTAATGACTTGAACTTCATATTCAAATTTGACACATCGATGCAAGGTGGATGGGATACAACTCATGGCATGGATCCAAGGCCATCCAAGTAAGACATTGTATTAGAACTCACCTTCTAAAATGTATAAGAGTTTGGGAATTATGAGAGGTCCCAAATAGATATAGAGGACCATTGTCCTAAGGTATGGCCATAGTATCATTGAAGGAGTAGAGGATCATTATAGTTTTATACATAATATGCTTTGGCAACTTGAGTTGATCATAAGCATGAGAGGAGATAATGTTAATAATAGATCCTCCATCAATCATCACTTTTTTATGTGAGTTTGATTGATGTATATAAAGATGAAGAGGGGAGGATCTAGATCTTTAAGATGAACAAAAGGTATTTTTGAGTCTTTGAAAGTGAAAAGGGTGGAAAGTTGAAGGGATCTAATAAAGGCTAAAAAAGGTTAAGGATCTTCAATTTTAACCTCTATAGATTGTGATATCTCTATTAATGTTTGATGGTGAGGGGGTGAGATGTTGATTAATTTGTATAATCTCATCTTCACTAATGTTTGGTGAAGTTGTTTCAACACTACACGCTGAATAAATTTAGAAGGGTTGGAAGGAAAAGCACCCAAAATAGATATTTTGGGTTTTGGTGAAGTTGAAGGTGAAGGTGAAGGTGAAGGTGAAGGTGAAGGTGAAGGTGAAGGTGAAGGTGAAGGTTTTTGGTTTTAGTTAGAAGTTTGAGGGGTGGAATGGTATGTCCATGGAATGAACACTTTGGCCTTTCCCTTGTCTTTTTGTTGGGCCTGAGATCGGGTAACCATATGGATAGTGTGGATGAGGGGAAGTGTTAGGCTAGATGGTTGCTTCGGTTCCTCCTCACTCTTAGGTGAGAGTGGGGGAGTAGGTGGATGTTGGATGGGTTCATTTGGTGGTTGGTTTTAATGGGCTCAAGGGAGGTTAATCTTATAATAGATTATCCTCATCCCTGATTCCTACTATTTATTACTATATTTCTAATTTTCAAGAAAAATGAGAGAAACAATAGATGAGGGGTGTGTACCTAGTTAAACTTGTGCTCATTAATGACCATATAAAGTGGGATGTATTTTTTGGCAATGAAGTAATACCTATAATAGTACCACACTAAACCAACTTGTTTTCTAGATGAGTATGAAGGGTGGACTACCCATCAATGCGCTAGATCCAAGGAGTGAAATCTCCCTTGCATGGTTGTCAATCCACTTCCCTATTGATAAAAATTTTTTAACAATAGAAATGAAAGATTTATAAATTTATAATAATGAAAATGCTTATGCAAGAAATAAATGATTTACCTATTCAATACAATGACAAAATATAGCACGGTGGGCCAATACCATGCTAAAGTGAGTCAATGTTAGGTTTAAAAAATTTGAGTAGGGTTTATAGATAGTTTAGAGGTAGAAAGAAGGTCTATTAGAGTATGAGAAGATCAAAAATAATAAGATATTATTTGGCTTGATAGGTGACCGGTGACGGTTAGGCTAACCAGTGGTGGTCGGCTTGACCATTGATAGTTATGTGACTGGTGATGGTTGCTATAACTGTCAATGGTTATAGTAACTAACTACAGTTATTTATGGGAAGATGGTAAGATATTGAAGTGGATTTAGAGGGAGGGTGGATAATGGATAAAAGGTTAAATATGGATTTTGAGAGTGAGGGATAATGTGCTAGTGATTTGATCAAGACAAAAAGACTTAATGGAAAAAGGAAATATTATAAATAAGAAAAGAATACCTGTATGATGCAAAGTATAATCCAATGACAAGATGAATGAAATTGGATAGCATAACAGTACTCTAGCCTTCAAAATTCAAAAGGATAGAGTTTTGGGATCTTGGATACCTGTACAAAGAAAATAAGAGAGCCTAGATGTAAATTTTTATATCCTTTTCTCTTTCTAGAGCCCTCAATTTATAGCACAAAGTTGTTGAGGAAGCAGGAAGTTACTAAGTTGTTCTAGGATAAAGATGTCAATTCAAAGAGATGGTAAGCTATAAGGTTTACATGGGAAAGTTTTGATTTTTCTCATGTTTATCCTACTTATAGTTGGAAGTTCTTGTGGGAAGTTTGGATACCTGACCATCGATGATCAGGCTAACCATCAAGGGTTAGGCTAACCATCGATGGTCATACTCCCAAGCATAAAATGGTAAAAATGGGTTCTAAGTTAAGGTTTACAAATCTTTAGTCAAGGTATTTTAGGTGTGTTAATGGATGCTAACATAAAAGAGGTGTTTTAAGGGTGATTTAACTAGGTAAATAGATAACTAAAGGTTTAGAATAGGTCCAAGGTAGTTTGACATCAAAAACTAGTCAAGGGAATGTTTTTGAGTGTCTACATTTTGCCCCTTTTTATTGTGCAACTTAGGTCAATAAGCCATAGAACAAAAATGAACTATTGACTGATCAAGGTCTAGTTGCTCTGAGTATGGGAGGAGGGTATTCCCCCTCAAACCAAGAGTTGATGAGGCAAAACTAAAATTGGGTCATGATTTGATATAAGGTAAAATGGAGGTCACATGTTGGTGATGAAAAGGTGTAGGCATTTGAAATGCAAATACACACATAAAATGAAACTAAGCGCGAGATTAAAATACACTTGAAGACTAAAGTTTCCAATGTTGATAACAATAAGTTCGATTTTTATGAGAAATGATGAAGTAACCGGTCCCCAGTGTAAGTCATGGTTGATTGGGTCACACATATCAAGTCTCATAAATAAGGTTGGTGTTTGCTCAGGTATCCAAGGTAGGAAGTGCTTGAGAGAGAAAACACAAATGGGTGGGTCACGTATGAGGTGGTACAAAAATTCAAGAGTTCAACATGGCAAAATTGGTCAAGGCAGTCAACATGACTAAATCAAGGTCGTTACAAGGCATACAACTAGGTGGGTTTAAAAAAGGCCAACATCAAGGTAGACATGGGAAAATGGGTTGGATGGTTGGTTAGGTAGGGATTGGTTGACCTAACTCTTGATGTACTAGGCAAGAGGATGTTGCCTACATAGTCTCATGGATAGTGGATCCAACATGGACTTCAAGCCCAATGTAGTTCTTACTGGTTAGGGGAGAGGGTTACTCTTGAGTAGGTCAAGGTGTGGTAAAAATGGGTTGCCCCACTTTGGTGTACTACAAGGTTCACTTTGGTAGAAATGGGTGAGTAATGTGTGGAATATGAAGCATAACCCTGACCATTGATGGTTAGGGTTAACCAGTGATGGTTAGGTAACTAGAAATGGTTAGGGTCAACCATTGATGGTTAAGCAACTATCAAAGGTTGGTAAAAACCCTAAAACTATGGTAAAAAGGCAAATAATGAAATTTTTGTCTTCCTTTGGAAATTAACATTTAGCATTTTATGATCCCTAATAATTTTGTATAAGACTTACCTACGAGTGCCATAAGTGTGCTTAGGTGTTGAGAGAGTATTGGCAACTATGATTGAAAGAGTGATCTAGTGGAGCTGAGATGGATGTTGGAGATGCATGTGGCTAGGTGGTTAGACATAGTCTGATATATCATCATCATTTGTGGAATGAGGTATGGTCCATATATTTATTTGATATGGATTATAATTTGTAAAATAGTATATATAAAATGTATATTAATGTATCTAAGTGGTAGATTATTTGGGTAAGAAATGCCCTAAGGTTTGGTTTTCGTAGGGCTTGAGGTTTTATGATAGTGTATGGGAATGTGGCTATAAGATGAGAGTGGTAAGATGTATGTAAGTGTGTATAGGTAATTTATGGATGATGGGAATGGAGTTGTAAGGTATATTAGGGTGTTGTAGAGGAGGTTAGGGGGTTGAGGCTCACCACTAATGGTCACTAACAGTGACCATTGATGGTTGACCCAACTGACAATGGTTGATCTGATGGGTAAAAATGCCCCAAGGAGACCATTGATGATTGAGGGATCCATCGATGGTCAATGAAGGGATGGTATTTTAAGTGTAAAAAATATAGGGGTAAGGAAGGTGGAGTGCATGGATTTGTTAAAGCATTGTATTAAAAGTAGGTGACTTTGTTGGGGAAAGGGAATGAGAAGGGGAGAGTGGTGGTTTGGGTGTGATGGAGTGATTGATATTATCATGTAATGGTTTTAAATGTTGTTTTTATAGAATGTGCTCTTGTGTGCTTTTAAATAATGGTAGGGCATGTTTGTTTAGATAGATGGTAGGTTATTAATAATATTTTCCATTAAAGATGGGTTGCTTTACGAAAAATGTAGATAGTGTGTTGATTATTGGGATAGAAAAATGGTTTGAGTATTTTGAGTGTTTTTAGTGATTGATATTCATCATATCTTGAGAAATGTAAATAGGGATAAGTTTTCACCTTATTCTAGATATGATTATTTTGCAAGCTTGAGAGTAGATCCAGTTATAGGATCATGTGCTTGAGATTTTTATGGAGGTGCCAGATGTTATGTCTGTAGAGGAATGATGACATGTAGAGGTAGTTGGTTTTGGATAGATGCACCATTACTAGCACCTTCCTAGATATTTTTTGATGATAGATTCCCTCATCAAGAGATAGGACCTGGTGATTAACACATTCTTGTTATTGATCAAAGAGAAGAGCATCATGTTAGAGGATGTATAGAAGATCACCTGATTACCCATCTGAGGGGACATGATATATCATATAGAGAGAGAGGTGATTGATGAGTATATGGATCTATTATTTAGGGTGGATAGAACACATGCACAATTCCACATTGGTGTATTTAGCATTAGGCCTTTATACCAGTGGACTCAGGGAGAAAGACACCTATTGATGATGATGTAGCTGACAATGACTTGTTATGTTCTATTAAATTCAGTTGGAGGGAGGTTCCCTTATGTTCTATTAGGGGTACTTGTGGAGTTGATACATAGGAGGATGATCTTTAGATAGGCCTAGGTTATATTAGTGTAGATATATAGAGATTTATGAGGCTTCAGAGCACATAGGCATTATGGTATTAGTGTGGGGTTTGTACTTCATTGTTGGGTGTATGAGCACATATGGGTGATGAGACCATTGGGCCTACCTATAGAGGGTTACTTACCAATAGACTATAGAGTTAGATTTTATTTATGGAGGAGGGATGGGGTGATGATAAGGGATGGTGTTGGTGCAAGCGATATTGATTAGTTTTAAGATGATTTAGAGGGCTTAGCACCTAGAGATATAGTTTAGAGGTTGTATAGGACTTGGTATGTATGGGTTGGGTATAGATATCATACATTACCCTTGCATAGTTATAGATGGGTCTATGAGAGGTAGGATGGTGAGACAGAGTGCATCCCATTTGAGAGAGTATGGAGATATTTTGGGCTTATGCAGTGTATTTTCCTTGATTTTGCATGATATAAGAGGGAGGATGCAGAGCTTTTTTCTAAAGCCACAACGACATAAGGAGAAGTTGGACCATGAGGAGTTTCCTATCAGAGAGAGAGATGATGTAGGCATTACAATTAATTATCTTACTTACTTTTAAGGTAGATATGTGGTAGTGGATTTTGGTTACAAGGATGGGGATCATGGACCTATAGACATTGATTTAGAATAGGGACTAGCATAGGATGATCCTTAGGCAATAGTGACACTAAATGTAGCCCAGGCCTAGATTAAAGCATCACAAGGGTAGGTGGCCATGTTGTAGGCCCAAATCATTATTTTATATGGATAGATTGCCACCTTGATAGGTGAGAGAAACCAAGCATGGGCCCAAGTTATCATTCTATAGGGGCAGGTAGCTAGTCTATAAGGCTAGATAAGCACATTATAGGGGCATATTGGTGTGGGTGTGGTAAGTGTAATAGTAAGAGGGCCAATAGATTTAGTACCATGAGAATGTTATTTATCCACTGTATAGGAGTTTTGTTATTATGAGGTGATGTTATTTGATCAATTGCCCCATGTCATGAGATTCACTAAGTACAGAGGTAGCATGGGTGGTGGGGTCATGTTTGGTACCCTAAGTCAGTGGCCTATGATAATGTGTTAGATAGGGTTTCTAGGGGGACCACCACTAGGCATTGGTATAGATGGGGCTAATGGTAGTGGTACTCTAGGTATAGGCCCATGATGAGATTGTATATTTTTTTATATTTATATATGTATTTTGATATTAGCCTATGTGTCACCGATGTGAGATGTATATGAGTGATATATATATATATATATATATATATATATATATATATATATATATATATATATATATATATATGTATGTATGTATGTATGTATGTATTGACACATATTGATGTATATATATATGATTTAGATGATTTATATGATATGATTTAGATGTTTATGGTGATTATGCTTTTATGTTTTATGAGATGGATTGTTGTGTGTTGATGATGTGATGATTAAGACTGATGTTGATGAGTGACTTAGATGTTTTTGATGTTATAGATGATGATTGTTTATGGACTTATGATTATGATGATTATTTAGATCAATGTTCTTAGTATAGGAATGTGATGATATATGGTTTAATGTTTTTTTCCAGATGATATTGTTGATTATATAGGTATATTTTGATGTGGGGATAATGCTTATGATGTATATTCTTGGGTGTGGTGAAAATTTTAGTAATGTGTAAATGTGATATTACTCAATGTGAAAGAAAATGGTTTGTATGATTTTATCATGTGGATTTTATGGTTCATGATATGTTGTTCATGATATAATTTATGATTATGGTCTTTTTAAGAATGTTGTGATGTGTATACATAAGATTTAATGTTTTTATGAAAATAAATAAAGTGTAGGTAAAAAACTCAATATAACTAGAGACAACGTCCTTGTGAACCAATCTAATTGAGAAAAAGGCATGTTAGGTTCATTGGCTTAGACCCTATTAAACCTAGTCTTAATAGAAATAAACCTTTCATATGCTTTGCATTAGCATGATTTTAGTGAAAAAGTGTCATTATAAATGTAGGGTGCCAAGTGAGCTCATAGTCCCTTGACTTATAGAGGGTATATAGGAAAATGGGATGATGGGTTAACAGAGGGAAAAGGGATGATGTGAGAACTTGGTGTGTATTTACTTACCCTTTTTATAGGTGACCTAAGAACCAAAATAGACAACTCCATGTCTTTACAAGGTGTATACTAATCAATGCGAGAAGTCTAAAAATATAATTTTTCATGAGAGAACTGATTATGGCCCTTTTAGGATAAATCTCTTTTGATAGGGTCATTTATTTCTATTATCTATGAAAAGAGTGAAGTTGATCGATGTGAGAAGCTTCAAAAATTTTAATAGAGATGATTGTAGATTTTAGGAAGATATTAGGTTTGACATGTTGGCTTAACCATCCTTCAAGGGATTGGTATGAGTCTAAATATGAATAAGTGTTTGATATCTATCCTTCAAGGGATCAATCTATATATTTTGACTTTATTTGGTAGTCATCCTTTAAGGGAGTGATATGTACTTAAGAAAATACACCCAAATAATATTTTATATCCCATGTAGAATGTTTTTTTAATGCCATTTTAGACATGGATACTTCTATTCAAGATTAGAGGTTTACCTTTATAGAGGTAAGATTTTTACCACAAAAGGTGGTTGCAAGGTTTGGAAAGTGGTTTTGGGAAACAAGTGACCATGGGATTCGATCTAGTTAAAGACAAAAATTATCCATGAGAACTATGTCATGGGCTGAGCCATGGTACCCATGTTTAGGATTGGGCTAAAATTTTATAATGAATAATCACATGGGTCTGTTGTAATCACATAACCCCAAGAGGAATAGGGTAATAGGGAAAAGGAGGTGAGAATCTCATAAACCAAAGGATGAGCTTAAGTTAGACAATAGGGTTTATTAGATCTTCCTTAATAGTAGAAAGGATGTAGATGTGAAGCATTGAGAGGCTTAGATTTTTGTTTTCCTTCAAGAGAGGATAAATGATAAGCTCTTGATCCATACTTATGGGTGATAATATAGGGTCCAAGCCAACTAAAATCAAATTTGCCTTTTTTGATTTTCTCCATATTTGTTACATGTTAGTTTTATTTAAGGATGAGATCTCCAATATTGAATTCTTATTCTTTTAGATGTTTGTTATAAGTATGGGTGATATGCTCTTGGTAGATGTGAAGATGGTTAAGGGTAGAAAGGTGATGCTTATCAAGCACCTCAAGACATGTGAGGTGCTCTTGAAAATAATCATCTTCAAAAATGATGTCTTGTAAGGATATGTGAATATTTTAACTTCAAGAGTTAAAATAGCTTTTGTGCCAAAGACCAGGGAAAAAGGTGTAGCACCCATGGAGGTTTGAATGCTAGAGCAATAAGCCCACAAGGTGAATGGGATGTGTAAGTGCCAATCTTGACTTGAAGCACTTACAACTTTGGTTAACATTTTGATGAGGGTTTTATTGGAGGATTTTGCCTATCTATTTTCTTGTAGATGATAAGGTGATGAATGGCTAAGCTTGATGCCAAAAGCATTGTGCAGGGATTGAACTTTCTTTTTTTGAAATCTTTTCCATTATCACTGATGATTTTTTGATAGAAACCAAAATAATAGATGATGTGGTGATTGATGAAATTGATAATTTTTTTGGCTTTGATTGAGATAAGGTGAATGGATTCCACCCATTTACTAAAATATTCATTAGTGATGATGATGTATTAGTGTCATTGAGATGAGTGAGGATTTATTTCTCTAATGAGATCAATCCCCCACTATGAGAAGGGCCAATAATCTTTAGATACCTAAATTCCATGAGTGGGCATGTGATGCAAATTAGCATGTTGTTGGCATTTGACACACTTCTTTACATAGTCACAATATTCATGATTGAGGTTAGGTCAATAATAGCTAAGGCATAAGATTATTTTAGTGATAGTGAGGCCACTAAAATCTCCCCCATAGACTCCATCATGAGTTTCCTTGATAGCATAGGAAATCTCATGACTCCATAGATAATAGAGAAGAAGGCCATCAAAGCCATGTTTGTAAAAGATTCCTCCTAGTATAGTATATTGAGAGGTACCCTAAATGAAGGATTTTTAGGCATTCTTTGAGAGTTTAGGTGGAATGATGCCAAGGTTAAGGTAGTGAAAATTTTGGTCATACTAGACGTCTGAAGGATATGCCTCCACACTAAAAATGATAGGAAGGTATGAACTGATATATGAAGGCTTGATGAAATGATGGATGGTGATAAATAGTTTAGATTTAATAGGTTGAGAGGGAATTTGAGATGTAAGGGAGGCCATTATATTTGTGAATTTATTAGTAGATCAAGGTACTAAATAGATATGGTAACATTTAAAAGATGTTAAGAGTTTGTCAATAAGAAGCTTATATTTTTGTAAAACATCATTTTTACATTTATAGGACCCATTTACTTGGTTAATAAAGAGTTGGGAATCACCAAAGATAGATATAGTTTTGATTTTCAAGGTGAGAGCAGTTTGAAGACCAATGACTAAAGCTTCATATTCAGCCATATTGTTAGTACATTCAAACTTGAGTTTAAAGGAAAGTGGAAGAGGTTATCCATGAAGGGGAATAAGAATTACTCTTGCACCCCCACCATGTTAGAATTTAGAGCCATCAAAAAACATGGTCATTTGGTAAAGGGGTTTTTCCTGAGAAAATGTCACAATGGACTCATCTGGAAAGGTTAATAGAATGGGTTGGTTATCTGGTATGGGAGCTTCAGCTAGTTGGTCTATAATGACCTACCCTTTAATGGATTTTTAGTGAAGTAACTCAAGATTAAACTTAGTTATAAGCATGATCCACTTAACCATACGCTCATTTTGGTATGGCTTGGAGTGTATATACTCAAGTGGGTCGATGTTAATGACAATGTATGTTTTATGATTAAAAAGGTAATGATGGAGTTTAGAGGCAATAAAAATGAGTACAAGACAAAGTGTGTGGCTGATATAATAGATGCATTTCTATTTTTCTTGTTCATCTTGATGAGCTAGCATTACACCCAAAGAGTGATCGATGGTGGATATGTAAAGGTAGAAAGGTTGGTCATCCTTAAGTGGGATAAGGACTGGTGGAGAAACCAGGTACTCTTTAAGTGAATCAAATGCTTTTTAACATTCTTTGGTCCATATAAATGAGGTGTCTTTCTTAAATATATGGTGAAAGGGTTGGCATCTATCTGATAGCTAGGAGATGAAGCAATGGATAGATTGGAATTTTCCTTATAGACTATGAAGTTGT
Organism: Torreya grandis; assembly: GCA_037957365.1. Taxonomy (NCBI): domain Eukaryota; kingdom Viridiplantae; phylum Streptophyta; class Pinopsida; order Cupressales; family Taxaceae; genus Torreya; species Torreya grandis. The sequence continues at coordinate 1,070,492 of JARHVA010003548.1, read as the reverse complement.
TTAATGTTTGTTGGAGGAGGCATTTCTAGGATGGCCTTGACCTTGGCATGATCAATTTCAATTCCATGAAGGGAAATGATAAAGATAAGTATCTTCCCATAAAGAACCCCAAGAATGCATTTCTTGGGATTAAGCCTGACATGGAATTGGATTAGTTGATCATAGATGATAGCGAGAACAACTAGATGATCCTTGTGGTGTTTGGATTTCCCTAAGAGATCATCCACATAATCTTATATAATATTATGGATAATATCATGGAATATATAGGTCATGTCTCATTGATAAGTCACTCTTATGTTTTTTAAACCAAAAGGCATGACCCAATAGTAGAAGGTGCCCTAAGGGATGATAAAGGTAGTTTTATGTTGATTTGAATGGGTGATCAAGATTTGATTATATCTTAAAAATCCATCCATGAGAGATAACATCTTATGGCCCATGGTAAGATCAACTATTTTGTCGATGTTGGGTAAATGAAAGTCATCCTTGGGGCATGCAAGTTTAAGGTCATGAAAATTGATAAAAAGATGAAGTCCCTTAATAGGTTTGGTGATAAGAATGATATTAGAGACCCATTATGGATAATCAATGGGTTGAATGAAGTTGACAAATAGAAGGAATTGAAATTCTTCTTTTATGAGAAGAGTTTTGTAAGGGTGCATTTTTCAAAGCTTTTAACATACCAGCTTGGCCTTTGGATGGGTAACAATGTTATGAATAGATATAGAGGGGTCAATCCTATGCATATCCTAATAAGACCATGTGAATGTGATGCTTTGGTCTTGAAGGAACAAAGGATAATCCCACTACTCATTTGAGTTTAATTATTGGCCAATTTTAATGATGCAAGGGTTTTACTAAGTTCCTAAGTTAATATCAGTATTTGAATCATTTAATATGGTTTGGTTCTTAGGGGGAAAAGATTTATATATAAAAGAATCCCCTGCACCAAAGTAGGTGAGGATGGAAAAATCATTTTGATTTTGGATGGTGTGAATAGTGGGTGAATCATGGTCAATCATCTTGAGATGGATGAGAGGAAAGGTTTTAGTTTGGCCACCTTGTTGATAGGTTAGTGGGCCTAAGCTAATGGTATTGATCAAAAAAAAAGTTAGATGAGATGATGTCAGAGTTTTTAGATTGGGAAGGTGAACTAGGTGAGGATGGAATCTCTTCCACGGGGGTAGTAAGGGGTTTTAGTGAGGTGGGTTCTTCTAGTGGTTCAAACTTGAGGTCAAAAAACTCATGAGGTTTATGACTTTTGATGACGGGCAATTCATGAGGTCCTTATTCATAAAGGCCAATACAAATCCTTTCCAAGCATAGTGATGAAGATAGGTTTTGGAAAAGGTTAGATTGCTTAGATATGAGAAATATAAAGTGAAAGGTTGAATATAAGGAGTGGGGATATGAGTGAGGAGTGTTCGATTAAGTCTCCCATAGACAAAATTTGTTTTATTATTGGGAAGTCTAAAGGGGATGATGGTTCTTATGTTGGGTTTATAAGAAGGGTCATTTTGAAGTTTCCAATATTCATGTGGATTGGGAAAAGCAGCTAAAGCTAAAATTTGATATTCCCCAAGGGAGAGATATTGGAAAGTTTGAGCCAAGGACACCTCAACAAGAATCTAGGAAGAAGAGATGGATGCACTAGTTGAGGATCCATCATTGTTAATGGTAGAAGCACTGTGGGTCATGGTTGGTGGTACATTTGTGTCAATGGGGTTGGTTGATTGTATGGAAGATGAATGTGGAAGATGGAAATCATTGAGCCTATAGGTCATGTTTAAAGATGTAAAAGGATTGGTGTCAACCTTGATGGTTATAACCTATCCTTCATGTTCAAATTTGACACAATGGTGTAAGGTAGAGGGGATATAACTAATAGCTCAAATCTAAGGGCATCCAAGTATAATGTTATATTGGAACCCACCCTCTACAACATAAAATATCTCAAGAACGGTGTGAGGCTCCAAGCATATTTGAAAGACAATGGTCTCCAAGGTAGTGGCTATTATGTCATTGAAGGAGTGAAGAACTGTTGTGCTTTCATTCATGATGTTCTTTGGTAAATATAGCTGATCAAAATCATGGGAGGAGATTATGTTGATGTTAGCTCCTCCATCAATCATCACCTTTTTTATTTGGGTGTGATTAATGTATGCGATGACAAAGAGAGGTAGGTCATATTCCTTAGAATGGGTTGAAGGTATCTTAGAATCTTGGAAAGTGATGATGATGAAATGTTGGAGGGTTCCAACAAAGGATGCAAGAGGTTGAGGATCATATAGTTGAACCTCAATGGATTGAATAGTGTCCATTAGTGCTTGAAAATGGTGAGGTGAGGTGTTGATCAAGTTGTAAAGGTTCATCTTCATTAGTTCTTGGTGAAGTTACTTTAACATTATTTAAGGCTATAATGATGATATAGTTTATGTGTCAACCATCTACTACACTATTGGGTGTATGAACACATCATGGTGACATGACCTTTGGGGTTACCTACCACTATCCTTGCTAGCTTTAGGGTTGGTTTTAGATGGTAGTGGATGTAGAAGAGTTGGTGGAGGATACACCTAAGATAAAAACCTTAGGTCCCTTTGATGGCATGGATGGAGAGGTTATTATTGGGGATTGGCTGGAAGTTTGAGAGTCTAAAGGATATGTCTATGGGATAGACACATTGGATCTTCCTTTACCTCTTTATTACACCTGAGATCAGTTAATCATATGAATGGTATGGATAATAGGATTAGTCAGGCAAGGTAATTTCTTTGATTCCTCCCCCTAATTTTGAGATGAAATTCTAAAATCAAGTATAGGTGGTGTCATTGGTTAGATTATTTAGGTTGATGGTTGGGTTGGTTGGGCTAGTATTTGGATTAGTTGGGCTAGTAGTTGGATTGGTTGGGCTAGTAGTGGGATTGGTTAGGCTAGTGAAGGTGGTTCATCAAATAATAGATCATCCTCATCATATAAGCCATGAACAAGGGATTGGAGAGCTTTGTATTTATTCATTTCATGTCTTGGTGTCTTATGATATGCACAAATCAAAGTATCATCAAACTATAAGGGTTTGTTATTAGAAAGGGTGAATGGCTTGATGGGCAATAACTTAATGGAAGACATTTACAACAACCTTTGTAAAATAATTGCATAAGATTCATTCAGAGGTGTTGGGGGTGTTGTAATGCTCATTGAAGAAATAAGAACCTTCTTAGGCATGGAATTGACCTTAGAAGGGGTAGGTGGTTGAACAAATTTGGTAGATGGTTTGGGTTATGCTTGTTTAGCTTTAATTGGGTTACAGGTGGATGGTTTTGAAGTAGAGGATGAGGGGTTGATAATAGGTGGGAAAGTGGAAGGGGATAAACTAGCTAAGAATGATGAATAATTTTATGTCTTGGGTGATAGAAGGGTAGGCATAGAAAAGGATGTCGATTTAATTGAGGTGGAATAAGTGACTAGGGTGAGGCCCCAAAATAGATGATAAAAGAGAAGGAGGTGGCATAGGTAGAGCTCAAGGATGAGGTTTAGGCAACTATACCCATCAATCCATCTTGTTTGGTGGTTTTTAGGTGTACTAGAGGGGGTTAGGTCCAATTTGATAGGTAGATGGGTGATGCTATGTGTGGGAAGGATACCTATATTCTTAGTTGGTCTAGCAAGAAAGTTATGAGATGATCTAGGTGGAAATGGGTGATATGGCTCTCTAATGTCTTAGGAGAAAGAAATGTTTGATGAAGGGATGATAATAGATTTGAGTGTGGATGCTAACTAGGTTGAGGGTTTAGCTTTGTTTTGGTATGGGATCCCCAGACGGTGCCAAAAGGTGGCTCTATCTAGGTTAGGTTGTGAGGAAAATTCTAGACTTTACACTAACCAAGAAAAGGGCTTGTAAATGGGTTTGGTTCCTTGATTATTTGTTTTGAATGTCAAGCCCTTAAGTGAGGAATAAGGTAGGGTTATTTCATCTTTACTTGATCTAGAAGGTTCTAGAATCCCTAGTTGGGTAAATGAGGTAATGGTCACTTATGGGGTGATTAGGGGAATAGATGGTTCTTTGATTAGGAGTGTAGGTATGGTCCCAATTCCTTCCCTTATTTAGGTATTCAAAGGAAAAGAGGAGGGTTATATTGTTCCATTCGATGGGGTAGAAGAAGAGGTGGTTAAATCAATGGTTGCTTTTGTGAAAGGAGAGGTGGGTATGGGTATGGTTTAATCAAGCCAAGACACAGGATCTATAAATTTTTCTATTTGGGTCTTCAAAAGGACAAGAGGTGAACTTGCTTCTTCCATCCGTGAGGTTGGTGAAGGAGTGATAGAAGTGTGGGGCTCATCCACCATGGGCTCATTTATGATGACATTGATTGTGTGTGCCTCATGGGATGATGATGGTTCAGATTTGTTGTTATGGGGTTGGCTTGATGGAGTATGGTTAGGAAAAGGTTTGTGAAATATATCAAGAGAATGACTAGGAGGTGCATTAGGGTTATCAAACAAAAATTCACCATTGTCAATCAAGTTTTGGATAAGGCTTTTGAAAGTGTTACACTAATTTATGCCATGTCCAATGACTCGATGGAAAGCACAATGGTCATTTTCATTGTACCACCCAGGCACAGTCTGAGAGGTGTCAAATTTTTTGGGTGGCTTAATAGGTGGGAGTTTGATAACATTAAATTTCAATAATTTATCCAGCATGGAGGCATATGATTCTCTTATAGGTGTGAATTGTTTATGGGGGTCCAGTTTTGATTTTGGTTTGGTGGGTAAGAAGGGTTGGATGGAGTGGTTTGACATGGTTGGTTAATGGATAGAGGTGGGGAAGTTTTTAACACAACTAAGTTTGTAGAATCTTTGGATTTAGGATTGGGTTGGTTAGTTGTCTTGGTAGTAGAGGGATCATTGGATTTTAAAGTGGAATTCTTATTTTGTAATTTTAGTTTACCCTTGTCTATGGCATAATTTTCAAGTTTGCATTTCATTGTGAATGCTTCATCAAAGGTTCTAAATGTTTACACCTAAAGGGTGGGAGCAATGTGTTTTGCATATCCCCTAGAGAAAATCTTGATAAGCTCTACTTGGGTAAGTAAAAAGGATAGTTGGTTAATGAGGCCTCACCATCATGCAATGAAGTCAGTAATTGATTCATCATCAAATTGTTTGATAGAATAGAGGTCTATTATGGAAACCTTCTTATATATGTTTACCTAAAAGTGTTCTAAGAATATTTGGGTGAGTTTGGATAATGAAAATATAGAGTGCATAAGAAGGGCACTATACCAATCCAAGGTAGGTCCTAATAAAGACATAGGGAAGGTTCAGAGGAGGAGGGCATCATCATATGTGATCAAGTAACAAGAATGGTGAAACACCCTTAAATGTTGCTAAAGATCCTCTTTACCCTGAAACTTAAAGAATTTGGGGATTTTTCATTGAGGTGGATAAGTATGGATTTGGATAGATGGGTTGATAGGTTAATTGCAAATTTGGTCATAGGATAGAAGTTTATGGGAACCAGAGATAGATAACTCAAGATGGGTCATCTTTTCCATGAGCATCCTGATCAAAATAGGTTGGGGTTGGGTAAATGCATAATTTGATGGTAAGTTTTGTTGTATTTAGGTTGAAACCACAAATTTATATGTGGTAAGAGGTACATAAGTGGCCACATATTGGTACATAATAATTTGAGGTTGGGATGGTGCCTTGATAAGATTGATATGCACTAAGGGTTAGGTGGAAGGTGAAATATATCCCTGTGGGTTGGGTATACTTGGGTTAGCTAATAGGGGTATGGTTTGGGTTGAAAAAACTATAGTTTTTATGGGTTGTTGATGGGTAGTCACCCTAGTACTAATGGGGGGAAGATTTTATGGTATGGATAATACTAAGTTCTGAAAGGGGGTAGAGGTTGGTATATTGGTTGACTTAGAGGGAATGGTAAAAATGGGTGTGGAAGTCACCATGCTAGTAGAAGGGGCATAAGTGACAAGGGGTAAAGTTAAGACAACATTAGAGGTATTGGTTGGGGTAACAGGTGTTTGGGTGGTGATAGTAGATGAGCCAATGGTAGAAGATAAAACTTGGCTAACAGAAGGTTAGCTTGATGTAAAACCAACCATGAGGTGGTATGGCATACCATAAGGTGGATCCACTAAAAGGAATAAATTAGTTGAAGCATGGTAGGCTAAGGTATTAAGATAGTGTTGAAGAGCCACCTATTTTTTGTCTATAAAAGTGGTGAAATCTACATCACCTTCAAGAACCATTGGAGGCCTAGTAGGTAAAGGAGAATGGTGGGGCAAAGCATGGGGGGATATGTCAACATTTGAGGTATAATCCATGGATGAGGATGAAGAGGAAGATGGTGGTTTTTTTTTTTGATTTCTCATTTGCTATCTAGTTAAGACCAAATGGAAAGGGATTTTCAAAACTCACACCTCAAACAAAGAGAAAACAAAGAAAATATCAAAGCAGACAAAGCATACACTAAAAAAGTTATTAATCATAGGGTTCATTTTAAATTTCTTATGGCTTATGCTTTAGAGAGTGTCAAAGAGGAAATTAGTTTTCAATTCAGGTACTAGAACCATCCAAACCACCTCCATAAAAAATTGTCAAATTACCTTACACCTCTCTAACCAAACCTATCAAGAACCTAGGAGTACTTCCTACTCTTAGCCTTACTCACCCATCTTTGAAGTTTGACTTAACCCTATCTAGTCCACCAAGGAAAACCTTAACCAAACCAACTAAGAAAGTGGAGCCACCCAAACTCCCACCTCAAACCAAAGTCATACCACCTCCTTCCCATATACCTTTTATCTTAGGACCCCATCCTTCAACCATCGTAAGAGCTCATCTTTATACGAAGAAGATGAACCCTCCTACAAATACCTAAACTAAACCTTCTTTCATTTTACCTTTACCTACCTCCACCAAATCATCAAATTCCCCATTATTTTTAACTAACCTATCTACCTCTACCTTCCCACCTATCTCCAAACCTTCATCATCCAAATCATCCACCCCCAAATCATCCACCTTAAAACCAACCAACACCAAGTAATCCCAAAAAAAACCACCTACCAAAACCATTCTACCACCTACAACTGCCATGGTAAATCCTACTTCTAAGAAGGCTCCCACCTCTAAAATGAAAAACCCATCACCTCCAACACCTTTGCTTGAATCTTGTTCAACCATGTTACATAAGTTATTGCAAACCTCTTCTTTAAGCCTACCACCTATCGAACCCTTTGACACTTCAAGTCCCAAACCATCTTGGTTCAATGACATTTTGGTATGTTCATACCATAGGACATCTGTACATGACACAAAGAATTGTAAAGCTCTCCAAACACTTATCCTTAACTTATGGGATTATAGGCACTCAAAAATACCCCCTTGACCAGTTTTTGATGTCAAACTACCTTGGACCTATTCTAAACCTTTAGTTAGTTATTTACTTAGTTAACTCACCCTTAAAACACCTCTTCTACTTTAGCATCCATTAACACACCTAAGACACCTTGACTAAACATTTTTAAACCTTAACTTAGAACCCATTTTTACCCTTTTGTGCTTGGGAGTATGATCATCGATGGTCAGCCTGACCATCGATGTTCAGGTATCCAAACTTGCCACAATAACTTCTAGCTATAATCAGCATAAACATGGAAAAAATAGAAACTTTACCATGCAAACCTTACAACTTACCTTCTCTTTGAATTGACATCTTTATCCCAGACCAACTTAGCAACTTCCTTCCTACTCACTTAGCAACTTTATACTATAAATTGAGGGCTCTAGGAAGAGAAAAGGATCCAAAAATTTTCATCCAAGTTCTCTTGTTTTCTTTGTGTAGGTATCCAAGATCTCAAAACTCTATATGTGTGACTTTTGAAGGTTAGAGTACTATTATGCTATCAAATTTCATTTAGCTTGTCACTGACTTCTACTTTACATTATACAAGTATTATTTTCTTATTTCTACCATTTCCTTTTTCCATTAAGTATTTATGTCTTGATCAGATCACAGGCACATTATCCTTCACTCTCAAAATCCATATTCAACCTTCTATCCATCAACCACCCTCTCTCCAACTCCACTTCAATATCCTACCACCTTCCCATAGGCAACCATAGTTGGTTATTATAACTATCAATGGTTTCAACAACCACCACTAGTCACATAATCATTGATGGTCAATCCAACTTCCATCAGTCAGCCTGATCATCATTAGTCACCTATCAAGCCAAATAATAGCTTGTTATTTTTTATTTTATCATACTCCACTAGACCCTCTTTCTGCCTCTAAATTATCTACAGACCCTGTTCAATTTTTTTAAACATGACCTTGACTCACTTTAGCATGGTATTGGCTCACCATGTTATATTTTGTCATGATATTAAATAGGTATGTCATTCATTTCTTGCATAAGCATTTGTATTCTTATCAATTTATCAATCTTTCATTTCTATTGTCAAAACATTTTTATCAATAGGGGAGTGGATTGATATCCATCAAAGGGATATTTCACTTCTTAGATCTAGCACATTGTTAGGCATTCCACCCTTCATACTCATCTAATAAACAAGTTGGTTTAGTGTGGTCTTATTGAAGGTAGTCCTTCCTTGCCAAAAAGAAGCTCCCACTTTATCTGGCTTGTAATGAATTTACTTCAATAATAAAGTAGAATAGCAGAAATAGATCCAAATATGACTGAAATATATCAGAATATATGATAATAGACAAGCCACTTCAAGGGGGAAACCTCCACAAGCTTTAATAAGAGAATAATTCATAATATGATGATAAATAGTTACCCACTACCTCCTATATATAGTCTATCTATGCCATGGTTACTCCATAGGCCAACCTACTAACCAAATGAATGCATAGAGAAATGTGAAATAGCATCAAAGAGGGATAAGTAAACCACAAGTTGGATATTCTTATCCTAATACATGTGATAGATTAGGGGTATAGCATGCCCTTCCCCTTTAAACCAATCTTGTCCTCAACATTGAATAACTCTGGATGTTATTGCTGAAAATCTTCACCTTCCCAAGTTACATCTTCACTACTCTAGTTCTTCCACTTGATCATATATTCCCTAATCTCTCTAGTTCTCAACTTCTTAGTATGTGTTTGGAGGATCTTCTCTAGTTCCAAAATGTCACGTTCTTCTTCATCTAGTTCTAGGAGCTCTGTTTGGGCTGAAACTTTTTGTCCAATGACCTTCTTTAAATAGGAAACATGAAATACTAGGTGTATGTGAGATGAATGAGGTAACTCAAGCTTGTAAGCCACACTTCTAATTTTTTGTAGAACCTGATAAGGGCCATAATACTTAGGAGCAAATTTGTTGTCCTTTTTTTTTTGCTTCAAGGACATCTTCTTGTAAGGATACAAATGTATAAATACCTAGTCACCCACCTCAAAATTTTGCTCACTATGGTGTTGATTTGCTTGTTGCTTCATCCTATTTTATGTCAAGGCCAAATTCTCTCTCAAACTAGCCAAAACCTCTTGTTGATGATGAATGTGCTCCTCCACATCAAGAATCATCTGTAGATTAGGATGTGTAGATGCATGTGTGGGTTGAGCTTCTATGGAACATAATCATGCAATAATTCCCTCTGCCCCCTTTTTTAGAATCTTGGTCATCTGACGTGAACTAATCAATTATGGAGATTTTGCCTATAATCCATGTAGTTTAATTTTCCTAACTTCAGAATGAAAGTGCATGAATAGTTCCTAGAAGTTCATCTCAATGGTACCCAAAGTTGTGAACCATTGGATTCCCAAAACAATTCCTATGCTACCCATGGAATAGTAAACATAAGAGAATCAAGATTGTACTCACCCATAGCAAGCTTAATACTATGGCATTTTCCTAAATAATTAATTTTGCCACCATCTGCAATCATGACCTACAATTTTATTGCTAGGTAGATGAAATAGTTCAATCGAATGGCTAACTTATGGTTGATGAATTTATGTGTGCTCCCTGAATCAATCAACACTGTCACCTTCTATTTCTTGAGGAAACCCACCACATTAAGATTTTGTGGAGTATTAATACCTACAAGTGTATGACAAAATATTATAGGTTGGGAATCTTTAGGAACCTCCTCTATCTCTTCTTCATCATCATTGAAGGCATCATCTTCTTCTTCATCTTCATTGGATCCCTCAATGTAGAATAACTTATTCTCAGCACATCTATGTCCTTTCCTCCACTTGTTATCACAACTGAAACATAATCCTTTTGCATGCTTCTCTTCAATTTGATGAGGGGTCAATCTAGTAGGTGGAGGAAATGTTGGTGTTGATATGCTATAATATTTGAAGTGAGTAAATGGCTACTTCTCATCGGTTATGAATTTTTCCTCAACTCTGCGTGCCATGATAATAGAATTAGAAATATTAAGTGGATTAAACATGTGTACCTCATGTTTAATGTGGTCCTTGAGTCCACCCAAAAATAGGTCATTCAAGTTCTCCTCAAAAATTGTCTCCACACGTAAGGATAAGTTCTAAAAATGATGAATATAATCCTTGATGGAGCCAGTCTGTCATAATTTTTCTAGTTGGCTAAAGTAATTCTCTATCACACTATTGCCATAGTGTAATTTTAGCTCCTCTATAAAAACTCTTCAGGTGACACTAAGAGTCATCTTTTTCTTTTGAGTACACAACCATTGATACCAAATGAATTGATCAAGTTCAAGATACAAGGATGCCATGGTAACCTTCTATCCACATAGGATCTGATACAGATCAAAAAAATTCTCCATTTGGTTGATCCAATTGAGTGTATCTTTTCCATCAAATTTGTGGATATCCACCTTTCGTAACAGGTTCCTCTGTGGCCATGTAGTTGGATTTTAAGTAGATTGGTTGGGAGAACCACCCTAGTGGGGTTGTGTAATAGTGATAGGTGGATGATTTGACTGATTATTTTTCAAAATCATTATGATATCTACCAAACTATCTTGTATGGATTTCATATTAGATTGTATGTCGTGCACCTCACTTTGAATGCCTTGCACACAATAGTCAAGCTGGCTCACTTTGTGATCTATGTTAGAGAACCTTGGTACAAAAGATCTAGTAAATCCCCCTTATAACTCCATATCTTCCTTGTTAGGAGTTTTACCTAGAGTTTCAGTACCCTTTCCTTGGCCCCGATATTGTGGACCTGCCATAAAAGGGCTTTATGATGTTGACCCTGATTGGCACTTTTGACCCAACTTTGACCAAGAGATTTTGGAATTATGTCAGCCTCAAATCAAAACATACAAATAACATACCCCAACCAAATTTTTCTAAGCTTTCCAAAAATGTAAATAACTCAAAAACATTTTTTGAATTGTGCATTATAGAGCAATTTTATGAAAAACCTTAAAATGGTGATAAATTTTGTAAAATAGATCTAAATGATATGAAATTTTAATGGAATATTAATTTAATGTTTTATCACATCCATTAAAAAAATCGAAGATAAATTTGTAACCTTTTTTTTATATATATCCAAATTTAAAAAATAGGGTTTCACCCACAAGATTGCCTAAATCGCAGCTCTGATACCACTTGTAATGAAATTACTTCAACAATAAAGTAGAATAGAAGAAATATATCTAAATATGATTGAAATGTATCAGAATATATGATAATAGACAAGCCACTTTGAGGGGGAAACCTTCACAAGCTTCAATAAGTTCAGAATTCACAATATGATGATAAATAGTTACCCACTAGCTCCTATATATAATCTATCTAGGCCATGGTTACTCCATAGGCTGACCTACTAACCAAATTAATGCATATATAAATGTCAAATAGCATCAAATAGGGATAAGTAAACCATAATTTGGTTATTCCTATCCTAATACATGTGATAGGTTAGGGTGTAGCATGGTCATCAACAAACGCAACATTAACTAGGTACACACCCCTCATTTGTTGTTTCTCTCCTTTTTCCTAAAAGTTAGAAATAGAGTAATAAACAGTAGGAAACATTTTGGCATGCCCTATGGTGTTGAGTTGTGGAGCTAAAAGCTTCACTGAATGTGCAAATGTGGAGGTTGTTAGGTTACACAGTAATCGACATCGATCAGAGCCAACTGACATCGGTTAGGGGTCGATCGACATCGATTATCTTCAGCTACATAGTATCCAATATCGATTATGGTCGGTCGGCATCGGTTAGATAAGAACTGACATGGATCACCTGTGTGTTTCTAGAACAGTTCTAATTTTAGACAAATAGTTAGTTTGCATGTAAAGACTAATTTTAGTCTTGAGTCCGCATTTCTAATTATTGTTTGCTTTGGGTTATATTTAAGAGACCCATGGGGCTGTATTGTAATGTAAGCAAGATTAATTAGATCTATAGGGTGCAAGATTAAGTAGATCTGCAAGGTGCAAGATCAAGAAGATCTATGGAAAAGGTAGGCAACAATAACCATTGAGTTGATTGTCACTGGAGGGAACAACTCAGTGTTTGAATTGGTTGTAATTAATTGAGAGAGAGAGAGAGAGAACTCTTGAGGGAGAATTACTGTACATCTATGAGGTGTGAGGAGAAAGAGATTTATTCATTGTATTTCTTTCTGGAAGAGTTTAATACAAGATTGTATTATTTCTGGTATCTCCTATTCTTTGTTGTTTTTGATTTCTAGTTACTTATTACTTCTGGTTTAATTCTGTGTTTAGTTTCTTATACAAAAGTAATCAATTATACTCTAAGGAGGTCCTGACAAGTGGTATCAAAGCTATAATTTGAGGTCCTAACAAGTGGTATCAAAGCATGTTAGTATTTGTTGAGTACAGGGATCCTAACAGTTGGTATCAGAGCGAGGTTAGTGTTTTTTATTACAGGTTCACTCACAGGGGTTTCTATTTGAGTGGGAGTAAATCAATGGTAGAAGAAAGTAAACTAAGAATGGAGAAATTCAATGGCAAGAATTATCAATTATAGAGGATGCAGATAGAAGATTATCTGTATCAAAAAGATCTGTACTTATTGTTGGGTCGGGTTTCAATGAAGCCCACAGATATGAAAGATGAAAAATAGAATGTTCTTGATCGAAAGGCTCTTAGATCTATAAGGTTGAGCCTGACAGCTTCTATGATTTACAACTTATCATAGGAAAAGACAACGGTAGAGTTAATGGATACTTTGGCAAATTTATATGAAAAACTCTCAGCTTCGAATAAGGTATATCTTATGAAGCAATTATTTAATTTACAAATGCAGGAAGGTGGATTTGTATATAGTCATCTTAGTGATTTCCATGGATTAGTAAATCAATTAAATCTAGTCAAAATAGTTTTTGATGATGAAATTAAGGCTCTCTTAATCTTATGCTCTTTACCTGAAAGTTGGCATAGTTTGGTAATGGCAGTTAAGAATACTGCATCTGCTTCAAATATCTTGAAAGTTGATGATGGTGTTAGTGTAATCTTGAATGAAGAAATTTGTAAGAAAAACATAGGGGAAACATCAGGTAATGCTTTAAGTGTTGAAATTAGGGGAAGGCAAAGAGAGAAGGGCAAGCAAGGGAAATCAAGGTTAAAGATGGGAAGTAGATTCAAATCTAAAAATGGAAGGATAACCTGCTGGAATTGTGGAAAGAAAGGACATGCAAAGAAAGATTATTGGTTGAAAGAAGATCAGCATGAAGGTAATAAAGAATCAAAAGATGCAGGTATTGTTGCACAAGATGCTCTTATATTTTCTTTGGATAGTCAGGTAGAATCATGGGTCTTAGATTTTGGTGCTTCTTTTCATGCAACCCCAAATAGAGAATTTTTCAATGATTATGTCCATGGAGACTTTGGAAAAGTTTTTTTAGGGGATGGTGAGCCTTGTCAAATTGTTGGCAAAGGAAAAGTGCAGCTGAAATTGTAGAATGGAAACACATGGGTGTTGAAGGATGTCATGCATGTACCCATCCTAAAGAGGAATCTAATTTTTGTAGGAAAGTTGGGTGATGAGGGTTGCACAGTAACTCTCACAGCTAAATCTTGGAAAGTTTTTCAAGGGTGCACTTGTATTAGCTAGAGGTAAGAAAGTAGGTACACTTTATCTATCTATTTGTATTACTGATTCTCTTTCTGTTTTATCTACTTTAGATATAGATGCAAAGATGTGGCACTGTAGGCTTGGTCACATGAGTGAGAAGGGAATGCATGTTCTTAAGTTAAAAGGTAAGCTTTCAAATTTGATAGATCTAGATTTTTGTGAGCATTATATTTTTGGGAAATAGAAGAAAGTGAGATTTCTCAAAATTGGGTCAACAAAGAAGAAGCACAAGTTGGAGCTTGTTCACACAGACATGTGGGGACCAAGTCAGGGAGCTTCTATTGGAGGATCACAGTATTATGTTTCTTTCATTAATGATGCTACAAAAAAGGTATGGGTTTATTGCATAAAGAGGAAATCTAATGTTTTTGACACATTTAAGAAATGAAAAGCCTTGGTTTTCAAAGAGAAGGTGATGTACAGTGATCAGCTCAAGAGGCTGAATAATTTTGAGTAGGGAAATCTTGATTTGGATGAGGCTATGTTCCAAAATGAGCTTGCGGGTAAAAATAATCACTCACAAGAAAACACAGACACCGATGTCGATCAGGCAGAGACCGACGTCGATCAGGTAGGAACCGATGTCGGTCAAGTGAAGACCAAAGTCGATGATGTCGGGTAGGTGGAAATTGACGTCGATCAGATGGAAACAGACATCAGTCAGTTTAGTCAGGTGGAACTGACATCGATCGAGTGCAGACTGAGAGATGACTGGGATTGGTCACTGTCAGAATGAAATTTGGGTGGATAGCAAGCTGTCAATGAGTCTCAAACACCCATGAGGAGGTCTGAAAGAGTAAGTAAACCTCTAATTCATTATTCCCCTTCTTTATGCTACTTGTTTCTCACTGATGGTGGAGAAACAAAAAGTTTTGATAAGGTAATGCAGGTAAAATTGAGGAAATAGTGGGAGCATGGCATGAATGAGGAAATTGATTCCTTAGAAGAGAACCAAATGTGGAATTTGGTTGAGTTGCCAATCGAAAAGAAAGACTAAAAAAAATGGGTTTATAGGTTAAAGGAAGGAGAGAATGGACAAGTGAGACATAAGGCCAGGTTATATGGTCTTGAGCAAGCTCCAAGATAGTGGTATTTGAGGTTTGACAAGTTTATGACAGAGCATGGCTATAGTCAATGTCAATCTGACCATTGTGTTTATTTTACTAGATTGGATAATAGTAGCTACATTATCCTGTTACTGTATGTAGATGATATGCTTGTTGCAGGTTCACACATGTAGGGAATTACTGAGCTAAAGGTAAAATTATCTCAGACATTTGCCATGAAGGAATTAGGAGCAAAAATCCTTGGCATGAGTATTTCTAGAGACAGGGAAAATCACAGGTTCATTTTGTCTCAAGAGGATTATGTGAATAAGGTGTTGGAGAGGTTCAATTTGTAGGATGCAAAATTGGTAAGCACACTTATGGCTGGATAGTTCAAGTTAAGTAAAGCACAGTGTCCTAAATCACATGATGAGGTTGAGTACTTGGTATGTACTAGACCTGATATTGCCCAAGAAGTGAGAGTTGTCAACAAGTTTATGGCCGATCCAGGAAAGGAACATTGGAAAGCAGTTCAATGGATTCTCAGATATCTGAGAGGGACCAACAGTAGGCATTTATGTTATGGAGGATCAAACACTTCTCTACATGGGTATGTAGATTTGGATATGGCAAGTGACTTGGATGGCAGGAAAAGCACCATAGGATATGTGTTCACTATTGGTGGAATGGTGGTTAGCTATATTTCAAAGTTGTAGAAGGTTATTGCCTTGTCTACTACAGAGGCAAAAAACATTACAGTCACAGAGGCTAGCAAGGAAATGATATGGATGACTCAGTTCATGGAAGAGTTGGGAAGGAGCAAGAGAGTTACAGATTGTATAATGATAGTCAAAGTGCAATTCATTTGGCAAAGAATTCAGCCTTTCATTCAAGAACCAAACATATACAGCTTAGGTACCACTTCATTAGATAGGTATTGGAGGATGGACAATTGAAGCTAGAAAAGATCACTATGGATAAGAACCCTACTGATATGTTAACAAAGCTGGTAACAAAGGAGAAGTTGAATCTTCATTCAACTTTTGTTGGTCTTCAAGATTGAACTTGAAGAGGGAGAAACAAGCCAGAAACAAATTAGAAGATGTTGTATAGGTACAAATGCAGTTGTTTATCTCCAAGTGGGAGATTATTGAGTTGTGGAGCTAAAAGCTTCATTGAATGTGCAAATGTGGAGGTTGTTGGGTTACACAGTAACCGACATTATTCAGATCCAACCGACATCGGTTAGGGGTCAATCAACATTAGTTATCTTTAGCTACACAGTAATCAATATCGGTTATGGTCAGTCGACATCGGTCACCTATGTGTTTCCAAAATTATTCTAATTTTAGACGAATAGTTAGTTTGCATGTAAATACTAATTTTAGTCTTAAGTCTGTGTTTCTAATTATTGTTTGCTTTGGGTTCTATTTAAGAGACCCATGGGGCTGTATTGTAATGTAAGCAAGATCAATTAGATCTATAGGGTGCAAGATCAAGTAGATCTGCAAGGTACAAGATCAAGAAGATATGCGAAAAGGGTAGGCAACAACAACCATTGAGTGGATTGTCACTGGAGGGAACAACTCAGTGTTTGAGTTGGTTGTAATTGATTGAGAGAGAGAGAGAGAGAACTCTTGAGGGAGAATTATTGTACATCTATGAGGTGTGAGGAGAAAGAGATTTCTTCATTGTATTTCCTTCTGGAAGAGTTTAATACAAGATTGTATTGTTTCTCATATCTCCTATTCTTTGTTGTTTCTAATTTCTAGTTACTTATTACTTTTGGTTTAATTCCATGTTTAGTTGCTTATACAAAAGTAATCAATTGTACTCTAAGGAGGTCCTAACATATGGGACCCTTTCTGGGTTTGTAATTCTTTTTAGGCATATAGTTGCATTAGTGAAAATCCATGTTCTTGAATTTTTGTTATTTTTAAATTTCAAAAGGTAGAAATTTCATTTTTTTTCTTTTCTCAAAATAATAAAGAAACAAAAAAAATTCCATCTTAGGGATAGGTTGCATTTTCATCTTTTATTAAGTGCATTATCGTTGTTCCCTATTTATATGTAAAGACATCAAAAATTCCTTTTGGTTAAAATTGAGTGCATTCATTGTCTTGCCTACTTATTGCTTATTTCACCTAGAGTAATTAAATGCATTATGAATTCATCATAGTTCACATATGTTAAACTACCAAACCAATTGCACAAAACAAACATCAAAACTTACTTGAGATAAGGCCCATTGGGATTTCATCACCCTTTGGATCACCTTACCCTACCCGATGATCCCACTTGGATTTCATCACCAAGGGGAGGATCTACTCTATTCTCTGATCGAGTATAAAATCTAGACAAATGGTATCCATTGGCTAAGTATCTTGGCTTGGCCTCAGGTTTGTGAAGTGCAGGAAACAAGCCCTCAGTACCAAGCCACGCACCTAGTTTAGTGTAGATTATTTTGAGCACCAACATTTAACTTAAAACCATCTTTAGATGGCTCTTCTAGTACCCAAATTTCAAACTGATTTCCCCTTTCACACTCTCTAAGGCATAAGCCAAAAGTGATTTAAAATGAGCCCTAGGATTAATCACTTTTTTAGTGTATGCTTTGTCTACTTTGAGATTTTATTTATTTGAGGTGTGAGTTTCACAAATCCCTTTCCATTTCTCATTTATAACAGAGGATATTTCTTACTTAATTATAAGCCATATGAGGTAGTGGTGAGATAGGGTTGTTCTAGTGCCTTTCTGATATTCTTTGGGTATTCTTTTCAAGATATTCCATATGAAATTGGGAACATTAATAACTCTATTGTGTCTTAAATGATTCAAAAATTTAAACTAGAGAGTGTAAATGAGGGAATATCTTCCCTTACAGGTCATGTACCCAATAATATATGCTACTATTTCTCTCCATTCTATAGGTAGACTGAATCTTTCCACACCTCCTCTCTTTAATACCAATCTTTCACCTTCCTATCAAAACTACTACCTAGCCTCTTGGCCATTTGGTCTATCTTACCAATTTTATCTAATGCTTGGTAGCCCAATTGCTTAGTTCACCAAAGTCTCAATAAATATAAATGGGATGCCACCTATAGTGGTTTGGTTCCCATCAAAAGAGCATGTAAATGCCCTGGTAAGTGGTTCTAAAAAACATTGTAACGATTCAAAATAGGTAGTCCAACAAACCCTATGGAAAACATCCCAACTGGCTTGGTCTCCTCATAAATTCCTATGGTTTGAGGGCTCTCTCTGCATAACTAACCATCCTATTTTAACTTCTCCACTTTCCTTTCAATCAATAGGCAACTGCACATGATTCAAGCTTTATGGAAGTCTATTGGTAGTAGGTTTTAGGTCTAAAAATGGAAAACTATGGGGTTTACAGGTTACAAGATTCCTATGGGGTGTGAGACTTAACCCGTAGCATCTCCCCCCACTTGAATTATCACATATCCTCAAGTGACATAGATGGAGTAGGAAATATGAGATGAGATAGGCCATCATGAGGAATAGTGTGGGTTTAGTGGTGATGTGATAGATTTTTAAATGAATAATTAAAGTCATAATTAAATATTCATTATTAATACCATACATCTAGATTAAAATAGTGAATGACATTTACCATGATGAAAGATATAGTGTACCTTGAAAAAATAGTGTTCTAAATGTGATGTTTGGGTAGTTGCACGTGTGTTTGCATGCAAATATTTCCATGGAAATGATTAATAATGTAATGAGTGGGTTGTCAATTGGGCCTAGAGTGAAGTGGATCCTTTGTGAAGTGATTGTGAGATCACCAATTGGTAGGTATTAATGATGCCTAAAACACACATGCATGTAATTCAAGGTAAGCTGCATGGAACATGGGTCTTGGACTTAGAGTATAAATGAATGTTATCATACCATCTAGTGGTAATTGAAAATTTGAGTGCTACAAGTGGTGGTTGAAAGATCTTAAATAGGTAGTTGAGGGTGATACTAACTAGTGACCTTCATCTGGATGAACTAACTGATAAGAGTCTAGATGTTACTCATGCCCTATAGTTTTTGTACCTAGTCTTAGTTGTATTAATTAGTAGGGTCTATAGTACGGAACTAGAGTTGTAGATGAGGCATGAGTGTCCTTGAAGGAAAAATTCTAGTTCATAACATTTCCACAAGGAAAGGGAAGTTGTATGTTGTGTTTTGGCTCTATATCTTGATAGTTAGGGGTAAATTTAGGCAATAGATATGACACATGCTACCCAAATCATCCTACATTCTTACATGAGGTTGTCTGATGACTTCCATGTACTGCCCAAAAACCAATAGCCAAACCATAGGTGAGAGCTATAGGAGGATCTATCTTGCATTCTCTATAAAAAGGTAAAAATAGGCATGAGATGCTACCTATAGCAGCTACAGAGGTACTCATATCAAGCTACAAAGTGAAGGCCAACTATGTAGAAGGTGCTCAAAAAAAATTTAGGAATGCCCATAACAACTTTAGGAATGCTCGTAGCAATGTCAGGAATGTTTATAGCAACTCTAGAAAATCTATGTAAATAGTTGGGATTTGAGGGATTGCCCTCTCTCTACTTCTGTATTCACATTCTTCTTTTTAATTATTTTTGTTTTTAACCCTAAATAGCTAGAAAGCTAGTTTTCTATTTAGGTCCTTTTTATATATCTGGGTAGCCAGCAGGCTGTTTTTCTACCTAGAAGCTAGCAATAATGCCCAAAAATGGGTTTTCATTATTGGATTTTTTTTTTCTTTTTTTTCTTAACTCTAATTACTATTTGTATTAGAATGTTTATTCAATGGTCCTAGCCAAGTCACCTAGAAATGTGACTTGTCAAGGACCAGTGGAAGGTCTCATTCATCATGCTAGAGGAAGGCAAAGATGTCCTCATTTCCTTCTTCATCTGAGTGTGTATTGGTGCTTTTGTTTGATGGGGCAATCTACCTAACCAAGGCATCATTGTATCTATCTTGTAATTTTTGGTGTATGTGAATAGTAAATTCTTCTTAAGTAAGTGGATTTTTTTATAAATTAAGTCTATGGTCATTAACCAGCAGATGGAATTTTATTGGATCAATGGTTTGGAGTTGAATTGTTCCATTATCAAAAACATGCTCAATCTCAAAAGGACCAAGCCATCTAATCTAGAGTTTACCCATGTGGTCCTTGTATTTGGAATCAAAGAGAAGGGCCTAATCTCTAATATGGAATTACCCAGTCTTAATGTGTTTGTCATGCCATCCAATCTATTACTGCTATACAAGTTTTGTGTTATGTAATGCCTATTGTCTATATTCATCTAAGGCATTCAACAGTAGAAGCCTTAATTTTTGGGTTTCAGATATATCCATCCTTAGTTCTAATGTTATCTATAAGGTTTTGTGTTCAAATTCAATGGGTAAGATAGGTTTCTTTCCATAGACCAACTCATATGGATTGAATTTTGTAGTGGTCTTTCATGTGATTCTGTAATCCCACACAGCTTCAGGAAGCCTAGCCTCCTAATCCTTATGAGATCGACTAACAATCTTTGTCAGAATATTTTTAATTCCCTGTTGGTGACTTCTACGTATCCATTAGACTATGGATGATATGGAGTTTATTTTTATGTCTAATCTCATATTACTAGACTAAGGTAGTAACTAAATTAGTAGTGAATTGGGGTCCCTGATCAATGACTATTTCACGTGGCACACCATATCAAGTAATTATTTCATCATAGAGAAAATATGCCACCTTCTCATCCCTGGTTTGTGTAAGAGCCTTGACTTCCACCCATTTAGTGACATAGTCAGTACAGACAAAGGTGTATTATTTATTGTTATATTTGGGATCAAAAGGTCTAACAAAGTCTAGGCCCCACTTTTCAAATGGTTCAAGCACCATTTGAGGCTACAAAGGCATTTCATATAAACATGTGGATCTCCCCATACATTGAAATTTATCAAAACATGTATTATATCTTATTGCATCTCTATGGAGTGAGGGCCAATAGTATCCTATATTCAAAATTTTGACTATTATACACTTGGATGTAAAGTGTCCTCCATGGGGCTCATTATGGCAGGCTTTAAGGATATCTAGAACTTCATCTTCTCTGAGACATCTTTTGATGATAGATTTAGGCCAAGTATATAAAAATAATTCAAACAACCATGAATATCTTGCACTTTTATGAATCAATGCTCTTTATTGTTTAGGGAGGAAGTGTTATGGAAATAGCCCTATGACAAGGTAATTAGCAATATCAGCATACTAGGGTGTGGTAAGGGTGAGAGATAATGGATGCTCATCTAAAAATGATTCATCTATTATGGTATCCTACTTAGGGGTTTGCAATCATGATAAAAATTTAGCCACTACATTGTCCTTGCTAGGCTTATCAATAATGGTGATATCAAATTCCTATAATAAGAGCAACCATCTTATCACTCTAGCTGGTCTGTATGAACAAAAACCTGTTAATTTGTGATGTAGTGATGGAACTTATTGATAGCATAAACTACTACCAAGAATTATTTTTCAGTAACTATATAATTTAATTCTAGTGCTTGTAGGTTTTAGTTTATAAAATAGATGGTATAATTGAGTGCTTCCTATTTTTGGCCAAGCACTGCTCTGAGGGAAATATCTAAAGCATCTATGTGAATGTGGAATGGAAATTTTCAATGAGTACCACGTAGAATAGGGGTGGTTGTCAATAATTCCTTCAAGTATTTGAAAGTTGTATCACAAGTAGGAGTCTAGAGAAATTTAGCATCTTTGGTCAGAAGGGTGAATAATGGTGCTGCTACTTACTAAAATTATTCATGAATCTCCTATAGTAACTGGTATGGCCTAAAAAACTCCTAACATCTTTCTATTTTTTAGGAACAGGCAGGTTTTTGATGATGCTAATTTTTATAGGGTCAACATTAATTTCTACAGCAAATATGTGGTGGCCCAAGACAATATACCTTCTATCATAATCATATAGCATTTCTTGTGGCTAAGAGACAGATGGTGATCCTGATAGTTTTGTATCACTTTTTCCAAGTTGTTGAGGCATTCATCAAATGTCTCTCCATAGACAATGAAGTCCTCCATGTAGATTTCAACACATTCATTGGCCTATCTATAAAGATACTCAGAATAACCCTTTAGAATGTAGCTAGAGCATTACATAGCCCAAAGGGTAATACAACATAAGCATAAGTACCCCATGGACAAGTAAATGTGGTCTTTTCCTAGTCCTTAGGAGCAATTCTAATCTGGTTGTAGCCATTGAAGCGATCTAGAAAGGTAAAATATTTATTCCATGCTAGTGTGTCTAATACTTAGTCAATGAAGGGTAGAGGAAAGTGATCCTTCCTAGTTTCTATGTTGAGTTCCCCATAATTGATGCATACATGCCATTCTTCATTTTTATTTGGTACAATTACCAAAGGTGACACCCATTCACTATCAGAGATAGGAAATATAAATTTGGCAGTCAAAAATTTTTATAATTTCTCTTTTGGCTATTTCTTGAAGAGTTGGATTCATCCTACATTGTAGCTATCTAATTGGTTGGCACTCTTATTTGATGTAAATATGATGTGTGCACATTTTTGGGTTGATTCCTTGCATATTTTCATAATCCCATGCAAAATCATGTTGGTGAGCATGCAACATGCTAACTAGGTGCTTTTCCTCATTTAATTCCAACTTGCTATTAATAAGCAATGTTTTCTCTAGAGAGATTTCAATTTTTTGTAATAGTACTTTCATTATTTCTATATTGATAATGGATCTAGTTTGGCTACAGCTATGAGGTAGCAGCTAGTGGAATTTTTCCTACATAGATGCATTAGAATTATCTAATTCCTAGAAGCTAGAAAAGGGGAACTCAACACTTTACAAGTGGTTGAGATCTATAGGAGTGTGGTAATTATACTGAAGAATATCAGAGAGAATGGTATATTTTTTTTATTAGATAATGTGCATGCATGGTCTATGATAAATACAAGAATCAATAAATGTTGATCTACATCCTCTTCTTTGGCCCATAATGTAATCTCTATTGAAAAAATTGACTGTGCTAGGGGATGAAGAACCAAATTCTTAGTGTGGTAGCCATTGGATGTCATCATGTTACCTATTTTAAATCTAATGAAAGAATCTAATGTGGCAATCCAAGGTCATCCCAAGATAAGGGGGTATCTACCTAAATTAGACTTAGGCTGTAGCATAATGAAATCTATAAGATACTCCCAAGAATCTATAGTGATGACAAGATCTTTAATGATTCCCTCTAGTCTGACTATAGATCTATCAACAATTTTTAGCATTGTAGATGTGGGATGAATATTATTCAGTTGTACTTTATGCATAGTTTCAGTTGTCATTACATTGATTATAGTCCCTAGGTCTATCAATGTGTTGGATAGTTGCTTGTCATGGAGATGGATTATTACTATCGGGCATCCAGGGTGTAAATATTTCTTTGGTAGGGTATTCCCCAGCATGATGTCTGCTAGTTGTCCAATCACATGCATAGTATTGGGATCTTTTTTATTCCTTCTTGGTTTCCACAAACAGAGGTCTCTAATAGCTTTGGAATATATGTGTACATATTTGATGGCTTGGAATAAAGGGATTTTGATGAAAAGGTTTTTTATTTGTCCCATGAGATCAAACTTAGGTTCAATTGTATGGCATTGAAGTTTGAGATGTTTTCAAAATGGTGGGGTTATTTCATCAATAGCTTTATGTGTTGGTTCAGAAAGTTCTTGAGGTGATGGTGGTGGGTTAACATGTTCTTTTGGGGTTTTATCATTTGAATTCCTTATTATGGGTGGTGTTGGGGGTGGTATAACCTTTCCTAAATGAAATTGAACTTCATTGATGTTTATTATGTATGCTAGGTACTAAATAGGCTCAGTACTAAATGTGGATTACACCAACTTATTTGTAAGATTCTATACAAGTTGGGCATGTAATTTATTAGACTTGGGTGTAGCTTACATATCAAGCATAAGATCAAGAGTTTATTGTTGTTATGGAGGACATCCTCCTAGAGAGATACCCCATGGCTAGTTAGGTCTCTAGGGTTGTTGCCACTGGTTTATGAAGGGTGGCCCTTGGGGTGGTTGTCAAGCTTTCATCCAATATGGGGATACATTTTGTTGAGGATACCAAGAGGTGGTTGGGTAACTCTCTTGAGGTGGTTACCATCTAGAATTAGGAGGTGGAATGTTCATCCAAGGATTATTCCAATTGAGAGTAGTATTTTCAAATTATGAATTAAAAGAGGTGGAATTTGAAAAAGGCCAATTTTGTCCCATACCTTGATAAGGTGGTCGTTGAACCCATGGCCTTCTTTGTGAAACATAGAAAACCTGATCACCATCTCCTCCTATAGTGTGTATCTCTATTATTTCTAGTTCTTCAATGTTATGTGAGCTACTTTAGCCGTGACCTCATGACATCTACAATCAGCTTTTTTCTTCTTACAGTCTAGATAGTAAATGGTCAAGGCTTGATCCAAAACTACTTGCTTTTGTCTTGAATGTAAGCTATCTAATTGGGTGGCCAAATGGCTAATGATATCATGTTTGATATCTTGTAATAGGTTACTAACCTCTATTTTTGATAGGCCATTTGTAGTTGTTAATGAAAGCTTGCTACCCCTAACTTTGTTTATGGCAGATCTAGAATAATTATTGCTCGGCTCTTTGATGTCTACAAATGGTAGGTGAGAAATATCTCCTCCACTCATTAGGTACAAGGCATCTATATAATCTTCTTTGACTCCTTTCAGGAAGATGAGTTTCAATGGTTCTTTTCCAAGTACACTTTGCTTGAATTTTTGTACACTGAACATGAACCGTTCAACATAATACTCCAAGGATTCATCCCCTTCCTAAGTCATTCTAAATATGTCATTTCTTCTATAATTTCTTCCTCTTCCATATTCTTGATACTTGGCCAAAAAATTCTTTTTTATGTCCTCCCAAGTGTGGACCGAATTACTACCCAATCCCATAAACCAGTGAAGTGTTGAGTCTTTGAGAGTAGCTGGAAAAAGTTTCAATTTTTGTGCATCCTACCTATAGTCATAGCTTCTATAGAGGATATCAAATTTGAACAAGAATGTGTCTGTGTATTTTGATAGTGTACGTCTAAAATTGGGCAAGGTTGAGGGTGGGATGTTTTTCATTTGTGTTACTCCTATTGTATCTAGAATAGGAAATTCAAAAGTAACTATGTCGGGAGTTCCATTGTCTTCCACAAATTCTCCTTCTCTACTCATGATGGCTTTTCTTATGATATGGATACCAAATGTACTCAAGGTCTCATCCTTAAATTCTATGTCAATTCCTTGGTTAGCATGATAATAAACATTTATTTATTGATCCTCAATATTTTTACTGGATGAAGGGTCTAAAGATTCTCCTAAGCTTTCTTTGATTTGGTCAAGAAATCTTAACTGAAATGTTGTAAATATGTTACTTTTTGGAGTGTCTAGTTCATGTAGTTTTTCTCCTTCATTTCTTCTTTTTAGCTCAGCTAATGCTTCTTCTACTTTTGTTTCCTTTCGCAAAGCCAATAGAGCTTCTCTTTCAAAGCTACCTTCTTCATTTTATAGTGTTCTCTTGTTCAAGAGCCTTCTAACTTATGGTATATTCCTCAACAGAGGTTTTAGTTACTACAGGTAATTATGGTTCTTTCTTAGTAGCAACTTATGGTTTGTTTGGAAGGAATCTCCCTCAAGAATCTCTTTCTTTCTGCATAAACATTATGTCACTCCTTCAGTTGTCATGTTCTTTCTTGCATAGAGTTAGTTATTTTTTTTCATTTTCATGTGTTTCAAAAAGGGGTTGTTTTAGACCAATTTTTTAAAAATAGTGCAGAAATAAAAGAATGCTAAAATCAAAATAAAAAGAATTGAAATTTTACTTCTGGAAAGCAATAAAAATTAACTACTGAAATCAAGAAAAAAATAGTTTAAAAAATAGGAAATGAAAGCAAGAAAATCTATTCTATAAAATGGGAACTGAAAACAAGAAATTTATTCTAGAAAATAGGAAATGAAAGTAAGAAATTTATTCTATAAATTAGGAAATGAAAGCAAGAAATTTATTCTATAAATTAAGAAATGAAAGCAATAAATTTATTCTAAAAACATGCAATAATCAACTCATGAACTGTTTACTTCCAAAAACTTAGACATCTGGCATAAGACACCATAGTGCCCTCACTCGACTTACCCAAATGGAACTATATGTCTAAGAACTTAGACATCTAGCATAAGACATCGTAGTGTCCTCACTCAACTTGCCCAGGTAGGTAGAATAGTGCATTAACTAAGAAAATTTTAATGATTAATTTTAGAAACAATAATTGACACCCTCCCTGGCAATGGCATCAAAATATTGTGCAGACTAATTACCCAATAATTACTAAATTCACTAGTCTGATTAAACATTAATTATCAACTCTAGGTGTGTAAGCTTTTCAAGAGTGTCAGCACTATATATGCATTACTGATTTAGAAATCAACTTGTTTTTCTAGTTTTAGTATAATGGATTTATGTTGAATTTATTAAGTAGTTATATTGTGAAATTTTTGTGACGGATTTATGAAACTATTCCACACTTATGTATCATACATGCATCACACTTATAGAATCAAACTTAATAATAAAATCTACTTACATAACATATTAACAATCAAAGAGGGTCAAGATCTTCATAGTATATCATTCTGAGGGGGGCCTTCCTCGTTCATAACTAAGTTCCAAGCCCTCTTCAAGAGAATTCACAACTTATTACAAATTCAACTTTCTCATTACTCAATTCTAGATACAAAGGATATAGTAAAAACTTCTAATATTTCCTCAAAATTATCTAACTCCCTAATTTGTTCTAAGTTCTACCTTTAAATAAAAAATGTGGTTTATTGGTTCTAAACTAAAAACACCAAACTAGGAAAAAATACAAATACTTAGAAACTATCCCAGTCAACCTTCAAGTAGTTATAGTTATAGGAAACTAGGAATGTAGAAAATCCATAAAACTATGATTTTTCTTAATTATTTGATGGTTTCCAAAGATATTTGGATGTGTCTAAAAGGTCTTCTCAATAATTACTCTACTTTACATGGTAGCTACAAGCATCCTACAGTGGCTACAGGCAACCTATAGGTATAACCCTTAGTTGTTATGGGCATTCTGCAATAGTTACATGCAACATGTAGGTGAAGTCTATATTTATTGTGGGCACTCTGAAGTGGTTATGGAAAACCTATAGGTGGAGCCTATAATATCTATGAGCACTCTGTAGTAGCTATAGGTAACTTGTAGGTGAAGCCTACAATTACTACGAACATCTTAGAGAAGCTATGACTGTAGCAAGATTTTATAGATTTACATTACCCTTCAAATGCTTGTTAGATAAAGTCACACTAATATAATTCAATCAAGGAAAATCATCCATAATTCATAACACACACACACATACACACACACACACACACACACACACACACACACACACACACACACACACACACACACACACACACACACACACACACACACACACACACACACACACACACACACACACACACACACACGCACACACACACATTAGTGAACATACAAAATAATAACTTCGTTCATTTGCATTTGTGACATATAGTTATGGGATTTATACCAAAAAAGGGCATAGACTAAGCATGGATGAGGCTATAGCAATAAGCAATTGGTGGTATTATCACTAAATATATCAATAATGGGTCAATACTAGTGCTAAATTAGGTCAAGTTAGGTTTAAAAAATAGGTGAGGTCTCTATGAAAAGGCAGAGACATAAAAATTCAGATTTAGTTGAGGGTAAGCGGTTGGAAATAACTTGTTATTTCCTACCATAGTGACTATTGGTGGTTAGAGTGACTATCAGTGGTTAAGTTGACTGTCGATGGTTGGGTAACCATCATTGGTTGAGGGTGACTATCAATAGTCAGGGTGACCATTGATGGTTCTTATGGATTTTGAAGATGTTCAGGAAAGGAGTCTAGTTTAGGTTATAGAAAGGGGTCAATAAGAAGTTTAGGATCTGGTTAAGGTTCAAGGTTATAAATTAAGATATAGAAAGGTCTGATTGGGATAGGGAGGTTAAAAACTAAAATAACAAAATTAGAAATACAAAGTGTACCTATTTTGTTGCTTGAAGGTTAATGGCTGATCATGGGGCAATTTTGGTAGAGTAACGGTACTTTGCCTCAAGAGAAATTTTTGTAGAGGTTTGGATATCTATTAAAATTGTTTAATTACTAAAAATAATACCTATTATTTGATGGTTTGATCACCTGTGTGTAATAATTCTTGATTATGGATCCCTATTCACCTCCTACTCCCCTCCTTTTATAGGCAAAGGGAGATGGAGGATAAAAGGTTCCATAAGAGGTTAGGCTACTAATTTTGATGCATCATGATGTGTTATCATTAAGTAAGGTGTACATATTAAATTATGTCATGTTATCTTGTACACATCTGGTCAAGTTTTTATTTAAGTGGTGGGGAAGGGACCTGACTATTGATGATCAGGGTGACCATCAATGATCAAGGTGACCTTCAATGGTTGAGTTTCAAAGGTTAAGTGGGGTAAAAAAGGAGTAATTTAGTGAGTTAGTTATCTAATTAGTTATGTTGACTTAGGATCATGGTCATAGGTTGGGTAATGGTCCAATGTAGGGGTCCTGAGGCATTTCAACATTTGGAACTATAGTGTGTAGGATTATGGTGTCTATAATAGCATTGAGCATGGTGTTCAAAATTAAAGTGAGGTCCCTAAGACCTAATTGGCCTTCAGACCCTCAAATAGGTCTATATGGAGTGGCTTGAGGCATTCACATTCTAAGTAGAGTCATAACCTTGAATGGCATAGAGGTTTCTTTATCAGTGAGCTCATTATTATAATTATGGTTTGAAACTTAGATAGTGAAGAGATTGGGGGCTTCAAGTACTGATGACCTACACAAGGATTGGGCCCTAATTATCAAAGTATGGGGTGGGGTAAATAATCATCAACCTATTTAGGACTTTCTTCTCTAATATAAAATGAAATCTTTGATGAGGGGGTCTCAGACCTAATCAAGGTCTGGGGCCTGATGAACACTGTGAGCCTCCTAGAACCTAGCTCAAGAACTAATCACATAAAAAAATTTGCTTAACTCTAAGGCATTTCCCCCTATATGGATTAAGACCTAATTTGAATAATTTATTCAATAACAACTACAAGAATAAAATGATTCTCCCTAGACCTAATCGATCTTTAGAAGCCCAGTTAGGTCTATGGGACTTAACCAATTTGAAACTAGAAAAAATTGCTCAAAAAATTTTGATTAGTTAAGGATTACATGAATAGACATTAGATAGACGTAATTTAGGTTTGGAATCCTGATTAGGTCTATAGATATGTTTTTGAACACCTACAGTAGTGCTAATCAGAGTTTTGTACAAAATTTTATGAAACTCATCTGTTATGCCCCTAACTTATTGTATGTATTGGGATAGGAATAGCCAACTTGTGGCTTACTTATGCCTCTTTGATGTTATATAACATTTATATATTCATTCATTTGGTTAGTAGGTCAATCTATGGAGTAACCATGGCCTAGGTAGACTATAAATAGGAGGTCATGGACAGTTGTTTATCATCATATTATTAATTCTACTCTTATTGAAGCTTGTTCAAGTTTCCCCCTCGAAGTGGCTTGTCTTTTATTTATATATTATTCTATATTTCTATCATATTGTGATCTATTATTGTTATTCTACTTTATTGTTGAATTAATTTCATTACAAGTGGTATCAAACTTGTGATTTGGTTAATCTTATGGGAAAAATCCCTATTTTTAGATATTTTCTTATATCTTTTAATCCACTATGAATTTTCTTGTAATGTTTTTAAGAAATTTGGGAAATCAATCAAGTAAATCACATGAAAAATAGCATTTGGAGGTCAATTTTTTGTGATTTATTTTGATTTTAGTGTTTTTCATAAATTCACTCTATAGTGCACAATTCAAGGAATTTTTCTAATTTATTTACATTTTTGGAAAGCTTATAAAAATATAGCTGGGATATGTTATTTTTATTTTCTAATTTAAGGCTAAAATAAGTTTAAAAAATTCTTGATCAAATTTGGTTCAAAAGTGCTAATCAGGATCGACATTGTTAAGCCCTTTTATGATAGGACTACAAACTAGGGGCCAAGGAAAGGGTGTCAAAACTCCAAGTCAAACTCCTCAAAAAAAAGAGATAGATTTAGAAGGCAAACTACTATATCTTTCATACCAGGGTTCTCTGAGATAGATCATAAAGTGATCCAACTTGAATATAGTGTGCAAGGCATTCAAAGTGATATGGAAGGCATACAATCTAATATGAAATCCACACAATCTATTTTGGCATATAGCATGATGGTTTTAAAACATAATAAACCAAATCATCTAGCTATCACTATTACACAACCCCACCAAGGTGTATCTCCCAACTAGCCTAATACAAATCTAAATACCTTGCCACATACGAACCTATTACCAAAGGTACATATGCATAAATTTGATGGAAAGGATCCACTCAATTAGATCAACCAAATGGAGAATTTTGTTGATCTACATCAGATCCCATGTGGATATAATGTTAACATGGCATCCTTGTATATAGAACCTAAATAATTTATTTGGTATTGATGGTTGTGTGTTAAAAATAAAAATATGAATCTTAGTGTCACCTAGTCAATTTTTATATAGTAGCTACAATTACACTATAATAATGGTGTGACAGAGAATTACTTCAAGTAACTAGCAAAATTACAATAGACTGGATTAGTCAAGGATTATATTCATCATTTTTAAAACTTATATTTACATGTGGAAGTAATTCTTGATGAGAACCTAAATGACCTACTTTTGGGTGGCCTCAAGGATCACATTCAATATGAGGTACTCATGTTTAATCCACTTAAAGTTTGTATTCTATCATCATGGCACACAAGGATAAGGAAAAATTCATAGACAATAATAAGTAACCATTGACTCATTTTAGAGATTATAGCATATATACACCATCATGTCCTCTACCTATCAGATTGACCCCTCAATAATGTGAAGATAAGCGTGAAAAAGGATTATGTTTCGACTATGATAGCAAGTAGAATAAAAGACATAAATGTGTTGAGAAGAAGATATTCTACATTAAGGTATCCAATGAAGATGATGAAGATGATGATGCCTCCAATGATGATAAGGAAGAAATAGAGGAGGTACATGAAGATTCCCAACCAAAAATCTCTTGTCATGCACTTTCAGGTATTATCACTCCTCAAACACTTAAGGTGGTGGATTTAATAAATAAACAAAAGATGACAGTGTTGATTGACTCAGGTAGAACACATAACTTCATCAACCATAATTTGGCCACTCGATTGAACTATTTTATTTACCTAGCACTAGAATTTTAAGTTGTGATTATAGATTGTGATGCAATTAATTGTTTGGGGAAATGTCATAGTATTAAACTTGCTATGGGTAACTACAATCTAAATACTCTTATGTTTGATATTCCCATGGGTGGTGAAAACAATTTTTTTGGAGTCTAATGGCTCACAACCTTGTGTATAATTGAGATGAACTTCCATGAAATATTCATGTGCTTTCATTCTAAAGGAAGGAAAATTGAATTACATGAATTATGAGTAAAATCTCCACAATTGGTTAGTTCTCATTAGATGATAAAGATGCTAAAAGGGGGGCAAAAGGATTTATAGCATGATTATGTTCCATAGAAATTCAACCCACAAAGTCATATACACATCCTGATCTACAAATGATTCTTAATGACCACCCATATATTTTTAGGGCCATGCTAAAATGACTAACACTAAAAAGAGAACATGATCATGCCATTCAACTACTTATAGGGAGTCAACCACTAAATATCAGACCATATAGATATACATATGTGTAGAAGAGTGAAATCAAAAATATGGTCCATGAGATCCTGGAGGTAGGGATCATTAGGCACATCCAGAGTGCATATTCATCACCAGTGGTCATGGTGCATAATAAGGATAACACATGGAAGATGTGCCTAGATTAAAGGGAGCTTAACAAGTGCACAATCAAAGATAATTTTCATATTCTAGTAATTGATTATTTACTTGATGAGTTACATGGTGCTATTTATTTCACAAAATTGGATCTTTGTTTAGGATACCATCAAATTAGAATCAGGGATGAAGATGTTCATAAAACCACTTTTAGAACTTATGAGGGCCATTATGAATTTTTGGTAAGTCCCTTTGGTCTTACAAATACACCACTACTTTTAAAAGCTTGATGAACAGTAGTTTTAGGCATTTTTAAAGGAAGTTTGTGTTGGTTTTATTTGATGACATATTTATTTATAGTAAGACATGGGAAGAACATTTGTAACATGTGAAGTAGGTGTTGATATTTTTGGAGCAGCATCATCTTTATGTAAATCCATCCAAATGTGATTTTAGAGTACAAGAGGTAGAGTACCTAGGTCACATTGTATCCCATGAAGGTTTCAAATTTGATCCTCAAAATATTAAAGCTATGATGGAATGGCCAATTCCCAAAACTCTCAAAAACCTCTGAGGGTTCCTAGGACTAACAAGTTACTACCAAATATTTGTGAAATGTTATGGAAGCATAACATCTACACTCATTTCATTAATAAATAAGGATGCCTTCCATTGTAATGACATATCCAATAAATAATTTGAGTAATTGAAAAAAGTTGTGTGTACCACCTAAGTTTTGGATACTCCATACTTCTCAAAGACATTCATTGTTGAATGTGATGCTTCTGGATCAAGGTTTGGAGTAGTATTAATGCAAGAGGGAAGACCCATTGCATTTGAGAGTCTTAAATTAAAATATAAAAATATACAAAAAAAAAATTATGAGAAATAAATTATTTTTATTATTCATGTAGACAAATAATGGAGGCCCTATCTGATGGGTAGACACTTTAAGGTGAAAACAGATCATGATAGTCTCAAATACTTTTTGGAGAAAATATTATCATCTGAGAAACAACATAAGTAAGTAAAAAAACTATTGGGTTATGATTTTGAAATCATATACAATAAAGTTAAATACTATGTAGTAAATTATATACTATCTAAATAGGATACATCCACAAAAGCATTACTTTGTGTAATGTCCATGTTGCAAGTAAATTGGGTGGATGAAGCTGGGTTAGAATAGGAGAAGGACAAGGATACACAAGTTCTGATTTAGAATATCCAACAAGGTTATATAGACTTTGAAAAAATTTAATGGAAAGGTAATGTCCTATGGTATAAGGATAGGTTATAGTTGTGCAAATATTCAAAGTTGAAGCATAAGATTCTTGTAGAGATGCATGAATTTACAATTAGGGGACACTCTAGGTTCTTGAAAATTTATCATAGAATCAAGCAAGAAGTATTTTTTTAAGGACTCAAGGGAGATGTACAAAAGTTTGTGGTATAATTCTTTATATTCTAACATAAAAAAGGTGAGACAGTTAAGACCGTGGGTATGTTACAATGTTTAACAATTCATAGTCAAAGGTGAGAGGAGGTTTTCATGGATTCCATCACATGAT
This sequence comes from Torreya grandis, assembly GCA_037957365.1. Lineage (NCBI taxonomy): Eukaryota > Viridiplantae > Streptophyta > Pinopsida > Cupressales > Taxaceae > Torreya > Torreya grandis. The sequence continues at coordinate 1,036,670 of JARHVA010003548.1, read as the reverse complement.
TGCCTTGTTCTAAAGATATGAATGTTATCTTGGTAATTTTGGATAGCCTTACAAAATATGCCCATTTTTTTCCCTCTCACACCCATTTATAGTAAGTACAGTAATAGCTATTTTTTTGGAGGTAGTTCTAAAATTACATGGAACCCCAAAAATAATTGTAAGTGATCATGATCCTATTTTCACTAGTAATTTTTGGACTAAACTATTTTCCTATTTGGGTACTTAGCTAGCTCATATCTCATCTTCCCAGCCCCAATATAATAGATAAACAAAAGTGGTCAACAAATTTTTAGAGGGTTATCTCCATTTTTTATATTAGATAAGTAGGGATGTTGGGTTAAATGGATACCACTTGCAGAATGGTCATATAACACATCTTTCCATACCTATTTTAAAATGTCCCCATTTTTATCACTATATGGTTACCATCCACCTTCCATCAATTCTTTATTAAGGGCAAAAACCAAGGTTTGAGATGTGGAAGAGCACATTCATCATCAATAAGAGGTTTTGGCTGGTTTGAGAGAGAATTTGGCATTGACACAAAATAGGATAAATCAAAAAGTAGATCAACACTATAATGAGTGACATTTTGACATGGGTGATTGGGTCTTTGCACATTTACATCCTTACAATTAGATGTCCTTGAAGCAATAGAAAAAGGACAACAAACTTGATCCTAAGCATTATGGCCCTTATTAGATTCTATAGAAAATTAGAAGTGTGGCTTAAAAGCTAGAGTTGCCTCATTCATCTTGCATACACCCATTATTTTATGTTTCCTCCTTGAAGAAGGTCATTGGATAGAAAGTTTTAACCCAAATAGAGATACCATAACTAGATGAAGAAGGATGAGTCATTTTGGAAGTAGATAAGATCCTACAAATACGTACTGAGAGGTTGAGAACTAGATAGATTAATGAATATTTGATCAAGTGGATGAACATGAGCAGCAAAGATGCAACTTAGGAGGGTGAATATTTTATGCAATAGCATCTAGAGTTGTTCAACATTAAGAACAACATTAGTTCAAATGGGAAGGGCATGTTACTCCCCTAACCTATCATATGTGTTTGGATAGGAGTAATCAGCTTGTGGCTTAATTATCCCTCTTTGATGTTATATCACATTTCTCTATGCAATCATTTAGTTAGTAGGTCAGCATATGGAGTAACCATGGCCTAGGTAGACTAAAAATAAGAGGTCACAGGTAGTTATTTATCATCATATTATGAATTCTACTCTTATTAAATCTTGTGGAGGTTTCCTCCTCAAAGTGGCTTATATTTTATTCATACATTATGTTATATTTCAATCATATTGTGATCTATTGTTTTTAATCTAGTTTATTGTTGAAAGGGCAACAAGAATTCGATTTGGGACCAAGCACTTAATATAAAAAAGATTCACATGAGTTTGGTTGTTGCAATGGGAAGGTTCTTGGAGGCCCAAAAACAATAATTCCCCTTGAATGGGTCTAAATAACCAAGAGAGAAATATTTTCAAAGGCAAATAGGGAGGTCAAGACTTTACCTTCACACTAAGTGTTTTATATTAAATTTTCTCACATGGATGTGGTCTACCCAATGATGATGGTTGTGGACCAAATTTGGCATGAAAACCAAAACAAGTTACTAGGGAAACTTGAGAATGTTAATACTAATGAGTCATGAGTGCAAGTAGGAGTAGTTATAAAAATAAAAAGAGGTTCTCTTGTTCTGGAAGAATGAAAGCATGTTATGCAAGCAACAACAAATGGCAAATTTGCTAGAAAATATTCTTGAGTATTTTTTAATGATAAAAATGTGTCTATGAATCTAGAATATCTAGCTAAGAATACGCATAGAACATGAACATATTCAAGAGAGGATAAGGTACGAGCATATAATAAGCCAAATCTGACATTCCCATTGACCTAGTGTGTGAAAATGAGTTAATCACCACTTCTCAAAATTTGTAAGGACTAACTAATATGGATCCAACCATCAAACTAGTGAATCCTACCTTGAGAATGTTTGCCTAGGCATTATTTTGATGTTAGATAGGCATTAACATCCCTAATATAATCATCTTTTATCCCATTCAAGGCCTTTCTCTATTACCATTCAGGTGTCCATATCCCTAACAGAGGTTCCTTAAATCACCTAGGATTGAGTTTTTTCTAAAATTGAATTTTATTTTTGTTTTTGTTTTCTCTTTCATTATTTATTGCATATTAATTTTGGGTTGGTGACCACCATGGTAATTTAAAGGAATAACTATAGATTTTTCACCCTATATCTTCATCACAACAAGTTCATCAAAGCAAACCATAAAGTTATTTAAGATGTAATTTTTGTGCATGGTTTCAATAAAATATCTTCAAAGGCCAAATAGTTTACTCAAACTCATTAGACACAAACCAATTCATAACACACATGATAGTTTAAGCCTTTAAAACCAACTCAAAAATAGAATATAATGCTAAAAAATACTCAAATTACTTATGCACCAAAATGTCATTCGTGTAACTTACATACAAGCCTTCCATTCTTCATTTTGACCAAAAAGGGAACCCATAGGCCAAAAAAAATGGACCAAATCAACAAGGAATAAACTTTGAGGCTGGATTGATGAGGAAAAGCAAGGAAAGTAGGAAAAACAAATAAGAAACAAAAGTAGAAAAGGTAAAGATAAAGTATGTACATGAACTACTAGGATAATTCAAGCCTAAAAGTAGTGTTTAAGGAATTTCCCATTAACAAGATATAAGACAACCTCATTAGTTAGACACTTGAGACATAACATATTCACATTTAGGATTTTGAGAATATTTGTAGAGATACTACCAAGGGAAAGCACATACTCATGTCTGTGTTTCCATCTATGTTCATGAACACTATCCCAAAGATTCATATCTACATTCTTTTCATGTAACTTTAACAAATTCATGTTATAAAATTCAGCCATGTACTTGCATTTAATTTACAAAAAGTACTTCGATAGGGTTCGAGAAATACCTCTACCCATACATTAAATTACATAAAGGGATAAGGGTGGATATCAACACATACCAGAGAAATTTATGTACTCGACCTGTCATATATATCTTTTTTGTGGCATCCAATTGGTGAATCAATTACTAGATTCTCCTTAACTGATATGGATATTATGGCAACATCCTTCTTGTCATATTCATCATCCAAAAGGTGTAGGATTGGTTCTTCCCATGTCAAGGACCTTCTATATTTATCATCAGTTACTAATGTATGCGTAGAGTTTCATTGGATTAAGGTATTTTCATCTTTGACTTCCATCGATTTTGTTTCTTCATTACTTGGGCAGCCATATCTATGATCACTCACTTCCATCTTGTTTGCCTCCACTAGAAAGGGGATCACATGACTATTGAAATCCCATTCCACACATTGTTTTGAAGGGTTTAAACCTTTAGAATTTGGGATAACAAATTGGTTTTATTCTTTATTTCACCTATCATCAATGATGTATAAGTGTTTCTCTTCAATGGTGACAAATCTCATGATTGTATTATTTAGGTTCATTCTAATTGGATTAAATGTAAGGATATCCTAAGGTAATAAATCTTCCATTTTCAACTCTTCTAACACACCTTATTCATGTAGATAACATATTCAACATTATTTTCTTCTAAATCACACATTTACAACGACGGGATGGGAGTTAAATAATTTCTATTGAGTTTTCTATCATCTTGAATAAGTTTTCCAAGTGTACAAACAACAACATATGATATAAATGTTGTAGATTCATAGCACACATCTTTTTCATCTAGATTCTCCAATTATTCAATTCATCTTTTAGATAATTAAAAGAGATGTTTCTTCTTCTCATGTGGACATCTCATAACTATTTTGATTTTCATCCATTAGGTTGATCGAAACAACTGCTACCATTTCATCATCAAAATCATCTTCATCACTACTCTTAAGGACCAGTTCATACTTATAGACTAGCATATTATCAGTCAACCTAACTGCTTCAACATTTATCTCACTCTCATAGTTAAACCCCAAATTATGAATTTTGGAACATGGTCTCATAGGTTGATTTAGGCATTGCATATTGGGAATCTACTACAACAAATGACACTTGATTAGAAATAGCACCAAAATAATCTTTATCACTAAAACAAGGAACAACAACCTACTAACTAAATTTTAAATTAATATAATTACATGTGTTAGATGGATAATTAGTGTTTTCATTTATTATGAGGGGATTTGGTTGGTCATAGGTTTTAAGCAATGCTTGATTGAAATGTATAAATTATTCCATGAGTTGACTGGTAGGAAATCAAATCGAAGGATTTCAAGTGTAAACCTCCATTTGTCTTAACAAATAAAATGGGTTAGCTCTATACCCATGTGGCAACAATTATTTCTCTATGATAAATGCTTCTTGATAAATTAATGTCAAGGATGTGAGAGTGGATAAATTCCTTCAAATAATCATGGAATTCAGAGGATCCAATGTTTTAAGGTAAACTTCAATACCCACCACTTCTATTTGTAAGAATGGGTTTTTCAACCTCCTATATAACTGATGAAAAATAATGTTGAATACACTCATAGATTCATTGGGATCCTTATGGGCTGTAAACAATTGGTAGTACAGGGTATCGGGATCAATGGGCATGCTAAAATGGTTAATAGATGTATTTTCAAAGGTTACCCATGAGGTGATGCACCCACTGACAAGTTGAGGTACTAGTCATAAGCAACCTCATTGAGAGAATAAGGAAACAAGTGAAAGGTCACATCCTCATGTTAGATTTGAGTCCTGATTATGGCATTTCTAAACCCTTTAATGTGTTCTTATGTGGTCTGAATCTCACCATGTGAGTATTTAGGGTAGAATTATCTATTTTTTTAGGTAAGTCATGAATAGGCCCTAAAATGTTCACAAGGCAGTGTCCTCCACCTAACCAGGTAAAATCTATAAGTGGCTTTAAAATTTTAGTTTTCCAGTCTTAGAACCTATAATTTCATTTAAATAAAGCCTCTAAAGTGTCCAAGTTTAAATTTTCCATTAAAATTTTTAGTTTCAAGTTTATTAGTTTAGTTCCTCCTTCTAGCGCCAATCTGTTAACATGTGTTTCAAGCACACAATAATTTGGGAGATGTGTTAAGTATGGGAAACAAGGTTAAAATGGATGATAGTTTGAATATTCCAGTTAGGTCCTCCTTCTAGCGTCAATATATTGATGTATCTTTTGTAATGTCCTTTTTTAGGGTATTTTCAATAATATCATATTTCTCAAAAAATCCCTTTTGTAAATTTTTAATGAACAAAAATAAATTGATAATCAAATTGCAAAAATAAATATAAAATTTCAATAATTTGCAATAACACTATTTTATAAATTTTGAACTCCCCTTACACAAATAGATCCACAATGTGATCATAATCTTTGGCACTAATGCAATTCCTGAATGGAATAACCTCATATAAAAAGAGGATTTTCATCCTCCAATCCAACAATGGAAACCAAGAGGGTTTTTGTCCTCTAGATATCTACACTCCAAGGGTTTTTTTCCTAAGAGATAAAAAGTTGAACCAAAGGCTAAAGCTCTAAAATAAAGTTTTTGAATATAAAATATGAATGAGGAATGAATATGAGATGGGAGGATAAATAGAGTGTTGAGAGGAGAGAGACAAAAGAGGGTGAGGCATACCACATGGGATCACTCCATTACACAAGGGTGCACATGGGCAATGGAAAATGTGGTCCAATAAGGAAAGCACATTTCCAACATGAGGGGCCATAAAGTGGTGCAATAGTGAACTCCACTAGTAAAAAACTTGCAATAGTGAGTTCCACTAAGGATGTGCACACATGTGTGTGTAATAGTGAACTCCACTAGAAAAAATCTTACAATAGTGAGCTCCACTAGATATGTGCACACATGTGTTTAATAATGAACTCCACTAGTAAAAACTTGCAATAGTGAACTCCATTAAGGATGTGTACAGACGTGTGTAATAGTAAACTCCACTAGTAAAAGTATGCAATATTGAAACCTACTAATAATGTGCAACACAAAAGGTCCCCTTTTCACTTTCACCCTTTTCTTTTATATTTCACTTTTCTCACCCCTTTCCTATTATTTCTAATAATAATAAAGTAATATTAAGTTGTCACCAAAAAATAAGTTACTTAGACAACTTAAAATATTAACTTTATTATCTTTACTTATTTGAAAAAAGGGACATGACAGTCTGTGCTTCCCAAAGATTGCTTGTCTTCAAGAAATGTTAGTTCACCTCATGATTCCAAATACTAGGATCCCAAATAATCTTGGGAGATTGGAAATTCCCAATCCATGCTCTACTTTTTGAAGTAGTTGGCTTCTATTTCACCCCTCTAATATGAAGATGAAGCTCCTTCAACAACCTCAATGAGTGCATCCATAATAGTTGAATCATGAATCAATTTGGATATATAAAGAGTACTACCATCCATGATACCCTCCATTATGTTTGTTGAGATTGATGTTGAAACTGTGATATTGAATCATTGGAATACTAGTTCTTTTCCAGTTATAGACACACCATTTAGAAGTTTGAAGGATAGTGCAAATTTTGATACAAATTCCTTCACCTTGAACTCTTCACTTCCAACAAGTGAAGCCCTTTCCACATTGACTTCATCACTATAATGTTGACATATGCAACCATTATAAGTTAATAAAACATTTTATAATATCAAATGATCTTTAGCTTCAACTTGCATGTGGGGTCTCTTTTTCTCTTTCTCCATGATATCTTGTGGCTCTAAATTTGGTTGCTCTTCATGCTTCTTGATTTCTTCCTTAGCCTTTTATTTCGATTATGATCTTTTTTCTTCCCTTATTACAATATGATAACTCTTTTCTTGTTGATTACTAGAAGTAAGTCCCTCAATTGTAACATATGGCTTCAACTTCTCTGCACACTAATAAACAACATTTTTGGCTAGAGTATGTGCAACTAGTGAAACTTATTGATCAAAACCAGCCAATAATATAGATAATAAATGTTAGGAAACATCATCACTCTCATTCAAAACTAGAGTCATAATTGTTTGCATTGAAAAAATAATATTTTATGCATGATTCATATGAATAGTAGCAAATAAATGTTCAAACATTTAGAGAATAAGATCATCATATTCAATATCTAACATTAAAACATAAGATCTAATTTTTTTAATAGTTTCTAAAATTATAACCCTCTTAGCAAAAGAAGGACTATTGATTTCATCCAAACCCTGAAAACTTTCCACAATTAATTAGAATATTTCCCTCATGATATTATTGTTATATATAACTTTTGGAGTTGTTATTATTATAATTTCACTAATACAAATAATAACTACAAGTCTCACATCTTTATATGGGTGTCTCATAAGCTTGGGCTTAACCAAATAAACCATTGATGGATTCATTGTTCATTTCATAGTCTCAAAATCTAACTGTTCTACCAAAGATAGACAATTTTCCACTTCCTCCAAAATGTTGAGTAGAACATTTTTTGAATGAGGCGGTTGCCCAAGTTTCTTCCCTACTTGACAAAGCTTAATTCTCAAATCATCTTTACTCATTAAATCCATGATTCATAAGTTATGCATCAAATAGTATCTGTAAAAAAAATTCTTCCCAATAGGTTGGCAAAATCTAGGCTCTGGTACCACTATAATGTCCCTTTTCAAGGTATTTTCAATAATATCGGATTTCTCGAGAAATCCCTTATGTAAATTTGTAATGAACAAAAAGAACTTGATAGTCAAATTGTAAAAATAAATATAACTCAATATTTTTCAGCAACACTATATTAGAAAATTTAACTCCTCTTACATAAATAGATCCACAATGTGATCACAATCTTTGGCACAAATGTGATCCCTAAATGAAATCATCTCATATAAACAAGAGGGTTTTTGTCCTCCAATCTAACAATGGAAATCAAGAGGGTTTTCATCCTCCATATTTCTACACTCTAAGGGTTTTCATGCTAAGAGAGAAGAAGTTGAACCAAAGGCTCAAGGTTTGAAATAAAGTTTTTGAATATCAAAGATGAATGAGGAATGAATATGAGATGGGATAATAAATAGAGTGTTGAGAGGAGAGAGACAAAGGAGGGTGAGGCATACCAGATGGGATCACTCCATTACACAATGGTACACATGGTCAATGAAAAATGTGGTCCAATAAGGAGAGCACATTTCCAACATGAGGGGCTAAAAAGTGGTGCAATAGTGAACTCCACTAGAAAAAAACTTGCAATAGTGAGTTCCACTAAGGATGTGCACACATGTGTGTAATAGTTAACTCCACTAGTAAAAATCTTGCAATAGTGAAATCCAATAAGGATGTGCACACACATTTGTAATAGTGAACTCGATTAAGGATGTGCACACATGTGTGTAATATTAAACTTCACAAGTAAAAGTACGCAATAGTGAAACCCACTAATAATGTGCAACACAAAAGGTCCCCTTTTCACTTTTACCCTTTTTCTTTTATCTTTTACTTTTCCCACCCCTTTCCTATTATTTCTAATAAAAATAAAGTAATATTAAGTTGTCATTAAAAAATAAATAAAATATTAAATTTATTATTTTTATATTATTTGAAAAAGGGGACATGACAGTGGTATCAGAGTCATTTTTTGGCTAGCTATGGGTAGTGAGTTTTTCACAGACTCTTCTTCATGCAGGGGAGTGAAAAAAAGATGAAGAAAATACTAGATTCCATGAAAGAGATGTTTCAAGCTATGCGAGAATCTCATAGGGAACTATGGGCAATGAGTCCCAAGGCATGGATGAAGGTTGTAGGGCTAAGCCCTAGACCTCAAGAGTCTCTCTTAGAAGAAGAAAAAGGACTAGAAGAAGTGATGAATACTTCATCATCACAAAAGATCAAGCTACCCATAGAGGAATACACCATGCAAATTGAAAATGAAGAGCCCTCCAAAAGGAAATATATTGATTCAAATGTATATAATGTTTGGGCAGAAGAAAATAAGATTAAAAAGTCAAAATATGAGTTAGAGATGGAAATAGATGCGCCAATCCATGAGCTACCTAACTATCTTCCAAAATCCCAAGCAGTGGTTGAGGACATGGTTGATGATGATATTTCAGCCTTGGGTGAGTGTCATCAAGTTGATACGAAGATAAGAGAGGGTGATAGAGCATGGGAACAAGTTCGTTCTCAAGAATATGTGCAAATGAATGCTCATTTGCAGTGGTGTGTGAAAGAAAAGTTATCCCAAGAATAACTGCATATTGTCTTAGAGAGTGGGCGTAATGAAGATACAAGTTTTGAGAAGCCAAATCTTGACATAGAGCAATCTTATAGCATGGATATAGATGAATTGGAGCATCTGAATTTGAGATCAACTCAAGTATGTGATATTGCAAGTATGGAAAGTGAGTCTCTTGAGCTCACCAAGTAGAAGGAGGAGTTGTTAATGTGTATGGCATCCCAATCCTACGATGTAGATGGGAACGTTGCAGTTGAGATGGAGAAAGTGCTTGTTATAACATCACCTGAGGGCTTCTAATTCTTAATTATATCAGAGTAGCATAGCAGAAGCCAACTACATCACAAGGAGGATCAAATATTGGGAATTACAAATTCCTATAATTAGTTTGGGATCCTAGTATTTGCAGGATGGTTCAGGCATTGCTTGAGCGCAAGTAATTTTGGGAAGGGTGAATTGTCATGTCCCCTTTTTCAAATAATATAAAAAGAATAAATTTAATATTTTAAGTTGTCTAAGTAACTTACTTTCAAGTGACAAATTAATAATAATTTATTATTAGAAATAATTAGGAAAGGGGTGGGAAAAGTAAAAATAAAATAAAAAGGTAAAAAGTGATAAGTGGACCTTTTTGTGTTGCACATACTTAGTGGGTTTCACTATTGCAAGCTTTTTTGCTAGTGGAATCTACTATTGCACAGATGTGTGTGCACATACATAGTGGAGTTTACTAATACAAGTTTTTTGCTAGTGGACTTCACTATTACACCCATGTGTGTGCACATTCTTAGTGGAGTTTACTATTGCAAACCTTTTGCTAGTGGACTTCACTATTGCACCACTTTCTAGCCCCTCATGTTGGAAATGTGCTTTTATTATTAGATCATATTTTCCATTAACCATGTGATACAACCCCTCTTGGGCCCCCCTTCATTGGATCCTTATGTCATGTGTGTGTTCCACAACTACCCTCAACACCTATTTATTCTCCCCTCCAATACTCATTCCTCATTCATCTTTGATATTCAAAAACCTTATTTTAGAGTTTGAGCTTTTGGTTCAACGTCTTCTCTTTTAGGATGAAAACCCTTGGAGTGCATAAATCTGGAGGACAAAAACCGTCTTGATTTCCATTGTTAGATTGGAGGACGAAAACCCTCTTGTTCATATGAGGTGATTCTATCTTGGAATCACATTTGTGCTACAAATTGTTGTAAAAAGTTGTAGTTGTTGATGTTGTTGCTACTGCAGATTTTAAGTATGTTAGATTAATTTGTGTAAGTGTTTGTTGTTGTATATCCAGATTTAAAATTCATCTTTCGATGTAAGAGTTTGTTGTTTATTGACATTGTCTCCATCATTATTATATGTGTAATCAATTATTTGAAATAAGAGCAATCACTCAATATTGTATGTTGTTGCCTAGTATGTTTAGTAGTTGTTCCTAAGTGCAGAAATCAAAAAATTATATTGTCATTGGTTTATTTTGAAAGGGTTATTATAGTAAAAATCATAATTCAGAAAATTATCTAGAAAGAGGACATGACATCATTTGGCATGGCTTTCCAATGCTAAACTCTCAGGGGAATAAAGCTCGTCCAACCTCACCTAAAAGGAGTTTCGCAAGTGAGTCTCCCCAAGGTCTTTATCTACCAGGTCGTGGCGTACTAGTTTTACCCAGTTGTTCATTGTGGATTGTTTTGGTCAAGGGGCCTTTACTTGTTGCAAAATATTCAAACTTAGCTTTAGCATTTTTTTGGTCTTTTGATGATTTCAGAAGAAATATGAGTTCAGTTGTTTCATTCGTGTGGGTTTTCATTGTGTTTCAGGAAACAATAAGGCCATGCATTTTCATATTTGCTCATACAATTAAAATCAGCATTTAAAGTGTTGTTTAAATGAGTTTGTCATTGATTTTGATGTTCGTTCACTCTATTAAATTTACTTTCAATAATGAATTTACAATAATGGAGAAAAAACATGCAATCGAGATATAGAAATAATAGCATATTGCATTCACCTACACTAACCCTGGCTATTAGAAAGATTAAAAAATGATAAAGGAGAAAGGGAGAAGGAAAAGAGAGAAAATGTATGTTATTACGAAGCAAAATATATTCATCAGGATTGCAAATGCCCACGAAATTGAACCCTCACCTACCCAGTGTGTGCACAACCATCAACAAGGTCAACACAAGAGTCTAAGGAAGGAAAAATCGAGAAGAAAAGTAACACCATCACCCATTCATATGTGCAGACAATGTTAGCAAATCCTCACAACTTTCATTAATTGATAATGTCTTGAATAACATGAGTGTTTGAATGTATTACAATCAATCAAGCATAAATTTTGTTAGTAAAACAACAGATAAACAAAGAGAGGGAGAGAAAAATAAAATTACAGATAGACATTTAAATGGATTGCATTTAGATGATTTCATAAACTAACCGATTTATAAAAAAAATAAAAGAGGGGGAAAGGGGAAGAAAATAAACCCTGCAATGATGAAGACGAATCCAAAGTTCTCAACCAAGCGAATCCACTATTTAGTCTCTAGTCTAATCAGCGCATGCACAACCAAACATAGAGTTGATGCAAGCATCTAAGGGGAATTAGATGATGAAAAAGAAGCCACAACCACCATTTAAATGCACATGTTGCAAACAAGAATGCCAAATTCTTCTATTAATCCAAATATTTTTGTTGGCAATCAATATAAGAATCCACAACGATCAATCCATCAAAATATCACCAATGTAATGACAGGGTTATAAAATTGAGGGAGAAATTACACTAGAACAACAAAATATACTTGAAAATGAAAGTAATTGGCTCTATAGTCTCTCTTGGGAGAAGAAAAGCCAACCCTAGTAATGGGCAAGCTTAGTCAATAAATAGTAATTGTATCTTCATGGAGAAGGATTTTTCCTTCAAAATTCCAATTACCAACATTAATGCCTTTAGCTACTTCATGACACTTTCACTATTCATTAGCTGCAAAAGAACAAAAAACAAGTCAAAAGTTTGCAATTAAAAGCTAAAATAGTAAAACGTGACACAAAAGCATGAACATGTTTTAGCACAGGTAGAATTAAGAAAAAATGATGATAACGTTGCGACCAAGATGGAGCCATATTTTTGCCTACGTGAATGGTTTCGAAAATGGATCATTGAGTGACAAGATATGCAAGAAAAACTAACTTGGGTTCAAAAAACCACCCTACAAACCTAACGAGGGTTTTATAGGTGAGAGGCACTTTTAAATTTTTGCTTTTTGAAATTATAACATCTTGGTACTAACTAGGTTTTTGTCCTTGATTAGCACTGGAGAACCCTATTGCATTAGCCGCATACCTAATCGAAATTCATTTCCCTGAATAACATTGAACATGGCGTTCAAAATTGAAGTGGGGTCCCCAAGACCTATTCGGGCTTAGGACCCCCGAATAGGTCTACACAGAGCATCTCAGGGCATTTACATTCTAACAAGAGAATTGGGGCTCCAAGTCCCAACGATGATTAGCCAAGGATGGGGTGGGGGAACAGTGACCAACCTAGTCATGACTTTCTCCCTAGATAGCAAAGGAAATCTTTGAGGAGAGGGCCTCATACCTAATCAAGGTCTAGGACCTAATTCACACTGTGAGCCTCCTAAAACCCAACTCAAGACCTAACAGCAAAAAAAAAAAATCTTAACACTAAAGCATGCCCCCTTTGCAGATCAAGACCTAATCGAAAGAATTTCTCTGATTACAACTGCAAAAATAAAATGATTCTCTCTACACTTAATTGGGCTTTGAAAACCCGACTAGGTCTACAAGGCTTAATTGATTTGAAACTAGACTAAATTTCTCAAAAAAGTCCATTTAGGTAAGGATTATGCGAATGGACATTAGATACACCTAATCGAGGTTTTAAACCCTATTAGGTCTACTGAGTGAGTTCCAGAGAGGATTTTATGAACCTGTATAAGTGTCAAAAGGGAGACAAGAAGTTTATATGGGACCAAGTGCTTAGTATGAAACTTTCTCGCACAAGCTTCATCGTCGCAATAAGAAAGGTCTCTAAGGCCAAAATGGCACTAAAAATGAAAATACCCCCCATACCAGCTCTAAAGAGCTAAGAGAGATTTTCAAAGGTAAATAGAGAGGTTGAGACTCTGCCTTTACATTAGTGCTTTATATGAAAATTTCTTGCACAAACGTGGTCTACCCAACAGTGATGGTTACAAGACCCAATTTAGCACATAAACCAAGACAAACTCCCAAAGCAACTTGAGAGTGTTGAGACCAACGAGCCATGAGTGTAAGCAAGAAAAACTACAAAAATAAAAATTTCTCTAATTCTGGGAGAATAAGGGCATTTGTGCAAGCAACAATAGATTCCTTTCTTAAAAACCCTCGACGTTTTAGAGCTATAGATCAGATCATGAATGATATTTGGTTTTATGTTTCTTGTGAACTCTAGACTAAGCAAGGCAAATCCTGAGGCAAATAGATGTGAGAATCATGTTTGTAGCATTATGATTAGTGTTCAGCTCTATTTGTTGACAAATTCGATGTAATCTTGTTGAGGGTTTGTGTGCCCCAAAATTTGTTGTCCTATATATTTTTGTTATTTTGATTCATAGCTCTAGTCAAAAGCGTTATCCAATTCATAACTCCAATAAAAAACATTAAAAAGTGGGATAAGATTCATGTCGTGTTCACCAAAATATTACTGGTGAAGTCAATGTGATGTTAAATAAATGTGATATTGATGACTCAACCAAAAAGGTGGACTAAGATTCATGTTGAGTTCACCAAAATGTTATTGGATCAAAAAGGGGTCCTATGCTAGGGGTTAATACTTCTATAGTTTTGGGTAGAGCAGTTCCATGCATTATCACAAGTTTAAAATATCTCCACCATAAAATAAGGAGCAGTTATTATTTAGGAAGAAGCTTTTGAGGGGTGAGAAGCAAAGCGCTGCAAAATTTGCTAATTGGTAAGCAAGAGCTATAAAAACATTAAATTCCACTACCCCTTGGCTTGTAGCACTTTGTAAGACGTAGTTGTAAGCAAAATCAAGATGGATAAGTGAAACCTTAAGTAGGCCAAAATTGGAAACTCCAACAACTTGTTAAACCTCACAAGTGCAATACCTATTCATGATATCTTTAAGGCCTTTATGACAATTTGTCTTTCTTAACATAAACTCCTTAAAGGGGACCTTATAAATACAAACCAAAATCATTTCATGTGAGCAATGAATTATTTCTGGGTGAAACTATATACATAGTTTTTTATCCGACATGTTTTGAATCATTACCTATGATTCATGTCAAATACCTAATGATGAATCATAGAGAATAATTCACGTCAGATCAAAAATTATGTACACAATTTCACCTATAAAGCATCTGTTTAGTGGTAAGAAGGATAATTTAGAAAAAAACTGAAAGAAACCATGGAACTAAAAAAATCAGAAAGTGAAAATAATATGCACATTATTATCATCCTAGTAGTGGCGAAATTCCTAGTGCTTCAGATTTCCAAAAGTTCACAGGCCAAATTGACATATGCAAACGTCTATATAACTATAAAACCATACGATTCAAAGAACTACTCCCCCAAAATAGTAGGGGCTAGATTGACATGCAAAGTTAATAATCACGTACCAAGCGAAGCCCATTAAATTCATGCATCCTAGCACATATTCGTTATAATTATTGTCAACATGCTGCATTAGTGTACTCTTTAGACTCCATTAGCTTATCACTTAATCAAATTCCAAATTATGTAAAGCTTGTTAAAGCTTCCCATTATGACAAGGGCAGCTTATACGTTAAAATTCTTTGGAAGGACTTCCATATCAAGAATTATCAAGGACCAAGACAAAAGCTACATAAATTCATTTAATTTAGGACCATATATGCCAGTGTAATTTTAATTTTGTATTAAATACAACTCAAAATATTACCATACATGCTATTCGCCAGCGTAATTTTAATTTTGTATTAAATCCAACTCAACATTATTACCAATTACTGCCGATTATATTTGTTGGGAGTCAAATCCACACCCTGATTAATCCCGTTTTCTGTATACTCCTGGAGTAAGAGGATATAGTATTAGGTTATCCAGTATTCACCCTACCTCCTCAGCGTTATTTCAGAGGAAATGGTTCTTTAAGAAGTGTCTAATGAAAAATTTGTATGAATTTGTGACTTGACAATCACAAATCCAACAAATTTGGAAGAACTTATTTATTTTTTCGCATGTAATGGAATAAAAAAGCCCATTTCTGTGAAGGGACCGGGGCTCAGTGTGGACCACGAAACAGTAAAAATGGAAGAGTTAGGTCCTACGTTTGAATCAGAACTCGTGGCTGGTCCATGTGTGGCTTGACAGGGGTGTTGGGAGTTAAATTTGCATTTCAGAAAAAACCTGTTTCTGTGAAGAGCGTGTAGCTCAGATGTAAAATGCCCAGGAGTGACATGGTAGAGCGGTGGATAGTCATCTTTTTACAACCGAGATTTTATTAATGGGTATCAACTCCATTTCTTAACCAGTATAGCCTTTACTTAATATTTCTCTTTTTTAGCATTTCACATATTAGTAGCCAAAAAAAATGCTTCTTCAAAATTGGTAATTCGAGACAACCCTAAAATTCTATTGTTATATAATTCAAATACCTTATCATTTTCTAGTATATTTTTCCTCAGCAGGCACATCACACCATGTTCGTCTGTCACGAATTCAACTTCCTGTGCGTGCTCACAATTTCAACAGAGTTTATATATTTTTATTGTATGTCATTGGTGCCTACCACAACGAAGGCGCTCCGTCAACAATATGTTATATGGGAAAAAAGAACCAAGTGATATAAACCTGAGGGCTAAATGCTAGTACATAACAAGGTATAGATCCAATAGAAGATGGCTAGGAAAAATATATTCTGTAGGCACCAGAGGGCTGGGAAACGCCAAAAATGAATAAAATGATCCAAATCTACATACGTAAAAATTCAACCAGGCCTTTCAATAAGACCTACAAGATTTATCATGCCGGAGTTGGCATGTAAACAGTGAGTCATGTTGATGCGATTGGGCACATCATTCAAGATGTGCATTTCACTTGCCATTTGAAGATGTGTGTTTATTAGCCATCTTTATACTCTCATCCTTCTGATCTCCAAAAATACGGCGACGGAAATCCTCTACCATCAGGGGAAGACCCTTTCTTAGAGACACCTTGGGTTCCCAGCCAAGAAGATCTTTTGCCCTGGTAATGTCAGGTTTCCTCTTATGCGGGTCATCTTGTGTGTTTTCTCTGAACTCAATCCTTGCATTAGGATCTATTGTGTCCTTCACAACCTGCAATACATGATTAACGTGTAAGTTGAAGTTGACAAAATAATTAATTGTTTACTCGATGAAATAACTCCAGTAATGTGCCCCTGGCAAGTCCCAAGCTAAACCCCATGAATGAACAAACAAAATCGATCTTTCAGAAACTCACTCTTCATTAACTCTAGCAAACATGTGGACAAAGTTTTGTCATGGCAGTAATGTCGATGTAACATGTCTAAGCCATTTCTGGTGTCACATTACAACCTCCATATGGAATTGAAGCCATTCATACTTAAACAAGCAACAAATGCATTGTATAAAAATATAGAATACTAACCTGTGCGAGTTCCAACATTGTAAATTCCCCAGGATTCCCAAGATTGAATGGACCAACATGCTCGCCTTCCATGAGTCTCATAAGACCTTCAACCTTCAGGATTGCCAACACATATTTTAACATGTGACATGAAATAATAAATGGGATTACCAACAATCTAGCAAAGAAAGAGAAACAATTACTTCAAAAATCTTCTTGCTCCAATCAACTTACCAGATCAGAAACATATTGGAAACTCCTCGTCTGTTTGCCATCTCCATAGACAGTTAAAGGCTCCCTGCGCAGAGCCTGCATGGAATTGTAAGCAGATTAATTGACTATTTCAAAATGAGGGAAATCAAACTCATTCACAGATTACACTACATAAACACACATTGGTGAAACACATATTGGTGACAAAATTTTAGTGTAAAGACACTAGTCAAGAGAGAAAATGCAAAGTCGGATAAAATGAATCACTCATTTTGATCCAATGCCTGAAAGGCTCAAGCAAACACTCTTGCCAGGTATGCAGCTATGAGATGATTGGTTTTTTACAATTTGCAATGCTGGAGTAGTTCCTCATGTGAATAGGTGTAAATCCAGTGACAAGGAACACGTGTCTCTGGCCATAGGGGCATATACCTTGTTGGAGAACTCCTTCAAAGCCAAGTTCACACCTCAGGGAACCTAATATCACACTTATCCAGCTTTCATGCGGGCCACAGGGATCCTTAGTAAGCCCTAAAGCAGTCCCAAAGCCTCATTTTTTTATCCTGCCCCTTTGTGTCTAGTGTTCTACCACTTAGACCTTAGGCTGTGGTCTCATGGAGGGGGCAACTGCAATTATTTTAGAGTTGCAGGTGGTCCCATGTAATTGTAAATTTTTTGAACTGCAAAATATTGAATCTTTCCTTGAAAAATAGGGGCAGCGGCTGCATAGGAAAGAGATTTTTAGTAGCAGCTGGGGACAAGAAGTTGCAGAATTTCTAGATGGAAATCCATGAGACCCTTTCACTGCATATCTACTCCTAAATAATTTTTGCAGTACTTGCAACTATATTTGCAGTTGCAGTATAATGAGACCAAGCTCGCAGCATTTGAGACCTAAGCCTCAACAGCGCAAAAAAGAAAAAAATTCATTTGATCCATGAGAAAAGAAAAAGGGAAAGCCCAAATATCTCCAATTATCCGAATTTTCAACCTTAAGGACACACCACACCAGTGGTAATGTTGAGAATGTTTGCACTGTCCATCAAGGTTCCATTCTAGCCATAAACTGCTGCGCTCAAAGCACGAGTACAAAATAAGATAAGGCCAGATTCGACTACTGAGCAACTTTGGCAGAAGAGTTACCTCTCAAAATCATAAAGATTCCCACAAACAGGCAAAGCAAACATCAATAAGTGAACTCGTGCTTATTAAAAGGATAGAGTTGGATTTGGGGACTTTTACCCTGATGAGTTCAAATAAGAACCACATCAGCCATCAGAGATATGAATTACATCAAACACAGTCTGTTCCAGGTGAGACAAAGGAACAAAAGAGGTACCAAAAAAAAAAAAAAACAAATTGGAGAAATTTAGTGCCAGTTTTGGGCACCTTCCCTAAACTCATGATGATTTAAGCATGGTGTGGTGGAAAGTAATTCCAATAAATACAGCCCCAATACCTCAACTTCCTTTTGGTTTTTTATGGTTTTTAATCCTTTGTTTGTACCGTCAAAATGCTTTAAAACAATTTTTTGCCTTCATCACTTAGCATGCTATTAATGACATGGTTCCCCCCAAAAAAAAACTCAGTAAATATATACGATCTAAGCGCCCGTAACCAGATACAGAAAATGAGTGTCATGCATCACATAAAGCTGCCATGACCTCCCAACATCACAAAAAATATTAACAACTCATGATCAAGCTTAACCTCTAGAGTCTAGACCCTTACAAAAAAAATAGAGATCACTGACCTGAGCAACAAAGTTACTTACAACCCGGCCATCATCAATACACATCCGTGGACCATATGTATTGAAGATTCTAGCAATTCGAACCTGAAAAAGGAGTACCAATCAGCTAATTTAAAAAATAAACATTAAGTAAGCTTACGTAAAAACTCTGTTTTTAAATCGCATTGTGCCAAACTCGGATTTAGAACCAGACCTCAACATTTGCTCCCCTGTGGTAATCCATTGCCAAAGTCTCTGCAGTACGCTTGCCCTCGTCATAGCAACTGCGGACTCCTGAATGCCATAAATACCAACCAGAATTTTGTTAACATTCAAAGTCTATTTCAAACCAAAAATAAATCTAAACAAGCCTTCAACTATGTTTAATGTGAAAATAAGCGTACCAATAGGATTGACATTGCCCCAGTATGTTTCGACTTGAGGATGTTGAAGAGGATCTCCATAAACCTCACTGGTACTTGTGAGCAAAAATCTTGCCCCAACTCGCTTGGCCAGTCCCAACATGTTCAAGGTTCCCACCACATTGGTTTTGTATAGCTTGAATTAAAGATTAAAACACAAAACTCCATTGCAAGAAAAATCATAACATAAATATCTACCTATTACCGATGTGGAAAAAAGGACATTTTTGTATTCATGTTTGTTAAGGATATGATAGTCTTGACAGGATTAAACTTGTAATGAACAGGCGAAGCAGGACAGGCCAAATGGTAGATCTGATCAACCTCCAGCAACAGCGGCTCCACAACATCATGCCTTATCAACTCAAACCTCGGATTACCGAAATGATGCATCACATTTTCCTTCCTTCCAGTAAAGAAATTATCAACAACAATAACACTGTCCCCTCTCTCCATGAGCCTGTCAACCAGGTGGCTGCCTACAAAACCAGCGCCGCCAGTCACAACCACGCGCAGAGACTTCCTCTTCAGTCCCAGAGGCACTTTCGCCCCTGAATTCACCGTGGAAACCGGATGACGATCAAAGTTCCCAACCCTAGCAACAGGATCTTCATATATAACCCGGTGGTGCGGTTCGTTAGTCACAAATTTGGTCTTCTGGGCGCCATTAGAGGCAAAAAATCCAGGCTGAAGAACAAAAAACGTGGAGGCTAAGGCAATTCCAATGAAAATAAATACAAGCCGCTGCTCTTTTAACAGGTAATCTACGGGCTTAGTGATCGACCACACTTTCTGCGGTTTAGGCGAGTACCCATCGCTGCTAGCCTGCGCTTCGTGGCCCCTAAACACCAATCCGGAAGCCATTTTGCTTCACAAATTTTCACTCTTTGATGTCTTTCCTAAATTCACAGAACATCCGTTTCTCACTTAAATAGCCAGATCCACCTACCTCAAGCAATTCAAAAGAATCGTCAAAATGAAGGAAATTTAACGAAATCGAGATTTTTTAAGAATAAGATCTATTGAATATAACATTGAAAATGCATGCTTAAGTCTAAATTTCCAGCGAAACACCTACTGAGTGGGATCTTTTCCGGCGTTTCTGTCCTTAGCCGCCAAGAGACCAAAGATACACCTCTCCCTGATCTTTCCGGGCCAGATCTTCCGCGAAGGCACCTGGGCCCCACAATATTTCGCTCCCAATTTTAGAAGGAAAAACGTCAAGATTTACCCCAGGAAGAAAATTCTGATCCAGTTTAAACCATCAAAACTTAATTCTGTCGCAATTATAAACATCAAAAATAGAAAAAATTTCCTAGAAGAATTTACAGGCAATTTGCATCGGTAAAATTTTAAAATTTTCTTCGATTTGAAAGGGAAATACGTCCAAAAAAAATCAAAATTTTATCATTTGTACAAATTTCAATCGTTAAATTTAAATATTTTCTCAGATTTCGAAAATATTAAAAAAAAAACGTCAAAACATCAAAATTTTACCGTTCGAGGCAATTTCACAATTTCAAACGTCAAAATTTAACTGGAAAAATCTTTCCCTATTGTCGGCCAATTAACTCGAAATTTAGCTCAAAAAGCCCATCGATTCATTGACTGACTGCCTTGTGCATTTATGGCCGATTAGAGCCTCCTCCAGCGATCTTTAAAAGCATTTCATCCCATTCGTACGGGGTTTCACGCTTAAATACCAAGCAATTTTTCACCCTCCAGCCGCCGCGGATTTGGAACAAAACATCAACTACTTTTAACGCGTCCCGTTAAATCCGCGGAATTATACTTTGGAACGCATCGTAATTTTACGTTCCGTTATTACAAATGCCTAAATCGATACCCGTGACTTGTCACATACCGCAGACGACGGAGGCATGATACATTTTCCACGTGGCAATCAGTTACGAAGGTTATCATGGTGAACAATTTTCACGTGGCAATCACCAACTGGATCATTGATTTACTAGAGTTAGCATTTGTGTAACACGCGGCTCTTGTGTGAATTATGTGCAACCTTTATGACTAAAAGTCGTTGGGCGGACTCAACGGCCCTGCAACGGCGGAATATCACAATTTCAATTTGGGTTCAAATCCGCACTGACACGTGGCTGGCAGAAAATGAGCTGCCGGAGCAGGACCCCGCCGTTCCGCCCATCATGCTCGGCGTGATGTTTGGCCCTCGACAGACGCGGAATTCTTTTTTAATAGCTATATATATTTTCAATATTTCAATATTTTATTTATTTTTTATTTTTTATTAATTGTTTTTGAAATGAAACCATTAGATGTTTGTATAATGCGTATATTGTTGGGGGAGGGGTGACATGATAGTTTACCTTCCTTGGAAGTTTTAAATGATTTATATAAATTTATTAAAAGCGATAATAATAGGTGGACGGGTCTTCTCGTTTGGTTGCCTGTGTGGTTGTGGTGGTTACGAAACTTGCCAATTTTCTTCGTCTCTCTCTTCACGTGCTCTTTCTTTCCTTTTAAAAATTATTTTACAAAGATATTATTGAACGGCGGTCGCTATTCATTTTTTTTTTGAGTTTCATTTTGTACATGAACAAAACTACTCATATGATTTTCAAATGCAATACATTTATGGAATTTTTTTAGGTTAATTTGGTTTTAGAAAATTTAATAGGGTAAAAAGCTTAAAATGGATTATAATGATTTGACAAGTAGTATATATTAAATATAGTGAGTATAATAAAGAGATAAATATTTAATTTTTTTAATTGATTGTTTGATTATGATTGTATTTTAGTAGTAAAAAATAGATAGAGTATGTTCGTGATTTGTTAAGATCTCGAACTGTGTTTTTGTTTGAATAGGGTTAATTCCTTCAGTTTTGGGTCAGTATCAATTGTCGATACTAACTTGTAGTAGTCGATAGTGATATGTGCAAAAAGAGGGTCTGTAGGCATATGATCACCTTCACCTATCTCTTAAAGCTCCGTATGTGTGATGTCAAACTATAATGATATGCACAACTTTAAAAACAAACCTCCTTCACTTTGAAACCCTAGGTGTGTTTGTGAAGGCTAGAAACCTGTAAAAATCAGGGAAGTGTAATGGGTTGTGCTAACCCTAATCACTCCCATTGATGATTCATTGTTGTTTACATATCTGATACTCCAAAGAGGGAAATCAAACCACACGTAGCTCTCCCACCTAGTGTGATTGTGCAGTTGTCCTCTTGTTCTATATCAATGCAACTAAAGATTTGACTTTGATACTTGACGATGCTTATTTTGACTTTGGCTTCAGTATGCTTCACACTTGGTTATGGGCTACTCCTAGTGAGTATTTTATAAATTGGAAGGAATGGGGCATTCTTGTTCAATGTGCAATAGTGTATAGATGTGTATCAGAATTGTCAAGTCTCATATTAAATGAGGTCTTAATTTGTATATATATATATAAGTCTAATTGGGTAACTTATTGTGCCACCTATACATTAGGCAAATAGGCCACTCTAAGGAAATATTTGATTTTAAAAAGTAGTCGTTGTTGGGAGGTCAATATCGATAAGTACAAGTCAGTATCAATTAGTGATATTGATCTAGTCTAATGTTAGTGACCCATACACATAAGGGTTGAAGTGAAGATCTAGAAATGTTTGTGCTGGAAAGTATGCTAGTTTGAAATAGATAGTGAGGTTATGTAAGTGTGTAACAATAGAACAAAATGGTCAAATTCATAAGGTAGCATGTGGATGTGAGAGAATAGCGGGTTAGGACCATATTTATATGTGCAAGTCATGTGTCGTAAATTATGTCAAGCTTATCATTTTCAAGTACTTATTACCTAATTTTAGCATCTACAAATGCCCTCTTTTATTTCAGTAATGAAATTGTTAAAATCAAATGAAAAGGTATACCTCGGTGTGTATAACACACTTTGTCTTTGGTAGGAAGCTCCAATTGTGCAAGTCACTCAAAAGAAAAACATGCAACAAACATATAATAGTTAATGTCCATAAATTAAAATTTGAGATCTGAACTTGAGATTTAAAAATTAAATAGTAAGCAAGGAGTACAATTGTGTGTTGATGAAGACCATGTTGCCTTTGCAACTTGATGGAGATGATGCTTCCTTGTTTGAAGCATTGGAGAAAGGGGCTTTTTGTTAAAACACTTGGAGAGTGATTCTTATTATTGAAAAATGGAGAAATTAAAGGTGATCAAACCTTACTTTTGTGTAACTATGTAAGCCCTTGTGTTGGGAAGACAACATGCCCCGACCCTCATAAATATGGAGAGAAGAACATGATGCTCTAACCCAAATAACTACTCATATGTGATCAAGAATGGGAACCACATGATGGGTTCACTATAATTAATGTCATGGCCACTGAATGTTGCTGAACCTTAATGTACATTACCTATAAAAATATGAATCAATCATTTTAGATGAATTTATAGATTTAAAGTTGCTCACTACTCGATGTGGATTGAAAAAGAGTTCACAAATAAACAATTGTAATAGTGTTCATTGCAAAAATGTGTAAATATAAATGAATCAATAGCATGCCTCTTTAGAATTTTGTTAACATAAACTGTCATACTATGTATGTGCATGAACTAGTATCATGCCTCATGAATCTGAAAGTGTGTATACGTGCATGAAACAATAATACGTAGTGTTTCATCTTAACTGAGAGGAATATAATCATGGGAATTATACAAGATCAGCTAGAGTATACAATAATCTTTATGTTATATCATATTTGTTTATGCTTATATACTTATATACCAGATTTGATACTTGAATAGGCATTTGGAAAAAAAGCTTCTAAAACACATAAATTTTAGCATGCAATGAACCATAGTAGGAATGCAACGATCCATGTAGCATGTAATGATTTTTAATTTCCCATGGCTAGATAAATATTTTATTGTAGGGAATTGTTAGTAAGTAAAATGATAATAATACGGCTATGTTAAAGACTGTTTATACTTGAAAGTCTTTGAGAAAGCTTTATGAGCTCACCGTTGGCTCAAAGGCATCAGAGCCATAATGAATTCACTATAATTATATGTTTTGTTTCATGTCTAAATTAGAGGGGTCGTTGAAAATTCTAGTTGCAGCATGTTAAGTTTTTAACCAATAGTACATAAATTTTAACTTTGCTAAAGCTAAATTGTAGTCTATAGTTAGTTGTGTAATTATTTGTACAAGGTTGTATCTATATATAAGTCACTTGTATACATATTTAAATGTTGCACAGTCATGAGTGGCATCGCTATACTTTCTTTGAATCGTTATGGATTATTGAGAGTGAATTCACCTTTATCAACTTGAGATGTGGATTTTGTTCGTCACCATTATTTTCTTTCAGGTTAACAAGAAAGTTATAAATAGTAACAGACAAATCAATAGGAGGAATATTTTATCCCACAACTTGAGTTGAAGATTTATCCTTTACACTTTTCTTGTTCAGAAGATCATTTATTACAGTAACCTCAATTTGAATTATCAAAAAAATAAAAATTTAGAATAATCATGGCATCGACCCCAGTCAAAGATTAGATTCTAACAAATGAGAAGTTTCATTCAAGAACAATAATATTAAATAGGCCTCAACAACTCAATGCACTCTCAAACTATACGAATTATCATTTGCAAGAGCTATTTTTGAAGTGGGAGAATGACAACAATGTTAATGTAGTGATTATCAAGGGCATTTTGTTTTGGTGGTGATGTTGCAAAAGTTTATTTTTAAGAAATTTAGGCAATTACAGTCATGGCACACACTATTTCCAGAATGAATATATCATGGACTATACTTTTGCAACTTAAAAAAAGTCTCAAGTTGCTTTGCTAATTGGGATTATTATGGGAGGAGGTTCTGGTATTTCCATTCACGGGTTGTTTGATGTATGGCTTATGATCTCTTAATTATGTCAATATGAAGAGTTGATGGTAGTCCTTAAGATCTCTTATTACCCTGGGTGTTTTGGGAATTTGAGTGCCTTGTTTATCTTTCCTTGTATTTTGGGTATTAATTGCATAACATGTATACAAAGAGAATATTGAAAATTATTAATTTGAGTAGTGTATATTGCCATTGTAAACTTGTGTACAATGCATGCCATTAGTATACCAATAGGTACAAGGGCATATACAAATATTGTATATATTTATACCAACATTTAGACCCATGCTTAAATGCATAAGTTTTGACTAGAATGTTGTCACTACCTCGGGTAAATCTTATATCAGTATACTTGATGTTAGCTTTTGTATATCATATAAAGGTAAACTATATTTTGTCATATATTCATATGCAAACCAATTATGAAAGACTTGATTACCTTGAGAACTATCAATATATTATGAGAGCAGAATATTGAGATAGAGAGGTCTATTGATGGTAGTATTCAAGTTGTGTTTTGATGATTCACATATGTAATCATTGTGGAAAACCTTATAAAAACGTTGGTTAGAGTTTTAAGTGACTGTTAATATATAGGTATACTATATTAAGAATTGTATGAAGTACATATTATGAGTGGATTAATAGATATTAGTGTTTAGACACATAGAGCATATATTAGGACATCATGATGTGTGCCTATAAATTATGATCTTCTTACTACTTATAAGTAAGTAGCATGTGCATAAATGGTAGACTATATTATTACTACCTAAGAAAATACTAGGATCTATTTATTAAGGTGAGATTAAGCAATCTAAACCTAGGGTATACCCGGTTGGTATGGCCTATACTTATTGTCTATTATTTATGATTTTGGGTACGTTGTTACATGGAATTGTAAGACTGGCTATTTTTGGTTGTGTAGTTGTGTTCATACATAAAGAACTATGATATTATGAGATGTCATAGAGTACTATAGTATAAATGTATGTTATACCCTAATGGTACATACTATAATTGTTATGTCTAGACACACACCTACATTTGACTGATCAATTATATGCATGTTATTTATTGCTATGAATGTTGTATCTTAGGACAGTTAGTAGAGATTTAAGTTTGCATACAACCCCTAAGATTTTAATGAATGTTATAATAAAATATTATTGTGTTCTATGAGAACTGTGAGTTACTTTGTAATATATAGTTGTTTATATAGAAGTTTATAGTTTTTCCATGGACTTATAACTGTTTTATATGACTGATTATGGGAAACTAATAGTTATGTCTTATAATACTAGACTATGATAACAAGGGTTATCATAAGGTGTATTATATTTAGAAATTAATTGTGGTAGTGAAAATCTATAGTTAAATATGTATTTAGCCAGATGGTATAAGCTGTAGTCATTATTTCTAGTATGGGATAGAAAATAATGTAAGATTCATTCATATATTTGATGGAGTAAATATATACTTTGATTACTCTTATGTTTATCATGTTACTTGATATGTTTTCTATTAGGATGTAAATTAAATGAATCTTGTGGTTGAATTGTATTTGACCAATCTGTATTATTGATATAGAGTAAGGAGTGAGATAGACTTCATTGGATTATTAGTATCATAATGACAGATGAAGGTAGTCTGATCAAGTAGTGTGTATCAATTTGATTGATCTATAGATAATTATTATTTATTATTCATAAATCTTTAGGCCAAAGTATGTTTAGTGAGACATTATCATTTCATGAGTATGATTTACATGTTTGTGCGATATCTTGTAATAAAATAATTTTCTATCATACACTGATATTGGAGAGTTATCAATTATGTCATGGTGATGTCATGAAGGTGTCCATGTGAGTGGATGAAGTTCCTTGATAGTCTAAGTGACAGTGACAAAGTGTGCAATGTGCTTTCCCTAGTATGTTTGAAGAAGGCTTGGTTGATCTTTAGTTTTAGCATAGATTGAGATAATTAGGGATGAGTCTAAAGTATTGAGCATGTACAAGGGGCCCTATCAGTGGTCAAAGATTATTGGAGATCTTGTGTGCATGAGTGGAATTCATTTGGTTCATCATTGTTTTCATATAGACATTTTTGGGTCTAAAGGCAGAAAATCTAAGTAGGTAGTTTGCTAATATCACCATTGCCACATGTGGATGAGTTAGGAGCAATTGGTCATATGGTTGTGATCACATTAGTCCATACTTTCTTTGTACTAAATCTCAAATCACGTAATGAAGTGCGATAAAATATCTGTGTGTGCAAAGTTGGGCTCCTAGGCATTCTGATAATGTTTTCTATGTTCAAATAGCGCTGAATAAGCATATTGATGATGTCATATCTGATACATGTGAGGGTTTAAAGAGTAGATTAACATATGGATGGATTTTCATATGTAATTTGATCATATGCACTAAACATTAAGTCATACAATTAATCATAATAAAAGATATGCAAGTGAAAATTTGGGCTCCCAGGCAGTTTGACGGTGTTTTCCCATACTTAGCCAAATTTGCATGTGGCAAGAAAAGCTGAGTAGGCACTTTGATGTAGTCATATTTCACATATGTTGTAACTTGATCATATTTGTTTATTTAGTTTTATGCCTAGTTTATTTGTGCTATTTTTTAGATCATGCGATGAAGCGCATCAAACTATATGAATATGCAAAGTTGGCCTTCTATATAGTTTTTGACATAGTTGGCTCTATGGGAGAAAAATCTGAGTGAATAGATTAATGGAGTTATATATTACACATGCAAAGGTTTTATGACCTGATAAATACATGGTTGGATTCCTCTTTTAAAGGAGAACATATGATCTAAATTTGAGAACATGTGAGTGAGCGAGGTAAAAGATATCATTGGGCAAAGTTGGCTTTCCAAACAGATAACAATGGTCCCCATACTTAGTATATTTTACATGATTTAAAGATCAGGACCAAATTATGATCTAATGGTACATGGGAGATCATAAAATTTTGATCTAATATTGTATATTTAGTGATATGACAAGAAGTGTACGATGTTTAATCGTAAAAGTGTTCAGAAGGCACACGAGGGTGCCAAGTGTCATGATCATAAGGGTTTTGAGCAAGATCAAATGGTGAACATTATAAGATAAAGACCTGATTGATATATAGATATTGATGGTGTGTGTTGAGTTAATATTTCAATATTTCATGAGATGAGGTCAACTATTCAAGGTTTAACTATGACCATTTGAATTTGAATTTTGCAAAGGGAAAAAATTAGTGATCTGTATTTTATCCATAACTTTTGACCCATGACAAATTCGAAGGTGATATAAAAAACAAAGTTTAATAAGACTCCATGGAACATCTAATTAACATATTTATAAGGTATTAAATTATTTAAAATCAAAATTATGAAGGTTCAAAGTTGATTGTGTGTTTGACTGTGTTCTGCAAGTAACCCGAGAAGGATATTTGAGCTCATTCTGTTGGTATTTCAATGTCTCATGATAACTTAGCTATTTGGAAGTGTTTTATACTCTATAAGGATAATATATGTGGTAATTATAGGTTTTAAAAATCTATATTCTATATGAACAAAGACATAGAAGTTGACTATGTTTGTTGAATGCACTAGCAATTTGAGTGACCATCGTATAGAGGTAAGTTGAAGATGTTCTGAGTAGATTTAAAGAATAAAATGAGAATGAAGATGTTATATAAGTATATAAAACTTATGAGAAGAATTTTTTTGTTATGATATGCCTCTGATCAGATATGGAGAGTCAAAATAGCTTGACTATATATGACCATTATGAGTGGTCATTTTATGTATATTATTTGGAGTGCTGAGAACATGTTTTAATGTGTCTAAAGCACATGGAGGTATAGTTAATATATTGAAGGGTTTAGAAATGTGATATAATCATATGGATATGTGAAATATTTGAGTAGTTGGTTTAGAAGTTTAAAACCATGTTTTCTATGTATGAAGACCTGAAGAGGAGGAGACCTAATTGGTAGGTTCAAGTGTGGAGTTGGTGTTCCAGGTGGCATGGACCCATGTGGGAGTGAGAATTGGGATATTAGAGATATGTTTGATATGTTAAAATCATTGGTAAAGGATAAAGGTGGTACAAGTATTCTCACATATAATGTGTGAGTATGAAGGCCTAATGATTTTAGGTCTTACTAAAACCTAATGGTGGTTTGGGGATAATGAGGCATTGGATGACCTATGGAGTATGTTTTTATTAAATTTAATTTGTATGAAGACCTATGTAAAATGTGTAAAAAGTGTGGTAGGAATCTTGGCCGACCAAGATGGGTTATACCAAGAGCATGGTATAAGTACAAGGCCTATTTGGCCTATTTATTCTTGTTGTGTGAATGTGTAGAGCCAAATGAAGGAGAAAACCTTTATAAGAGAAGGTACAAGTTAGTAAGGATGATAAAAGTGTAAAGAGGATTAGACATGATTGTCTGATCAAGGTGATGAAGGTGATCACATATGTCATTTGACCTAATAAGCCTAGAAAAGGTAGAATGAGTGAGTATGCTTAAGAGACTATTTGAGAGAGTGTGTATGGTGAGCGAAGGCAAGGTGAAGGTTGTGTGTGCTTAGTAGAGTAGGTTTATAATGGTGTGTATGACATATAGGTCATATTTATGATGTCATAATAATGCTCTTGCAGGTTTCAAGATTGAGTATGAGCGAAGGTGAAGAGTGATAATCAGAGGTCCATCATCAGGTCTTGAAGACATTAGTTCAAAGGTGAAGGTGTTCATAGGTGTTGTTGTGGCTACTCAACATCTAGGGGGTTGTAGCTTCCTTTCAAGGTGAAACTTATAATGGTTTAGTTGTTGTGGTAGCTTAGCTAGATAGGTGTAGTAGCTCTTTATGGGATTGCAGTCTCACTAAAATAAGGGATGGTAGTTCTTTGATTAGTTGATTGCTAGTCTAAATTGGTTCTTGTTAGTATATGATAGTAGTCTAATTTCAAGTTATAATGGGTTTTCTCTGCAAAGAGAATTTCCCACATATGTCATGTGTTATGTGATTGATCTTGTATTGTCTCTCTTGTTCATTACTATGAATGATGTATATGGTCCATGAATGTATGTATTTAATGATTAAGGGTTTGAAGGAATTGAAATTGAATTGGATTATATAGGCTCACTAATTCACCCCCCCTCTTAGTGGCTTGTACCTCTAATAATTGGTATCAGATTAGGTCCCTTGGAGGAAACTTAACAGCTTGAAGGAGATCCTAAGGAGGTAAAAAGATGGCCAAGTAGTTAAAGAAAGAGAATTAACAATGGAAGAATGTGATCAAGGCACTTGAGGAACATATATGAACTTTGAATAAAGATGATAAAGAGGATGAGAAGGTTATCAACGGCCTCAAGGTTTAGCTATAAGATTCCAAGGAAAGTTGTTCAAATGAAAAGGACATCATGCTTGACAAAGAAACTTGTCATAATAGTAGAGAAGATGGAAACGAGGAAGAAGTTGATCTAAAAGCTTAGCTCTTGAGTCAACTTCATGAACTAAAGGAGTAGATGAAGAGGAATCACAAGATGAGGTATGTGATCAAAGGTCTTGAAGCACAAGTTAGTTTTCTTGAGGGAAGTTTGTTAGGCAAGTCCGAGAGAGATGAGAAGAAGTATCAATAATAGATCAAGTCTATTGAAGTGCAAGCATATAGATTGAAATACATGGCCAAAAAGGCCAAAGAGGATGAAGAGAAGATCAATATTCTTGAGAATAAGTTAAGGACAATAAATGCAAATATAAAAGAAAGAGAATATGAGTACACTCAGCTAAAGATTGAGATGGGGTCCTTAAAGAGTCAGCATTAGCTTGTTGTAGTCAAGTTGGATAAACTTGAAAAGAAGCATGAGAAGCCTATTTATGTTAAAGAGAAAGCAATATTTGAAAGCAATGAAAGAAGGTCTATTAAAAAACCAAATGCTTTAAGTTATGTTAGTTTATTCCATGGTCCTTGTTATACATGTAATAAATATGGTCATAGAGCTAGGTACTATAGAAGGAAGTCAGTCAATAATGAGTTTTGATGGAGCCTTGGAGGAAAAATCAATTAGTCTTGGAGAAATCATAACTTAGATTAGTTAAGATGTGGACTACCTACTAAAACAAAGAAGGAATCAATTATGAAGAAGATACATGACTGCCAAGAGAATTTGTCTTCTATCTAGATATAAATATAAGATCAAAATCATCATCAAGCAAAAGATATGAATGATCTTGTTTGTTTCAATTGTCATAGAGTTGGTCATAATTCTAGGTATCGCAAGAATAGGTTGAATGAGTTTCTAAAGCAAAATAAGGTGTATGGAGCTCCTAATATGCAAGGAATAGGTCACACATGGGTATGGAACCCTAAGCCTATTAGAAGAGATCAGACTGAGACCAAAGATGGTTTGTTTGCCATGATAGACATGAAATAAAGTCAAGTTTTTTTTTTTGAAAATATTCATTGACAAATCTAAATAAAATAATGAATTCAAGGATTCATTTAAAGTCAATTAGGATTGCAAGTCAGATGAGATTATGGAGATATGGGACTCTCTAGAGTTTTGGGACTTTTAGTCTCTTTATGTCAAAAGGGTGTCTCTCTCTAAGTTTTAAGGAGACACTTTATAGAAAGAGGAATCATGGTGGATGCTGGTTGAATCTTAATTGATGTTGTGAGACAAAGAAGGTCATGAGAAGATGTTTTGGTTTACTATGAAGGACTTTGTTAATTGGAAGACCTATGTGTCAAGATGATCTTTGGTTGATCAATTTGCTCTCAATTTTTGAAGAACTATCCCAAAGGATAGAATGAAATTACTTGAGGGTTTGATGTATACAAACCCTAATGTGTGTGTTCATGATGTTAATGACTCAGTTTTAATATATGGAGCTACATGAACATTAGGTGGAGATTATGCAACATTTTCATCAATTGGTGACATGCTTGTAATGCATGATTGAGCCTAGTTTAGTGTTCTTTATCATGAAATAATGTTGGTAGTGTGTGCAAGGTCTGGAAATAGAGAATGGTAGTTTTTAGGTGTCTAATTAAGGATGATGTGGTCTATTGCATAAGAAAGGCTGAAGACAAGGTTGATATGGAGGATGAGGAGAATGTATTGTCTTATCTTTGATATCATGAAGAAGGTCTCTGAGTTCTATAGATAACAAGTTGTGTATGCCATGGAGTTAGGGGGAGCTAACTCAAATAGCTTGAGTGGCTTGAGGAGCTATGCATAATGTGAGGGGGAGCATATGTGAGATGTTCCAGTCATGGTGGAGATTTGAAGAAGTTTGTTATAGATGTGAACTTAAGTATGCTGATATGATGAATTGATCAAACCAAGTTAGTTAATTTAATGATGTATCGAATCCTCTTGCATAAACAAAGGGGGAACTTTTTAATTGGTTAGATTCTAGAATTAAAGGACTATGTAGTTGGATCTAAGCAAGAACGTATGAAGGCAATTATGTTAATTCATAATTGTTGAAAATGGTATAAAGATTCTCAAATAAAAGGTGCCTACACTTAGGTGAATTAGGGGGAATCCCTCTTAATGTTTTCATGGTAATTTCATGCAGTTTATGTTGTTCATGTATGTTTCATAGAAGCTATGTATGATCAAAGAAGAGTGTTGTCATGGAACATGTTTGAGAAGGTTAAGGTGATAAGAGTTTTGATAAATTTTAAGGGGAGTATGTATCATCTCTAAAAGATGGTATCTTCTTATTATTGGTCTTTGATGTCTTTTCAGGTCTATAGGATCAAAATTTTAGCCCACATAGTCATTGTGTCAAAGGGGGAGAAACAACCTAAAGAGAGAGATAGAGTCCAAGCATAAGCTTTATATCGGTGTTTAACATCAATGACAAAGGGGGATATTATTGGAGAGTTTTCAATTATGTCATGGTGATGTCATTAAGGTGTCTAGGTGAGTGGATGAAGTGCCTTGATAGTCTAAGTGACAATGACAAAGTGTGTAATGTGCTTGCCCTGTATGCTTGAAGAAGGCTTGGTTAATCTTCAATTTTGACATGGTTTGAGATGATTAGGGATGAGTATGAAGTATTTATCATGTTTAAGGGGTCCTATAAATGGTCAAATATGATTGCATATCTTGTGTGCATGAGTGTCATTCACTCGGTTCATCATTGTTTTCATCTAGACATTTTTGGGTCTAATGACAAAAAATTTGAGTAGGGAGTTTACTAACATCACCATTGCCACATGTGGATCAGTCAGAAGGAGTTGGTCATATTTTTATGATCAAATTAGTCCATAGTTTCTATGCACTAAATATCAAGTCATAAAATTAAGTTTGAAAAAATATATGTGTGTACAAAGTTGGGCTCCCAAGCATTTTGATAGTGTTTTCTATGTTCAAACAGAGCCAAGTAAGCATATTGATGATGTCATATCTCACACATGTGAGGGTTCTAGGAGTATATTGATGTATGTATGGATTATCCTATGTAAGGTGATCTTATTTGATAAATATTAGGTCATGAAAATAATCACGAAAAAATATATACAAGTACAAAGTTAGGCTTCTAGGCAGTTTGACAGTGTTTTCCCATAGCCAATTTTGCATGTGGCAAGAAAAGTTGAGTAGGCATTTTTGATATAGTCATATTTTCACACATGTGGAGTTTTATAAAATTTTAATCATATATTTTTGTTCAATTTTGTGCCTAGTTTATTTTATCTAATTTTCAAATCATGTGATGAAGCACATCAAAAGATATGCATATATAAAGTTGACCTTCCAGACAATTCTTGACATAGTTGGTTTTGTGGGAGAAAAATTTGAGTGAGAAGATTAATGGAGTTATATCTCATACATGTGAAATTTTAATTATATTATTAATACATGGTTGGATTACTCTTTTAAAGTAGAACATATGTTCCAAATTTGAGAACATGTGAGTGAGGTAAAAGATATGACTATGCAAAGTTGGCCTTCTAGGCAGATAGCAATGGTCCCCATACTTAGTCTATTTTGCTCGAGTTAAAGATTAGGAAAAAATTAATATCCAAATATTTTTAGGTGATCATAATTTTTTTATCTAATGGTGTGTATTCAATGAGATGACAAGAAGTGTATGATGTTTCACAGTAAAAGTGCTCAGAAGGCATGCAAGGGTCCAAGTGTCATGAACACGGGGGTTCTGAGCAAGATCGAATGGTGAGAACTATAATATAAATACCTATATAATACATAGATATTTATGGTGAGATTTGAGTCAATATTTAAATATGACATGAGATGAGGTCAATTTTTTGAGGTTTAATTGCGACAGTGTGAATTTGAATATTTAAATTTTGTAAAGGGAAAAAACTAGTGCTCTATATTTTGTCCATAACTTTTGATACAGGATGAATTTTAAGGTGATATAAAAAGTAAATTTGAATAGGGATCCATGATCAATATAATGAACCTAGTTATAATGTTTTAATTTATGTAAATTCAAGATTATGAATTTTCAAAGTTGACTATGTATTTGATAGTATTCTGCAAGTAACCCGAGAAGGATATTTGAGCTCATTTCAATGGTATTTCAATATCTCATGATGACTTAGATATTTTTAAGTGTTTTATAAACCATAAGGATCATATGTGTGTTAATTTTATATTTTATAAATCTATATTATATATGAATAAATATGTATAAGTTGACTATGTTTATTGAATGCACTGACAGTTTGAGTGACCATCTTGCAGAGGTAAGTTGAAGATGTTCTGAGTAGAGTTGAAGAAGAAAATGAGCATGGATACATTATATAATTATCTAAGGATTATTATAAGGAATTTTTTTTCATGATATGCCTTTTATCAGATATAGATATTCAAAATAGCATGACTA
The DNA here is from genome assembly GCA_037957365.1 of Torreya grandis. Classification (NCBI taxonomy): domain Eukaryota; kingdom Viridiplantae; phylum Streptophyta; class Pinopsida; order Cupressales; family Taxaceae; genus Torreya; species Torreya grandis. The sequence continues at coordinate 1,001,606 of JARHVA010003548.1, read as the reverse complement.
TATTTTGAGTGTATATGACCAGTCTGAGTGGTCATTTTGTGTATATTATTTTGAGTGTTTAAAATATGTGTTGATATGTATAAATAACATGGAGGTATATATAAGATGTTTAAGGGTTAATCCATGTGATCTAATCATATGGATATGTGAAATATTTGATTATTTGGTCTAGAAGTTTGAGACTATGTTTTCTATATATGAAGACCTGAAGAGCAAAGAGACCTAATTGGTAGGTTCAAGTGTGAATTTGATGTTATATATGACATGGAACCATGTGGGAGTGAGCAAGGGGATATTGAATATATTTTTTAATCATTGGTAAAGGATGAAGGTGGTTCAAGTAGTCTCACATGTAATGTGTGAGTATGAAGGCCTAATGATTTTTGGTCTCACTAAGACCTAATGGTCGTTTGGGGATAATGAGGCATTGGATGAACTATAGAGTATGTGTTTATTACATGTAATATGTATGAGGACCTATTTAAAATGTGGAACAAATGTGTTAAGCATCTTGGGTGACCAATATGGGTTATACCAAGATCATGGTATAAGTATAAGGCCTATTTGGCTTATTTGTTCTTGTTGTGCAAATGTGTAGAGCTAAGTAAAGGAGATAACCTTTGAAAGAGAAGGTATAGGTCAGTTAGGACCAAAAAAGTGTGAAGGGGATCATATATTATTGTCTAATAAAGGTGATAAATCTGACCACATAGGTCATTAGATCTAAAAAGCCTAGAAGAGGCAAAATGAGTGAGTATGCTCAAGAGGCCATTTGAGAGAGTGTGTATGGTGAACAAAGGAAAGATGAAGGATATGTGTGCCTAGTGGATGGGTTGAAGGGTAGAGTAGGTTGATGATGGTGCATATAAATTGTAGGTCATATTTATGATGTCATGATAGTACTCTTATAGGTTTGAAGATTGAGTGTGAGCAAAGGTGAAGAGTGATAATCAGAGGTCCATCATCAGGTGTTGAAGACATCAGTTCAAAGGTGGAGGTGTTCATAGGTGTTGTTATGGATACTAAACATCTAAGGGGTTATAGCCTCCTTGCAAGGTTAAACTTGATAAAGGTTTATTTATTATGCTAGCTCAGCTAGACAGGTGTAGTAGCTCCTTGTGGGATTACAGTCTCACTAAAATAAGGGATGATAGTTCCTTGATAAGTTGATTATTGGTTTAAATTAGTTCTTGTCAGGGATGCGAAACACCGGAAGCATACAATTGATTACCAAATACCAAGCAACTTAATATGCGGAAATAAACCAGATTCACCAAGTAACTAGAATTCAGAATAACACAGCACATGAGAGACAATACACAACTTGTATTAACACTTTATACAGAAAAGAATACAATAAAGAAGATGCCACTTCTTCTCCACCACCTTACAGAAGTTTCCCACACCTCAAGTGAACAGTAATTCTTCTCCCCAAAGCTCTCCCTCTCACAGGTCCCAACACCCAACTCAAATACAGAGTTGGTGTTCACCTCTCGTGCTCCACGCACACCACAAGTGCTCCACGCACTCCACAAGCACTCCACGTGCTCCACAAGTACTCAAGGTACTTCAAGTAGATCTCCCATGAATCTGCAACAACCTGCAATTCAACAGACCATACTTATGGAAGGAACTCCCTTGCCTTCCTCTCTGCTCTATCCGAGTACACACCTGTACTCCAAGTAGATCCTGCCTGATACTGCTCCCTGTTGTGTTGTTGTCTATATGACCTTGCACACCTGCAAATCAAACAACGGTTCTGCTCACCTGTGAACCTTGACCTTGCACACACATACACCTGCAGATCAATGATCTTACTTACCATGTAGATCTCCTATATAGGCCATGCAACTATGACCAAGATCCTACACTCCTGAAGAACCCAGCTGGCTCTCCAATCCAGCACCAACACACCTGGTACTGAGGCACTAGGAGGAACGCACCATTGCTCTACCTCACACACAGAAGGAGCTTATAATTATGCTCTCTTACTCCCTAGCACACTTTTCCAATACAACCATGAGTCTATTATATAGATCTCATCCAAACAATAATTAGACATCTAATTACAATAATTAGATCCACAGCTCTCAGTCTAAAAATAGATCTCTTCATGCAAACACTTGGTTCGTTAGCTAACTGCCCGTAATAGACGTAGTCCGAACCACACAGGCGACCGACGTCGGTCCCTGTCTGCCTGGGGGTCGCCGACGCCGGCCGATCTCTGACCGACGTCAGTTGCTTTCCTGTCCTATCTTGCCGACGTCGGTTGGCCTGACCGACGCCGGTGTCTCTGACACTCAGCAACTCTCCTGCAACCTCCTCCGTGTCTGCATCAGTGAAGCTTTTAGCTCCACAATCCTAACAATCTCCCACTTGGAGATAAATAGCTGCACTGTACCTGTACCTATACTCCATCTAATCTATTTCCTGGTTTGTATCCCTCTTCAAGCTCCCACCTAAAGACAACCCACCACACATCCCGTGGTGTACCACCTGTCATCCGAGTACCCTGCCACATCCGATCCTACAACACCTGTAGTGAAGACCTGACCCTGCATAACAACACCTGCTGCCGATCCCTCTCAAAAAACCTGAGAACCCACTTCCCCGAATTGGCTCCTAACTCTGACAGCTCCCACTGCATGGGAATACTCAGGTCTATACCAGACCTCATGTGATTTCAGACACTGTACCTGTCCAGCCCTTAGTGTGCTCCGGTTTTGCATCTCGAACCTCGCCAACACCTGATTCGCATCAGCTCCCGCTCGAGACAAAATCAACCTGTGATCTCCATGCCTCCCATGTCAAAGAATTTCACTGCTCCAAACTCCTCATGACATGACACTGAACTAATCTTACCCTTAGCTCAACAAAAACCTGTATGTACTAACCTGCTATAGCAAAACATACCGTCCACATACAGTAACAGAATGATGTCATGACCATCATCCTCCTGGTAAGTCAAACCACAGTAGTTACCCTGACATTGACTGAAGCCATGCTTCGTCCTCCACCTGTCAAAACCTGTACCACTGTCCTATAGCTCCTCAAGACCATATACCTGGTCTTCCGTCTCACATATCCGTTCTCTCTATTCTTCTACTAAGGCATCCATTCGTCTCTGTGTTTTCATCCAGCTGGCAAACCAACCAAAACTCCCGTCTGGTTCTGCATCATAATCCTGCCTAGCTCACACCTGTTTCCTGGATCCTTCTTGCTCTATAATCAGCAACAAGTATGAAGAAGAGGAACACAAATTTGAGGGCCTACTTACGCCTTCAGTCCTCCGTATGGGTGTTTGAGACTCCTCGACAGCATGCTGTCCACCCAAAATTTGTTACCGTGACCGACCTCGGTCACCCCACAGTCTACATCCGATCGACGTCGGTTCCATGCGTCTGTACCTGACTACCAACCTGCCAGCGCTGGTGTCCCTACTGCCGACTTCGGTCCTCCTGATCGACATCGGTCTTACATACTGCCGACGTCGGTTTTATGACCGACGTCGGTCTTACCCTGCCCGACATCGCCGGTTTCGGTCTGCACATGACCGACATCGGCACCTGTCTGTTCGATGCCGATTCCTCCTGACTGACATCGATATCTGTGTTCACCTGTGAGTGATGACTTTTTACCCGCGAGCTCCTTTGGATCAAAACACATGTCCAAACTGCTCTGCTCAGATGTATCCAGCCTCATCCACTGAACTTTGTCTGCCATCTCCTCCAAGAACACCAAGGCTTTCTAGTTCTTAAGCTTGTCAAATATATCTGTCTTCCGCTTAAGAACATGCATCTCCTTCCTGCTCATGTGACCAAGCCTACGAAGCCACGTCTCCGCAATAGAAGAAGAATCAGTAATATAAACAAGTAGATAAAGTATACCTGTTTTCTTACCACCAGCTAATTCAAGTGCATCCGCTGTGAGAGTTCTTGTGCATCTCTCATCACCCAATCTTTCTGAAGAAATTAGCCATATCTCCAAACCTGGGACCTGCATGACCTTCATCAACACCTGTGTGTTGGCCACCTGCAATTTCAGCTTCACTTCCCCTTTGCCAATTCTTTGGCAAGGCTTACCAGCTCCTCTACCTGGGGCTGCATGGAAAGAGGCAACCGAATCTTTTATCCAAGATTCAACTTTATCCAAGAAACCTGCAAACACATCCTGTGCAACAACACCTGCTACATCTGTATCTTCAGTTTCTTCATGCTGATCTGCTACCGACCAACAATGTTCTTTTACCTGCTCTTTCTTTCCATCGGACCGTGAGTAACCGTCTGTGCTTTTCAACTCCTCCATTCTTAGCTTACTTTGATCTGTCGTTGCTCTACTCCCACTCGATCAGAAACCCCTGAGAGTGCCCTGTAACCAAACACAACCCTGCTTCCTGCAACCTTAGCTCTGATACCACTTGTTGGTATCAAGCTCAAGAACCTACAACCAAGGCTCTGATACCACTTGTCAGGGATGCGAAACACCGGAAGCATACAATTGATTACCAAATACCAAGCAACTTAATATGTGAAAATAAACCAGATTCACCAAGTAACTAGAATTCAGAATAACACAGCACATGAGAGACAATACACAACTTGTATTAACACTTTATACAGAAAAGAATACAATAAAGAAGATGCCACTTCTTCTCCACCACCTTACAGAGGTTTCCCACACCTCAAGTGAACAGTAATTCTTCTCCCCAAAGCTCTCCCTCTCACAGGTCCCAACACCCAACTCAAATACAGAGTTGGTGTTCACCTCCCGTGCTCCATGCACACCACAAGTGCTCCACGCACTCCACAAGCACTCCACGTGCTCCACAAGTACTCAAGGTACTTCAAGTAGATCTCCCATGAATCTGCAACAACCTGCAATTCAACAGACCATACTTATGGAAGGAACTCCCTTGCCTTCCTCTCTGCTCTATCCGAGTACACACCTGTACTCCAAGTAGATCCTGCCTGATACTGCTCCCTATTGTGTTGATGTCTATATGACCTTGCACACCTACAAATCAAACAACGGTTCTGATCACCTGTGAACCTTGACCTTGCACACACATACACCTGCAGATCAACGATCTTACTTACCATGTAGATCTCCTATATAGGCCATGCAACTGTGACCAAGATCCTACACTCCTGAAGAACCCAGCTGGCTCTCCAATCCAACACCAACACACTTGGTACTGAGGCACTAGGAGGAACGCACCATTGCTCTACCTCACACACAGAAGGAGCTTATAATTATGCTCTCTTACTCCCTAGCACACTTTTCCAATACAACCATGAGTCTATTATATAGATCTCATCCAAACAATAATTAGACATCTAATTACAATAATTAGATCCACAGCTCTCAGTCTAAAAATAGATCTCTTCATGCAAACACTTGGTTCGTTAGCTAACTGCTCGTAATAGACGCAGTCCGAACCACACAGGCGATCGACATCGGTCCCTGTCTGCTTGGGGGTCACCGACGCCGGCCGATCTCTGACCGACGTCGGTTGCTTTCCTGCCCTATCCTGCCGACGTCGATTGGCCTGACCGACGCCGGTGTCTCTGACACTCAGCAACTCTCCTGCAACCTCCTTTGTGTCTGCATCAATGAAGCTTTTAGCTCCACAATCCTAACAGTTCTTAATTTTATAGGATAGTAGTCCAATTATAGGTTTTAGTGGGTTTTCTTCTCCAGGAGGGTTTCCCATATATGGCATGTGTGTTATGTGATTGATCTTGCATTATCTTTCTTATTCATTGTTATGAATGATGTATGTGTTCCCTAAATATATATATTGAATGATTAAGGGTTTGAAGGAATTGTAATTGAATTGGATTATCTAGGCTCACTAATTCACCCCCCACCTCTCAGTGGCTTATACCTCTAACAATTGCATGTTTAGTTTAGAAATATACAACACATGGTTACTTAGTTGTCTCTTTGGATTCCCATGTTGTTACTATCTACTCATCCATGAAGGGAGGGCCATTTCCAAATGGGATTAGTGTGGGGGATTTTTGGTTAATGGTTGGTGTGTAAAAGTGCTTGAATGATGTTTTCCCTCCACACAATAGTACTACTTATCAAGATGACACTTGAGATTACCACAGATACTTGAGTCAGAAACTATGTTCCAAAAGGGCCATGTATCTTATATGTACATTTTATTGTATTGTACTTATTAGTGAAAATTGTCATGAAGAGTTATAATTACTTATTTTGTACATTGACAGTGGTGATGATCATTATGTTTTGTATGGAGTTAGTTAGATTTAGAACTTGAGAAGGTCCAAAATATTCTTATGAAATTCTTATTCATTCATGTAATGATCTCCATAAGTTCCAAAACCTCACTTAAAGCTCAAACTCTCTTGAAGGTCTTCATTCATTTCTCTACCCACTTCTTGGCTTATGACCAAGTGTCCTTATAGGTATGACTATAGGTGATATTTCTCTAAAAAATTGACTTTATATCAAACTAATGATCTTGTTAAGAATATATTAAATGAATCCTACTACCAATTATGGGTTTGAAATGATTTATTCACCTCAAAATATTCATTTAGGTTTAAAGGTTGCTTTTGTATTGTACTTGGTGATCTCTTTTTAGCATGGTTGTAGGTGATTATCACTATAAAAATTCTACAGACTATTGAAAGAGACTTTAAGAAGGTAAAAATATTATTGATGAACCTATTATTCATTCAAAACACCATTTCCATGAAGCACATCCTTGACTATATCTCCCTTAGTTGTAGGTGATGATTCTTCTCTATTTAGTAGGGTTTTAATGTTTGCATACCTAATTTCTTCATGAACATAATGATTTTTAGCATCCTTGACTCCTTAAAACAATGAAATAATGAGGTGGAAGTGGGTGGATAGGTAGTGATAGGTGATGGATGGTGGGAAACATTGAATGGAGATGGAGCCCCACAATGTGAATATCAGTGAGAAGACTGTGAGATGGGATGATAGAAGAGGGAGGTGAAAAGAACATGTGACATATATGTTAAGATCATCTTGAAGAATCTTAAACAAGCATAAGCACACCCTCAACAAGATATAATAGTTTGGAGGCTCTTAAATGAGGTATGCATAGTGCAAAAGAAACCTAGGATTCTACTAATAACCTTAACATATGCCTAAATACCTTAACATATGTTAAACTATGACTAAAAGGAGGTTTGAGGATTATTGATGGTGTTTGAGGGGGATTGAACTTGAGGATTCTTTGTGTCACTTGAATGAAGGACATATCACCTAAATTAAACCCCTACAAATAAAACTCCAACAAATCTTGATATCCTTTCTCTCTCATGAAAAATACAATCTCTCTTTATTTGCTTAAAAAATATAAATTAGAAGTGTATGTATTATTTAGATCCATGTACCCTCACACATGTGTAAATAATCTGACTAATGTCATGGAAAGGTGTTTCAAACTCCTGACAAGCTCCACAAACTTCCATTTTTTGTCATGATGCCCATATGAGGAGAAATCTCAAAAAAATGGGTGCTTTCTTGAATGAAGAAGGCACAATGAGTGACTTATCTTGTTAAGGATGGTTCACAAAGGAGAGAGAACCAAATTGAAAACCAATTGCCAAAGTTGGAATCTCTCTCAAACCCCTTCCTCTACTTAGAATTCTAGATCTTGATTGTCTCTCTCTATACCATACCATCTGCAAACTTGAAGAGCTCTCTTGATGTGCAAAAGAACTAGGGAAAAGAAGAGAATAAGTTTTAAGCCTGTTTATAACCCTTTTTCCTTGAATATCTTTTGGAACACCTTCCATGTCTTCATCTTCAAATTATTGGCCTCTATTGTATGTAAAAATCTGTAAAAATCCTTACTTCTGCATAAAACACATAAAAATAGCCTTCATTTTGCCTTTTATTCACACTTCAAGTTTGGAACTACTAATTTAGGGTAAGATAAGGATGAGTATGATTATTTTATCATATTAAGACAAATAATAAAACTTTTTATATCAAAATGGGGCCTAATTTCACACGTGGGAGCTTTTTAAGGCCAAACTACGCTTTATGCTTGCATAAGGATAAATTTTTAAGGCATAAGACTTTTGAATTAAGGAAATTACATGAATATGGTGTTTCAAAGTATTATTAATTATTTAGTGGCCTGTTAAGGTGAAATTTTATCATTTTAAAGCCAAAATATTCACTTTTGACCACATACACATACTTTCATAAGAAGATTGTTAATGAGTATCATGGAAAAGTACCTTATCACCTTCTTAAAATATCTTCATGAGAATTATATGTATGTTCATCACCCCTATTTAAGGTTTATAGACCATTATGCTTAAAAATATTGAATATATCTATGATTCATCAACTTCCACCTTTCATACATCTCCATCAAGACACTCTAGATCATAAGACCACTTGAATTCTATGTCAAAACATTAGAATGACACTTGACACCATTGAAATGACATTGAGACACACTCCCTTCCTTTGACAGTTAAGAACACTATGATGTCCATGAAAAAATTTCAATTGTAAGGGTTGAAATTTGGCTTTGATAGGCCAAATTGCATACAATTGTATTTACTATTTTTAGCTTACTTCAGTTTAAATTTTTTTATATATGTTTATATTTGAGTTTAGCACCCAATTGGCCTACTATATATTTTATCATCACCCTTGTGCATTGTAATTTATATATTATTCACTATATCTACACAAGTATAATCCTTATCTAATTTAGGTTTAAACATTTGGTGAACCTAATTTATTTGAATGGAAACATTTTTGATTCCTAATATTTTTAGTCAGCTAGGGTTTTAGACTGTTGTATTTTTTCATGTCTTACTTATATTATTTTGCATGCAACCTAGGTGTAGCCTTATATTGGAAGGTGTGACTATTGAACACATTGGTTTTTCCCTCCCACCACCTAATATGTCTCAAACCAATGAGGGATATAATCCTTTATATCATGATGTTTCCAATGTTGAGAATGAAAAACATATTAATGAGGTTATAATAGAAGACGATTTTGATAATGAAATCATGAGTCTAATGAAACTAATGAACTTGAGCAAATAGACCATGAACAAGTGCAATTAAATGCATTGTTTCATGAGTGTATTCATCAAAACCCTGAAGATCTTGATGAAATACTAAAAACCATTTTAGGAACTAAAAATGAACAAACCATAGATGACCAAATAGGTCCATCTATTGATCATGTTATTAGAACTTTGGGCCATCGCCATATACCAACAACCCTCCCCTTTGATACATTACCACTTAATATTTTTAATGGGAGCACAGGTTATGTGTTTAAAATTTTATTTCCTAAAACCACTATTACCACATCTACCATGGAATTACCAATTGTTTCAACTCAAATATTCGTTTCAGTACGTATTACTACTCAAACCATGTTTACATCCCCTTTGGTGATTACTTACTTGAAAATATAAATACCAATGGGTCCACAGTTCAAAAACTCCTTCAATTTATAAAGACCTTAGATTAAAAGGTTACAAACATTGAATAAAATTCTTGAAAATCACCTCATGCTATTGATTCCAAAGATGTGTTACATAATCCTCTTGCACTTGGGATATATTTGCACCTTTTTCCAACTAGTTTTATTGCACCTAACTTCACATTTTATGATGGTAAGGGTGATCTTGAATAACAAATTTGAACCTTTTATTTGACTTGCCTTGAATATGCCTCTAATGATAAAATTTTAACCAAATTGTTTCCAATAAGCCTCAAGGACTATGATTTGAGGTGGTTTTATGAGTTACCTATCAGATCTGTGAAAGCATTCAAAATTCTTGCAGATCAATATTTAAAATAATTTTCCATTAATACTTTTAAAAAGGTTTCTTATTCTCAAATTTAAAAAATTAAATAAGGAAAAAAAACCAATCAATGAATATGTCTTGAGGTACAATACAATACTAGATAAAATGACCAATCATATGCCAGATAAGGAGTTGGAAGACATATTCAAGAAAAAATTTCTTGCTTTTTTACATGAGTCCATTATTTTAAAGAAGTTAAAATTTTAATGACCTATGCCATATTTTATAGGACCATGAAATGAATCTTATTTCATTAAATAATCTCAATAATGTAGAAAACACACCAACTGCATCTACATCTAGTACCAAATTTACAATCAAACCAACTTATAAGGTAAATCCTCATGAGCCTAAAAATAAAACAACCACCATGATTAACATAATTTCATAGTAGCCTAATCAACTTGTCCTATCTAATACACCAAAGAGATAATTTACACACAAACCTAAGTCTCATGTCTCATTACTCCCGTGGTTAGCAGAGTGTCAACTTATATCTCTCCCTCATCCTATATAGGTTGATATAAATAAACCTATACCTAAAGGATACGATGTAAACACTTATTATGATTACCACTAAGGACCAAGACATTATATGAACATATGTTTTACCTTGAAGCATAAGATCCAAGACCTAATTGATGACCAAAAGATTACATTTGATGATCCCCCCAAGGAATCAGGTCCACAACCTTGTGATCACCAAAAATAGAAAATATTTAATAAACCTTTGTAAGACCATTCTAAGAAGGAACTAGAAGTGTAAATGTCTTACAATGCATATCTTCCTCCATCACATTATGGGAGCTAATTATATAATATTATTCATAATTACATGCAACATACTCCTCATATGGTTCATAGAATTCATATTTATTTTGATGACAATGAGATTAAGGATGATGACTATGATCTTCATCCTTTATTTATTCAAGCATACATTTGATAAACACCCTATAAGAAGTGTTATGATTGATAATGGTGTAATTAATAACATTTTCACCATGAAATTACTTATGCACTTGGGTTATACTCATCATGATTTACATCCTTCTACTAGATCAATTAGATCATTCGATGTGACCTTCTAGAAGGTTCTTGGTGAGATTGACCTACCTTTACAAGTTGGTCCCATTCATGTGGTTACTACATTTTTAAATATACCTTCCAAAATAATCTTTGATATGTTATTTTGAATACCTTGGATCCATACTCTTTGAGTAGTACCTTTTACAATACATGGGGTGTGTTGAATACATTCATGCCAATCGAGTAGTTACAGTTTCTAGAATACCATATGAGCATCCTCTTGAATAAGAAAAACTTATACCTAGGCAATTAATCATCCAACCTACTAAGGTTAATCCAATACAAAAGGGTAAGTAACATACGATCCCCTTTACTAGGTGGATAATTCTTGAGATACCATTAAATTAGAGATATACAATGGATTCCACAAAATCTTCATCTATTACACACCATATTCATATTATTGTTATTCCAAAGAAACCACAAAGCACTCAATGATGGGTTCCATGAAACCCTATTCTTATTACTCCTACTATTTATCCAAGACCATAGAGTCATATTTTACATACACAGAGTATCACAAAAACTATAATGATAAATATTGCACCTATACATGCTCTGCAATAACATCACCAACTTATTCCACCAAGTTCATAGTGGGGAGATATCTATGATCATGCTTTGGATGGGATCATATGATATCATTTCCTTTTCAAATTACAAAAATACGAAAAAAAAATTGAAAAAAAATAAAAATACAAAGAATTTTTTAGGACCTACATGTTATATTGGCTCCTTGGCATCTATTTGTTAGTCCCAGGTTGATGGATGTCATATCAATTACTTTTACATACACATGTGTCATACTTCTACTGGAGTGTATCACATGCACACATAGATACATGATCTATTCCTATTTTATATGTTGGCCTTTCCTCTACTCATGTGATATGGAAAATGGGGGCATCCATCTATATGATCATGATACTTTTAGGCTATATCATTTTATGGTCACTCTACATTATCATGTTTTGAACTACTACACATAATTACACATGCCTTTATCCATGATTATATATTTCATAGGTTACTTGATATGATATGCACTTGATGTTTTTTGAAAACACATTTGATCCATGGGCTACTATGATATGTTTTTGTTGGTTTTTTATGCTTTTATTTATGCACTTCCTTGAGTGTCTTGCCTTGTTATTGTCTTTCTTATTCCAACATTTGAATATGTTCCTTTGTTTGTGACCCTTATGCCTATGGGTGATTTATTTGACATTTGAACATGTCATTGATTATTGTATCGACATTTGAATATGTAATCCTTGTTTTTATAAACATTTGACTAAATCATGTCCCTTTGATTGTGAAGCATTTAAACATGCCCTTTGTTTGTGGTCTCCTTGGACCATTACCTTTTGACTTGCATTTGAGTGATTTTGTGTGTGTGGTTGATTTTATTTTTGAGCTTGTATGGTTAATATATATACATTTCAATGATCCTTATCATGCATATTAGGCCTTCATGTGATCACATTATTCTATGCACATCAATGCTACATGTACGTAGACATGTCCCTCTATATGCTACATAGTTACATTCACATATTATACAGTTGTCTTATCCTTTTGAGGTGAGGTAACTAACAATTTATATTCTTACCTTACCTCAAAAGGTGGGGCATGTTAGTGGGGCCATGTTGTAAATGCATGTTCTTCACATTTGGCACAATTTATAGATTCAGTGGGGGCATGATTTAGAAGCATGTTCTCCATACTTATTCTATATTTGATACTTATATTAGTTTTCAGATTTAGGGGGGGAATGTCATATAGGCATGGATTTCACACATTAACAATTTTAGATTCAATGGGGGCATGTTTGGAAGCATGTTCTCCACACTTATTCAATATTTGGTACTTATATTAGTTTTTATATTCATTGGGGGCATGTCATATAGGCATGGATTCCACACATTCATAGTTTTACATTTAGTGGGGTCATAATTTGGAAGCATGTTCTCCACACTTATTAAATGTTCAACATATACATATCATAGTGTAGACATTTTTTGGAAACATGTCCTCCATCTTGGTACTTATTTCAATTTTAAATTTATCCATATCTAATGGGGAAAAGCTTTGGAAGCATGTTCTCCACACTTACACAGTTTATGACTTAGCCAAAACAAATAATTATACAATTTAGATTCATGGTTGTGGTAAAATTTTATATAGTAGTACCAATATTATACATAGTTTTATCATGAGACATATCTAAGGTGCATATGTTTTGAAATTTGTGCACCTAATAATGTAGAGTGTTGTATTACCATTGTTATAGATTGTATTTAGCCAATCTACTATAGTAGTTAGTTCACTTTTGGTATGGTTGAGGTGATTAAATCACTCAATCTTGTGAATTTTTTAGGATTGACATTGATTGTATCATCCAACCTTACCAATTTGATAGTATTAGTTGAGTTTGTTCATTCATGTTCACTAGGTTATAAGTATGATCGGGTTGCACAGTTGAGCTAATCTCAACTGCTAAGTGGCGACTCACCTTTTCTTCAAAGTTGGAGGCATGTGCCTTCTAATATATATATCTCTCTATCTCATTAGATATATGCACTTTATAGATTTATATATATTTTCCCTAATCTCCTTTTCAAATCCTTACAATGATACATCTTTCAAATCAACTTACCAATAGGAAAGGGGGTTACATCAATACACATGTGCACTCTTAAACCTTACTCTTTCAATTTCAATATTTTCAAATAATTTAAACACTAAATTATATGCAATGATTATATACTATAACATGATCTTGGTTGCAGGTCAGTCACCAACAAAACACTCAAGTTGAACTCAAGCAAAGGCAAGGTGTGTTATACACACCTAGGTATGCATTCATTTCAATTAAACTAGTAATTTCATTACTAGATTGGGGGGAAAAGTAGACACTATTTTATGGATTATATAGAAACTCAATCTTGTACACTTGGAAAACTTAGAATGTAGTTATTCCTCTCAATTTTAGACCTTTTTCACTTTCTAAAGTCTTGCATATACTCTATCTTGTGCCTCATTAGCTTATCTCTTAGTCCGACTAGTCTTATGTTGATGAACTAAACCTTTTATCTTAATCAAAATGCTTAAAACATGTTTATCTTCCACCTTTGTAAGTTTTGAGTCTATGCTTACTTTCTTACTCCTTAGACACTAATGTCTAGGATAGACACCTGCATCGATGCTAGTGTCCTACTTCAACACAAGTGTCTAGTGCCCTAAAGTCATTTAATTTGAAAATGAAATGTATCCTAATGGCCAGCCTAAGTGTTTTAATGTGAGTTACTTCTCCAAAGGGATTGATATAAATACAAGACTAACCCTCATTCATACCTAAACTAAAAAAAACCTAACATACACTCAAAAAGACTTAAGGCAACTTATCAAAGCACTCAATCAAGCAATAGATAAATCAAAACTTATCTATTTTCTCCTATTTCCATATCAGTCATAGGGAACACATGCATAGATTTGAAGTACTGAAGGATTAACCCAAGAGCCCGATTTTCCAAGTTATAAGCTAGGTCACTATTATACTTGCTTTACACATATTATATGATTCAGACACAAGCTAACATTTAGGGAAGAACTACATTAGTTTAAATCCCTCTTCAGAGTATTGACTATGTAAGTAGTTCTCATTAATAGAGGGGTCTTTAAGGTTTGCTTGACACCGTATGCCCACTAATATATTTTTCCCCAAGGTCACTATGAAGATGAAGAACTAGGGCTTTATAAATTTATGAGTGATAGTCCATGACCTAGATCTAAATGCCCCAGAGCAAAGGTGAAGATAAACCCATAAGCATCCATTTGGTCACATCTTTTTCTAGTAGGTATTTTGTACAAGACACTAGTATTGAGTTCAGAGATTAGCATGGCGTACCATCACAAGTTGTTGCTAATGTTTATGGCTCTAGAAGCACTCAATCTAAAATTTGATGACAATTCCAAAATATTCATCTAGTTTGCTTTCTACTTGTTCTAGACTTATAACTACATTAGCATCATAACAAGCTAAGTACATTACTTCTTTGTCATTTCCATATCTATCATAGTTGTACTTACTATTTTTAGATTATCTCAGTTTAATAAATTTAGTAAATGTTTATATCTGAGTTTAACACCCAATTTTCCTATTGTAGATCTAATAATCATCCTTGTGCATTGTCATTTATATATTCTTAACCCTATCTACCCAATATCCAATTTAGGGTTAAACAAATACATTCAAGTATGGGGCTTCAAAAACCTTGCTTGCCTTTTTGAAAATTTTCATAAATATCTAAAAATTTGATCTTCTTCTTTAAACCTTAATAGGGCAACTAAAACTTGCAAAGGATAAGGAAAGTGATTTTTTTTGGACATATGCTCAGGTTCAACAATGTTTAAAACATTGACCATTTATTAGGCCCTTCAATAGTATACACTATAGATTACTACACACAATGTAAAATATAATTCAACTTGGAATCTCGATGTAATGCAAGTGTCACTATATGTTCTTCAATGAATGCTATATGAATTTTGATCTATTCTAGAGTGCAATGAACAATAAATGTTAGTTGTTCTTCATATTTTTTTATATTATTGAATGCCTTCTTTATATTCTTGCACTGATTCCCTCATTCCCTTTATTGATTGTCTTAATTGCACCAATACACGTGTATTAGTAGAACTTGAATTCAAATCTTACCCTATTGGTGCATAAGCAAAAAATAAATAGGGGAAAAAAATGACAAGACAAGACCAACAACCCCTAGGGGACCCAAAAATGGGTGAGAAGAGCCCACATTAGAAACATACAACATATGTTTATGAGAAATACATCATAAACATATGTAAATAGGGGGAGATTAGAGATAATATAAAGAAGAGAATAAAGGAGGTGACACGATAGAAAATAACTTAAAACACCAAAAATACACCAATAAGAATCTAAGTTGGGCCAATAAGTAACAAACACACAAGTACCCAAAAATAATATAATTTTATAACTAGCAAAATGCCTAGGGACTATTTTTTAATGTCTACAATAATATTTGTTTCTTTTTATATTTACACTGGAGGCATTGTTTACTGGGGGAACAAGCCTTAGATTTATCCCTAGATTGGATCCCTACTTGCCATGCGGATGGCTTAGACTTTATTTTTTTGCTTCACAGATGGTGAGAAAATAGGAGTTTGTTACGGAATGATTTCAAAAAACATTTTGTCTCCTCCAAGTAGGTGATCCATAAACTACACTAATAAACTCAAAATGAATTTTTAAGTACGAATACTGAAATTCTCTAAACTTAAAAAATTATCAAAAAACTCAAAAGAACTTGCAAAATTTTTGGCATAAAATGTTCTCGGTTGTAGAGTTGGAAAGGAATTGTCAAAAGACTTGTTACTTCCATTTACCAAGTAAAACCAGTTTTTAATAACGTTGTGTTATAATTGTCAAAATTTGAATTAATTGCATGAGTTCATTTACTAATTAAAATCAAATCAGTAAACTAAAATTAAATCATGCATCAAATGACAATTACCAAAACATGAAATGTGATAATGGAGTTTGACTCAACAATTGATGCCTACATCTCCGGGTTCTCCAAAGGAGTGGACTGTTTCCATTAAGGGCACTTCAAACACGTGGAAACAATGAACAACTTTCCTGCAAGCTGATATCTCAATGCAAGAATTCACCTTCACCATGACTGAAATCAAGCCCGACACTTTCGAATTCTGCGAGTCTTCATAACCCCTACAAAGTTGCTTCAAAAGTCTTAAAAATCTCCTCTATGGGCTTAAAATATACTCCTCCAATATGCAAATTGGATAAAAAGAGTATTAATACTATGTATTATGGCCGGTAAATGGATAAAAATCCATTACATGAGCTTTCCCAAAGCTTTTACAAGTTTCAGCCTCTTAAAAATAAAAACACAGTCCAGAATTTGATGATTTCAAATAGAAATTAGTCCCTTTTATAACACTTCAACCTCCGTAGCTGAAGTGGTCAAGGCCTATCCCTTTTGGGCGGCAGGTCAAGTGTTCAAAATTAGCCGCCCTCCTTTTTAGGTGCTTTGACTGAGTTTGAATCGGCCTCCTCCTTGTTTGGCGTGTCGGCCCTCCTTTCTAGGCACTTTGAAAACTTCTTTTGTCCCACATGCGCTGCGTGAAGGTTAGTTGCATTCTTTAAGATGCTTAAGCACCTCATTGAATGTGTCAACGCCCCTTTTCATGGGCTTAAGGTGCCTAGCTGGGCATGCACGTTGGACTTGGTCTCTCATATGAACCGTTCTCCTTGGGCTTGCCACCTTTTGCTTGGGCTTCGGCCTATCTCACGCTGCCACGTGGCATGTTGATGACGTGACATGTCATCGAATCAATTTTTTTGCAAACCTTAGCATTTGCCAAGTGTCGACCTTTGATAGGTCCAAATGTCAAATCCACCTCGAAACACGTGCAAAATGTCGCAAGTGATATTTTTCGACTAATATTCAAATGGCCATAACAAGAGCTCCCGAACTCGGATTTACGTTCCGAAAAATGTGTCGAAAAGCTCTCAACGAGCACTACAGTGTGCCATCACTGAAACTTTGACTTGAAACCATTATCAAAACCCAATTTCTGATCACTAGGTGGTAAATCTGCTAAGATCAAGTAACATAGGAAAGGTTAGATTATATGATGTGAATCAGAATGTAATGTAGGCATTAAAGAAATCTAGAATTGAAGTGATTGTAGGAGTTGGTAATGATGAGCTTTAAAATATAACAATTGACCAGGTTGTGGAAAATGGATGGGTGAACAACAACATTCGCCCATTCTATCCATCCACCAACATCAAATACATTACGGTTGGAAACAAGGTTTTGCCAAATCTGCAATCTCTTTCACATCTACTACTTGCAATACACAACATTCATACTACAGTCCGTAATGCTAATCTACAAAACATAAAGGTATCCATAACACATGCAATAACCATTTTGTCAAGTTTGTATCTTCCATGTCAGGGAGCCTTTTGCAATAATATCAAGGGCACCATGAGCTCTATCCCCAAGTTTCTGGCAGATAATGGCTCACCCTGTATGGCCTAGGTCTATCCATACTTTAGCAACAAAGGCGACACAAAACAATTTTTTGCAGACTATGCATTATTTAGATCTACAAATGTTGTTGTGAATGATGGTGGTCGAATGTACAAGAGCTTGTTCAACACCCTTGTCAACTCTTTTATATCAGCCATGAAAAAATTAGGACAACCTAATATTCCAATTGTTATTACTGAAAATGGGTGGTCTTCTATAGGCAACAGTGTGACTACCGTGGACAATGCCCGGACTTACAATAATAATTTACTTAAGTATGTTTTATCCAGTGTCAAAACACCAAAAGACCTGTACAAACCATTGAGACATATATTTTTACACTTTTCAATGAAAACGGCAAGGGCGGGGAAGAGGAAGTGCACCATTTTGGTCTGTTTGAGACCAATAAAAATCCTGTCTACCCTGTGGCCTTCTTCCCTTCATGAGGATCCCTCTTATCTTTAATGTATACGCATATTACCTGAAGCATAAGTTGTCATTACAGTCGTATTCAAGACAATATCTTAGGATTGGCCCTTTGGCTATCCTCACCTATCCTAAAGCGAACTACAAAATCTAATAGATTTTATCATTTAGATTACATCATGATATGAGAATAGAAGCAGGCCCTCCGTAATAATAGATGAATAAATGAAGAACATGCAACAACTACCTTGACGAGGAACAATGAGCCTTACACCTATTGAGTCATTGGCTACATGTAGGTACCAAACTGAATAGTTGCCCGTTACAATGCTTATGTTATTTTATTATGTATTTTAATTAATTACCGACTTAAATATGTTTTGTAAATCTTTTATATATAATTTTATTATTTATATCACATAAATATTATATTATGTAATATATCTCTGAATATTATATTAGATTATATAATATGTGTTTTAATATATTTAAAAATAAATATTATTATTCCATATATTTTATATTATATTATATTGGTTATTTTAATATATTATATAATGATGTCCTCTTATTTATCCATGTGGCATGCACTTCACAAAAGCATCGATACTCACTTCAACCGCAACAAAAGTAACAAGATCAATTCCATAACTTCAATGCATTTCCTCCACATCAACGTTATTTTATTGTTGATTCGATCTACAAATTGGATGTTGATTCTTTCTGTAATCAAATAGAAAATAGTCAAAATTGCCCTACATGTTCAAAATTTCCCTACATGTTCAAAATTGAAATGTTTCGTTGGGGTTGGGAAAACTATGGGTGCTTGGGTTTTGTTGATGAAAACTTATTTCCATATTGTACTTAGGCATGATTTGCACCAATAATGATTAGCATTCCAATTCTAAACCTTCATGCAAAATGTGCCATCCAGATTTCATGATAGATTTTATTTGTGTTCATTGGGCTTTGAATTGACGTTTAAGCATTTAGAATATTGTACGTATTTAAGGCAACTCTTGATTTTACATGAATTGCAGAGCATAGGGGAATGCTCTACCTTCATAAGAAACCTAGTTAGGCTCAACATCTCATCAGGGAAAATCATATGGATATGACAAACATACATGCTTCCAGACAATCAAAGAAAGCTTGGGCAATACTCAGTCATTGCTATTTCGGGTAGCAACCCCTCCATTGACCTTAAAACACACAACATTTATGTCACCACATGAAACTTATACACGGTTCCTCCAAATATCATTGAATATTAGAGCTTGCTAATGTTTCATTATCTAATCATGGAGGTTTGGAAGCCTAGCCCAAAAGCCATTGAATTGACAAATCATTCCATTGGTAGAGAGCCAATCTTCCCTCTCCAGTATCAGTCGAAGTTCCCTCTCGGCAAAATAGATTTCAGGGTTAGCTTTAGCAATAGCTAAAGGCCTAAACTACGCTTCCCTTGAAAGGGCCTCAACATAGGAGGGTTGCAAATATTTAAGTTCTTTTAGGCCATCACCATCCTTCACAAGAGTAGATCTAGCCTCTAGCTTCAAACCCTTGACATTATCTATTATGGATAATATATTTATATTATATTATATTTAATAATATTATATTTTTCTATATATATTATATTATTTTATGTATTATAAAATTTATATTTTAGAGTTATATTAATTTATATAATAGAGCTATATATACTATTATATATATTTTAAATTTAGTATATATACATATATATTTTATAAACTCAATATCATATCCCCATGTCAACGCATTATAATGCTTTGATCAACACATCATGTGGAGCCTACTACAATTAAAGCAACACTCATGACGTCTTCATCCACACTTGAAAATAGAAAATGATCAATTAAATATGTCGACACCTTGTAATTTACAAATTCTTTTGCAATGGGTTCATGTCATGTAAATCTACTATAGTGTGTGGCGATGGTATGATATTTTATGTGATACCATATGCTAGGGGCCCCACTTTGTACACCGAACTCGGATTCAAGATAGTGATTAGATTTACATGACCTATATCAGTGATTACAAAGAGGTTTGTAGTTTGTAGGTTGGTGATATCTTAAATTTGTTATTTCTATTTTTAGGTTGAACGAACATGTCATGAGAGATGATTTGATTGAAATAGGTCTCTACATCTAACGTGCAGCTAGAAATAATGATGTAATGTTTCTAATGTGGAAAAAGACATTGAGATCCCATAATCTGTCTTGTTACTTCCATTCATACATGTTGCCAATATATTCCACCAAAAAACAAAAAATTACATCTTTTTTGACATTTCTTACACCATTAAAATAACTACTAATATATATTCACCCAAAACGTATAACCTTACCACTCGAAGTTCATTTATATAATATACACACTAACACATGCTTTCACTCTCAAACCACTTTAGTCATGCTCTCTTGAATGCATAGATTTAGCCTTGACACAACTCCAACCATAACCTTAACCTTAGTAAGAAACATCCTTATGTGTTTGGCACTAAACAATAAAAGTGAGAAAAGCGTGTTGCATTATGTAATGGTTGTTTGAGGCTTCGCATCATTTAATGGTGGTTTGAGATTTCACATCGTTTACCGGCTTTTTAGTGATAGAAGGGGGTTAGTGGTAGGTCCAACAACCATTGATACACGGGTTTGATATGTAATTAGATACTTGTGGGGTTCCTTTCTACTAATAAATCATTCGAGCTTACCATCTGGTGGAATTTAAATTGTAGGTTCAATATTAAGGCATGTGTATTTAGTGTGACGCGACCATTAATATATAGTTACTGGAATAATGGATTTTTTTTTTGGGAAATATTTGTTTGATCTCATCGGCTTCTTATTACATTAATCTGTTGCTTGAAGTTGGATTCTCATAATGCTATTGTTGGTTCATTATGCCTTCTAGCTGAGTATGCAAATCTAAGCTATTTAATAGCGTGAGCACTTTGATTTCTTTCATATTTCGTGTCAGTCATGTGCTTGTCTAAAAAGCTTATGTTTCATGCTAAAGGTCTCATTCTACTAACGTGGCTAACCTATAATTGTAATTGTAGACACCTAAAAATGCCCTTCATTTATTAATTTTTAAATCATATATTTATGTTCTTTTTTAAGTGTTTTTATATTGAAAATTGTATGAAAGAGTATATGATAGTGATAGAAACTTATATTATAATAAATGAATCGATGATATAAAATTATACTTATTTCATTTTGGTTGTTGATATTAATAAAATGTATACAAATGTCAATTTTATAGATGAGTCTTCATATTTTATTGTCCTTCAAAATGATACATTATTGTCTTCAAGAAATGAAATATAATGAATATAATTTCTTCAAGTCTTTTTTTATGTCAAAGTCAACCACCATTTGCTATATGTCATAAATAATAAAAGACCATATGGGACCTATACTTGTCTCGTAACTAGCAATGACATTTAAAGGTGTAAAGAGCACATCGATAGATAAATGTTTTTACATCATGTTATTAGAGTAACTTTTATATGTATTTATTATTAATAATTATATGTTTGAAAATGTTTCTACGATACCTTTGTATTTTGTATTGTCAAGAATATAAAATAAAATGTAATATGTCATTTTTACATAACACCCGCTAAGGAAAAATATGAAATCTATATTTAAAATAAAAGATACAATGTTATTAATAAAAAGTTAAAAATATTACTTCATTTATTTACCAAATTTTACGACTCTTAATATTGCTTGGTGTAATAAGGTCATTTTTTTCATTCCTTTCCCCATTAGATTTCTTAACTCCACTCATTTTCTTTCCTATATTTGTGTCTTTATGTTTTACCTTATTTTTTATTTAGTATATTTAAACAAACATAAAAATTTAAATATTTAGATTATACAATATATATTGAAAATCATACAAAAGTGAATGTTATCTATGATTTATTGCATATACTAAATATATAAATGATCAAACATCTACAAGATACAAAGTACTTAGTTTGTTATGTTACAATTTTAGTATTTGTATTATGTGATATTTGTTAGATGCCTTGTATGAGATTTTTGCATGGGTTCAGCGTAGGAACAAATTGTGACAACTTTGCAAGACACCACGAACATTATCAGATGCTTGCATTTCATTTGATTCTACCAAACTCATTTGGGTAGACAAATTCTAACTACTTTCACTCAACACTATGCACTTACATCTGTAAATTCATTTTCTTTATTCGATCGCTTTCGAACTTGCATAGATAACCATGTATTTCCTCTCCTTTGATTAAATATTAACTATTGTACTTTTGATCGGTAAACATTGTAAAAAGGTTATTATTTTGGGTTGCACTTACCTCACTCAATCCCTGCCAACCAACTAAGCATTGCTTACATTCTCAATACTCTAAAGAGGTCTCAAATTGCATGTAGTCATCCATTTAATGTGAGTGTATAACAAGTCATGTGGATGCAAGTATAAATGTTATTTTGTCTAGGTTCTCCTTTGATACGAGTATGCAAAATACAAATTGACCTTCGAAACTTTAGATCTTGTAAAAAACAGTGACTTAAGAATAGAGTGCACGTTGTATGTAACTTCATAATAACAAATCATTGTTCTTTAAATGCCTTCAAAGGGCTTTGGATATATAGAGTTCTCAAATTTGAATTTAAAGAACTAGTGGCATGCAAAAGTCAACTTGAGAGTATTCATATGTGTGAAACAAAATGGTTCAACAGAGAATGTGCCCAAAAGAATTTGAAGAGGGACTTAGGACATTTCCAGTTTTTTTGGATGTTTGTGCATGATGATAATTCCCATAAAGTTTGGATTCATCCGAAAGGCAAGTAAAAGAGGACCAGGGATCCTGGTGACACATTAAAAGAAGCTAGAAACAATAAATAAAGTCATGGGTATTCAAAAAATAAATAAAGAAGATGAAAAATACCAAGAAAAATGTGTCAATAAGTTCCATATTTATAACTGAGTATCTATATATGTAAAGTCATATAAAATTATTGTGTCAATAAGACTTGTACCAAAATTGGGTATCTAAAAAAAAACCCATTTAAAATAGTATTTAAGTGTAACTACAAGTATTGAATTTAAACAAATCAATAGAATGCAAACTTGTGTTAAAAATTGTGAACTTTGAGGTTTCCTTTGCCTCAATGTTCCATAGTTGCCATGTGTTCTTATAAGAAACAATGTATGAAATTAGATAAATTACTATCCAAATAAGAAAATGTATAGCTAAAATAAAAAATTGAAAGATATTAAAAAAAACAACTACACTTAAATGCTTGCAGTACTACGCTACTCATAAATTATGCTCATACTACGAAGAGTCAAGATGCCATAGGTCATCAATTGGCCTAATATAAATGGAGAAAGGTGGAAATTCCATGGGTCCTTAAGTGGCTCGATTCATGTGGAGAAAGGTGTTTTTAGTCTTTTTTACTTTCTAGCTAGGGAAATGGATAAGTGTCCAAGTGATTTAGGGAGAAGTGTTATATTTTTGAGGGAAAAAAATCTCAACTACATTTACTCATTTCACTGATCTTGAACCTCAAGATGAAAGCTAGAACCTATGCTAGACTCATGTAGGGCGAATCAACCACCACATATGAACTTATAAATTCAACATGTAACATTCAGTACCATCAATGCCATGCTCTTAATTAGAAAATTTGTAATAATATGTGTGCATGAAGAATGTTCATGCACCCAATCTAATCCAATCAGTCAACATAGTAAATTGTAATAATGTATGCATGAACTATGTTCATTCCCAAAATATGATCGTTTGGTGATAACATAGTAAATTGTAAATGGTGGAAGCATGAATTATGTTCATAACCCTAATCTAATCTAATTGGTGGAAATATGTGATATGAAATAACATATTTTATCATTCAATATGACCATTTTAATAATCTAGAAAATATTGAGATATCTAACCTATATGGCACATGTACTTCATATGCCCCAATTTGTATAAATCTATGTCAATGTATGCCATATGAATCATGATGTCATTATTTGTATATGTTTGTGTCATAATTTGACCCAATTTGAAGCAACTATACTAGTCTAAAGAACTATAACAATCTAAATATTTGTATCAATATGAGCAATTGTACCAATCTGAACAATTATACCAATCTATATATACGCACCATTCTGAAAAATTGTGCAAAATGGGGAAAGGCCACTATAAGCCCCCCTTTTATATGAGGGATGAGGCTATCAAATTGATCATGTCAAAAGAGATATATATGTATAGATAATTTTTATCATTGGAAAAGTATATGGAATAACACATGACCCATGTTAATTGATGAAGTAATCTGATTATCGAATATTATAAAATTATTGTTCAAGTTTGAATGTTTGTAAATTTATGAATTATTATCTCTTGATAAATTGCTTTGAATTATGTGAAATTTGACTTATATTTTTAGCTTGAACTTAGTATTAATTATCCCCAATGAATATGTAAATTTGATAATAAATATTTGGCATGATTGAATTGATCACCGAATAATGTTAATAATTTTCATAGACAATATTAATTATATCACAATAGGAGTATGAATGTTTCCCCCATTCAATATGATTAAGGAAAAACTTTGTATAAGAAGTATATTCTTAATTTTTGAGTTTTATAAATTGTCATAAATGATCCTATAAATAATATGACATGGAAGAACATCTTGTAGGTGTTCCAACACAACCAATGGGGAGTGTATTTGATATGTATATTTAGAGACACACATACAATTTTGGTATTATTTGGAGAATTACATTGTTGCAATTTATACCATAAAGTCACCACCTATAAATAGTTATTTTTTTTACTTTTTAAAATTAGTTTGAATAATGGTTTATTAAGATTTGTGCTTTGAGCATTGAAAAATGACTATACAATAAAATGTGATATCAACTTGGTTTGAGCATTTGGAGAGTGTCTTACAAGTTGATTAGTTAATGGACTTGATATTTTCTATAATTACACATTTTATAGCTATTTTCATCATTTTTGAATTTTGTCTATTTTTATTCGTATATGTGTAGTTTAAATATATTTGAGAGGTACCTTAAAATTGATGATAGTGTCCAAGTTTTACCAAATCCATCGAGGATTATGCTAGATTCATCCTATGTAGGGGTATAACATATGGTGGAAGTGTTCAAGGATAATAAATAACTAGTGTATTATCTTGAGGCATTTATATTTGACTTAATTACTTTAATCATGATGAATCTCATGTCATATTATTGCATTTTTGTAGAGAGATATGCATGTTAGAGAGTTTTATCATATTAAGCATATGGAGACTATGTGAGGGTTAAATATATCATATGTTAAATGGTAGATACTAGATAGATATAGCTTTGGCCATGTTTCCTATCTTAGTCATATACCATTTGATATGCACTTGATGACTATATTGGACAAGAGGTGGAATGAAATGACATGCACCTCTTAGCTTCCTACTAGAGAAAACACAATTACTTTAGAGGATGTTTGGCATGTTTTGATATTTCCAGTGGTAGGCACTTGTGTAGTGGTACATAGTGTAGAGGAGGTGGGACATGTTAGGCATGGACATTGATATATGACTTGTCAAGGTAGAAGATATCATTATGAAGAAGGTGATACTACTATTTTTTTTTATCAAATATTGTGATGTCTGTTGTTATGTAATTAAAAAAATACTTGTGTGTTCTCTTGGAATTATTTATAACTAGAGATGGGGGTGGGGTGGTGATATCATATCACATGCACCGCATAGTTCAAAATACTAAGTATCATGATACCAAATATATTTGGAGGTGTATTATGTTAGCCCACTTTTACATAGATATGTATTGATCCTAAACTCAGAAGTTTTGATTGCATGGATGATGTTGTGAGCATGGATGTACCCTTATTTAATCATGTTTATATTAAAAATATAGCCTATATTATAGTAAACATATAGACGTATGTGTTGAGAGCATAGTTGGGAAGGCAACATATGCCTCCAACAACTATAGGTGGTAGTGATTTTGGCCAAAATAGTTTTTCCAAGTATATCTATCTTCAGGTAGAACATAATAAACTCCAAGATAGATTAACTATCTATTTAACCCTAAATTGGATGTGGATCCTTCTATGGGTAGATAGGGTTAGGAATATAGAAATAAATAAGCACAATGGTGATAAACAAATCTATATCATGCTAATTAATTACAAAACTTAGATAGAATATATACTAAATTTATTATGATGAGATATGCTAAAAATGGAAAGTAGATCTATGCTAGATATTAAAATGATAATGAAAATAGGATACTTAGATGGTTTTGATGATAATATAGATCTATATATAAAATTATAAGAAGCAGACTAGAAGAATTAACTGGAATGATTACCAAATTTTGGATTAAGTGCCTATTCCACTATGGACACTTGTGTCAGCCTTGAAAAGTTATGTAGATGCTAGTGTCTAGATAAAACATAGGCATCTAGTATGAAATATCTATTTAACTAGGATGAGACCACCTGAATGCTTATGGGTTCATTATCACCTTCACTTTGATGAATTTAGATCTAGGTCATGGATTGTTGCTCCTTGTAAAATTATCAAAACCCTAGTTATTCATCTTCATAGTGGCTATGGAAAAAATGGGTTAATTGGCACATAGTGTCGAGCTACCCGAAAGACCCCACTATTAATGAACAATGCTATAAAGCCAATACTTTGAAGAGGGATTTAGAATTATGTAGTTATCCCCTATGTGTTAGCTTATGTGTGAATCATGCAATGTGTTTTAAGCAAGTATAATAATGACATAGTTTTTAAATTAGAAAATATATTTCTTGGGTTGCTCCTTCAGTGCTTCAGACCTATAGATGTGTTGTCCCTATGAATGATATGGAAATAAGAGAAAATAAGGTAGTTTTGATTACTTCAATACTTAATATAATGATTTTGATAAGTTGTCTTGGTCTGTGCTAGGTGAGGAATGAATGATGGTTGATATTATATTTATACCATTCCCTTTGGATAATACCTCAAATGATAACACTTATCTAGACCATTAGGATACATTTCATTTGAAAATTAGATGACTTTAGGGCACTTGACACTTACATCAGAACATGACCTTTATGTCGATGTAGGTATTTGACCCTATCTAGGGAGCAAGAAAATAGGTACATGCCTAGAACTTATAGAGGCATAAGATAAATAGGTTTTTAGCATTCTAGGAAAGATAAAAGGCCTGGATCATCAACATAAGATTGGCTAGACTAATAAATAAGTCAAAGGGCACAAGAGAGAGTAAATGCGAGACTTGTATAAGTAGGAAAGGTCTATAACTAAGAGGAACAACCAAGGTCTGAGTTTGACAAGTGTATAAGATTAAGGTGCCATATATTTCATTAATATAATTTACATTCCCCCCTTTTAATCTAGTAATAAAATTTATAGTTTAAAGGAAAGGGGTGTGTACTTGGGTGTGTATAACACACATTATATTTGATTGAGTCCAACTTGAGTGCTTTGATGGTGACTGACTTGCAACCAAGAACATGTTACAGTATATATTTAATACATATAATTTGAATTTAAAAGTATTAAAAGTATTGTATTTGAAAGAGATCAAGGTTTATGAGTACACCTATGTATCAATTCAACCATCTTAACTTTTATAAATTTATTTTGAAAGATGTATCATTGTGAATCACTAAAATTGAGATTAAGATAAATACATGCTAAGGACAAGGATATCTATGTTTTACGTTAGTGTGCAGGATAATGCATAGAGTTCATACACAAGGATGGAAAATAGAAGTGTAAAGAATATGAATTATTGTGCATTAAGTAGGAATTAGGAACAACAAAGAATTAATTAACATTTATAGAGGATTTAAATTAAATTAGACAAAAGTAAGCTAAACATTATACATGAGAACACACATAAGGAACAAAGTAAGAAACATAATAGGTAACCATAACCAAAATAATCTCTATTGATCTCTTCAGAAGGCTTATCTATTTTCTTCATACAAATAAAAGTATATATATAAATATTTTCAATCTATGACTTTTCATATTCTTCTTTTACTTGGCACCAAAAGTGGAGTCTATTCATATTATAACCTATTATAAGTCATGGAGATAGGATTATATATATATATATATATATATATATATATATATATATATATATATATAAATGAGTACACAATTCAAGGATACAAACAAATATCCTACGTAGCTTTACTCTCTGATTTCTTCTCCCGAGAGAGAGAGAGAGAGAGAGAGAGAGAGAGAGAGAGAGAGAGAGAGAGAGAGAGAGAGAGAGAGAGAGAGAGAGAGAGAGAGAGAGAGAGAGAGAGAGAGAGATTCCCTCAACCTTGGAAAAAGGTCAATTTCTACCAAGCAGTTGAGATTAGCTCAACTGTGTAACCCAATCATACTTATAACTTGGTGAGCGTGAATGAACCGAGTTAACTCACACTATCAAACTAGTGAGGC
This sequence comes from Torreya grandis, assembly GCA_037957365.1. Lineage (NCBI taxonomy): Eukaryota > Viridiplantae > Streptophyta > Pinopsida > Cupressales > Taxaceae > Torreya > Torreya grandis. Next base: position 972,581 of record JARHVA010003548.1, on the reverse strand, counting down.
TAGATGATAAAATCAAGTCCAACCTACAAACTTGGAAAGTTTTAGTGATTCAATCATCTCAACCATACCAAAAAATGAACCAACTGCTATAGTATATTGACTCAATATAATCTATAAAAATTTGATCTAGTGGGTGGTGACAATTATTAAAAGTGTTATGAATCTAAAAATAATTTTGTTTTATAATATTAGACACACATTTCATAACATATAAACCTTAGATATGTCTTATGCTAAAATTATGTATAACAATGGTACCAATGTATAAAATTCTACCACAAATGTGTATATGAATTATATAACCGTGAATTTTTTTCAACTTTAAATAGTGTAAGTGTGGATAAAATGCTTCCAAAGCATGCACCCACTATAATATGAAACTAAAAACTAATATAAGTGCCAATGTGGAGGACATGTTTCCAAAACATGCCCCCACTATAATCTTGAAATGCTGAATATTGAGTAAGTGTGGATAACATGTTTTCAAAACATGCCCCCACTAAATTTGAGAATGTGGACATGTGTAATCCATTCCTCTATGACATACCCCCATTTAATTTGAAACTATGAATGTGTGGAAGCCATGCCTCGATGACAATGGAGCACAATAAATAATCAAGCACACACATAAATGAACTCAAAAGTAAATCAAAAGATAATGGTCCAAGGAGATTAAAAATAAAGGGAATGTTCAAATGCCACATAATCAAATAGAAATGACTTAGTAAAATGTCTACAAAGTCAATAATGACATATTAAAATGTCCATACAATAATCAATGGCATATTCAAATGTCAAATAGGCAAATAAAGGCATGGGTGCCACAAAGAGTGAAACATATTTAAATGCTCAACAAACAAGGAAAGACACTCAAGGAAGTGCATAAATGAAAACATAAGTAACTAACATAAAAACATCATAGTATCCCATGGATCAAATGTGTTAGCAAAAAACATCAAGTGCAATACATATCAAGTACACTATGAAAGATATAATCATGGATAAAGGCATGAGTAAGTACATATATAAGCTCAAACATGATAATGTAAAGTGACCATATAATTATGTAACCTATATGTATAATTATCATAGAGGTATATGCCCGTAATGTCTTAGGGACATGAGTAGAGGGAAAGCCCAACATTTAAAAGTGAAAAAATCATGTATCTGTGTATGCTTGTATCACACTCAAATAGGAGTGTGAAATACATGTCTATGTATAATTAATTAATATGCTATCCATCAACATAAAATTAGCACATAAATGCAAAGGAACTAATATAATATGTATATTCCAAAAATATTTTTGGATTTTGGATTTTTTTTGGTATTTTAAAAATCTACAAGAGTTCACAACCTTACGTTAGATCTTTAACATTGATTGGATCATGGTTGGATAAATGAAAAATGTACATAACATGTTAATCCTCATGTTTTAAATGTGTACTATAAAAACCAATGCTATTTTTTCAAATATGTATCAATTTTCCTTCACAAGAAAAAGAAATACCTTGTTGATTTGGATCTATTTTAACTTCAATTTCATATAACTAAAATTTTCCTAATGTAAAGGAGAGTAACAAAGTATGGGGTAAGACCCATACTTTTATAAGGACAAAACAGGCCCAAAATCAATATGAATGACAAAAAAATTGAATGAATCTTTCTATTTACTCTTATCACATAGATCTTTTGCATGGTACCCAAGTTGTGGAAAAAGTATTTCAATACAATAGTTTTCAGATTCCATAGTATTAATGTGGTTATGCCAAAAGTAATCACCACTTATGAATAAGTTAATTATTAAATCATGGTGACGTGGACACCTTTTAATTTTTTGAACTTGAGGATTTTACATAGGATGTGGGTCTTGAATTGGCCCCATGTTAAGTAACCTTTCCAAACCAATTATATAAAGATTAGGAACACCACAATTTTATTCATAATGCTATTTGGGTAATTTATCTCCCTCTTTGTGTGAGGGATAAAACTTTGGTATTTTAGGGGATATATGTTAAGTTCCTTTGGATGAGTAAGTATGAATGAAGCATATCCATACACATCATTTTATAAATGGGTAAATGACTCATATTATTTATGTAATGTTATTTCCTTTAATGGGGAAAGAATTCCTGTACTAAAAATAAATTACAATTCCAAATCTGAGGGTGTAAATGCTATCTCATATGATGTAATTTTGAATCTAAAAATATTATATTGAAGGGATTCATCATCATGTTTCTTAGAATTATGCAATTGTGCAAATGTAAGTTTTGTCACCTTGCAGATATTAAAATCCATGAAGAAAGCATTTTTTAATTATGAAAAATTAGTTAAGGAACCTTTTGGTAGGCTATAGAATCAATTTTGAGCCTCATCATAAATGTTCATATGGAATAATTTTAGAAATAGTTTGTCATATTTTTCCCATTAACCAAAATAATGTACATATTTAATCATGTGGTCAAATGGGTCATTATGACTTAAAAAGGGAGGTAAATTTGGTATTTAAAAATCTTATGGATAAGGATATTCAAGTATACATTGTGAAATAGGTTGATTGTTGAATGAGTTAACATTTGCATTAGTATTATGGAAATCCATTTGTATTTGAAGTATAGAATCCTATTTTTGAAGATCCCAGATAGTGCTCATCATAGAAATAAAATATTCCATGGTAATGGTAGTGTTTGTCATAGGTGTTATCATTGGTTCTAACTCACCACATTTATTGAATCTAGGCATATGAATATTATCATCCTCATAGATAACAAGTGCAAGTTTGTGATCACTAAATTTAGGATACTTTGGTAGTGGTATTAGATCTCTAAATTTTGGTACCTTTGGTATATCATTTGAATATCTTGAAACATTGGAATAACTTAGTTCATTCTATTTTGGTAAGGATATAAAAATTGGAGCTTGAGGAATATTTGGTAGAGGCACTTCTTTTAGTATAGTAGAAACTTTTTGTGTAAATGCATCTTTTGGAAGATAAAGATCATTTAATTTAGATGGATTGATTGATATTAGTAATAGTGCCATCTTTGGAATATTAAGAGACTTTTTTAATTTATTTTTGTAATAATTTCCTCTTCTTGATGGCTTAATGTTACTTGGTAAACATGCCATGATGTCTTTGTTAACCTTTCAAAAAATTTCAATATTAAATGAAGGTAGGAAAAAGTCACCACCCTTGATAAGGGGGATATTATTTGGAAATGTTGGAATATGATGGGTTTTGATCAATGAAATTGAAGTAACATCCCCTTTGTGACTAGTTTTGAAATCCTCCATGATATATTTATCGAGTTGGTGAAAGTTATCATGACCAAATTAAAGAACTCTTTTTCCATGTGAAACCAATTTTTATGTAGAAGGTAAAAGCAAAGTTTTTTATCTTCCTTAAGATGGATCAACTAATTTTTTGAGATGGTGGGAGCATGGACTTGATTAGTGGGATATCAACTACCACCATTCAATGCTTTGAGATTATATGCTTTAACACTTAGAGGAATGTAAGAGTAATCAATTTTTATTCCTTCCCCGAGAGAGAGATATTTGGAGAGTTTCATAATCATAGTCATCAAAGTAACATATATCATCCATGATGAGAGAAATAAATAACATAAGGATTAAGACAAGGTAGACAATAAGTATCTAAAAGATAATGCTTATGTAATGATGACACTTAGAGATTGGGTTCAAAAAATGGTTAACCCTAAATTGGATGTGTATAATTCTATGGGTAGGTAAGGTTAAGAATATATAAATGAATAAGCACAAGGGTGATGAACATATATATAATAGGCCAATTAATTAAAAAACTCAAACATAACATATACTAAATTTATTATGCTAAGATATGTTAAAAATGGAAAGTACAGCTTTGTTATACATTACAATTATTTTGAAATTAAGATACTTAAATAGTTTTGATACTAATATAGACATGGATCTAGAATAGGTAGGAAGTAGACTAGAAGAATGTTCTATAATAGTCACCAAATTTTAGATTAACTACCTCTGTAGTTATGAACACTTGCATCAACCTTGGATAATTGTGTTGATGTTAGTGTCTAGATTAGATGCATGTGTCTAATAAAGAATAAATACTAAAATACTATGTGATAACTTGAATGGTTTTGGGCTCATCATTGCCTTCACTTTGTTTCATAAAGATCTAGGTCATGGACTATCACTCCTTGTCAAATGATCAAAACCCTAGTTTTTCATCTTCATAGTGGCTAATAGAAAAATTTAGTAGGCACATAGTGTCAAACTACCCCAAAGACCACACTATCAATGAGTGCTACTTACATAGCCAATACTCTAAAGACGGTCTCAAATTTATGTGGTTATCCCCTATGTGTTAGCTTGTTTGAATCATGTAATGTGTGATAAACAAGTATAATAGTGACCTAGCTTGTAACTTGGTAAATATAGCTCTTGGGATACTCCTTCAATACTTCAAACCTATAGATGTGTTGTACCTATGACTAATATGGAAACAAGGGAAAATAGGGAAGCTTTGCTCACTTAAATTCTTAATAGAATGCTTTTTATAAGTTGGCTTGGTCTGTGCTAGGTGAGGAATGAATGAAGGTTGATATTATATTTATACCAATCCCTTTGGAGAATATATTTCATAATATCACTTAGGATGACCATTAGGATATATTTCATTTGTAAATTAGATGGATTTTAGGGTACTGGACACTTGCATCAATGTAGGTGTCTGCTTGAGATGCCAGTGTCTAAGGAGCTGAAAAATAGGTATAGGCTCAAAACTTGTATAGGCATAATATAAAAAGGGTTTTAACATTTTGGACAAGATAAAAGGCATGGATCATCAACATAAGACTAGTTAGACTAAGAGATAGGCTAAGGGGCACAAGATAAAGTAGATGTGAGACTTACGGAAATAGGAAAAGTCTAGAAGTGAGAGGGAAAAATAAGGTCTAAGTTTGCCAAGTGTACAAGACTGAGGTGCTATATAGTTCATAAATATCGTATACACTTTATATGAAGAATGGCAAAGATGTAGCAGGTATTTTTCCATAGGTCTTTGTGTAGATAGTGGTGGGTCATCTTCAAGTTCTAAAGATGATGTAGATGATTTTGATGGACAAGGGACTCATGCTCCCATTGTTGATTGATACTTTTTATTTTAAACACTTACTTGAGATATATATGATGTTATATTTTCAAGTTCCATATTTTACTTGCATATTTAATTTGTTTAGATGATGCTATATGTTTCAAAATTAATTAAAACATTTTTAGTTTTATTAATTAGTAGTTGTATGTAAATATGTAAAATTATATAGCATTTAATCATAATGAATATGTGTAGAATAAATAAAAAATAGTCACATGGGGCATATGAAAATTCTCTAACCAACCACTCATAAATAAAAATTATGTGCAATAATCATTTGAGGAAATATTTTAAACTAGTTGATGTATTTGTGTAATGAAAATTTTGAATGGTTCCTTTTCATGATCTTATTTTGCATTATTGTTTACCCATTACATTCCTTGATATTTAATTGGTTGTTTTATATTTGGTAACCACACTTGTTCTAGTCTTTGTACTTGCTCTATATTTATGATATGTAAGTAAAACATCTTGAAAAGCAAAGGAGATAGTCATATTATTGCTATAAAAACATTTCCCATTTTCTATAATCATGATTGACCCAATGTAATATTTCATTGTGGAATAACCTTCTATACATATAATAATGTGTCTATTGCCTTAGACCCAAGATAAATTGGTATAGTAACATGTCCCATGGAATTCTCATAAGTGTGTGTATATTATAAATCTCAATAATTATATCCTGGACCTTAAGAAATCCAATTGTATGTGTTGTGTTACTACTTGTCATTTACAACAATGCCTTCTCTATATTCATCTACAAGGGTGTGTAAATATTGATTTACAATAATGCCTGCTTGAAATGATTTGCCCAAAGGTAGTTATAATTAGTAATAAAATGTGGGACACTAGTTTTCCCAAAGGTGGTTAGAAGCAGTGGCACAAATATTTGCCTTGATAAGGTGGCAGGATGAATACTGACTTACCCAAAGGTGGTTATAATCAATAATGAAATGTGAAACACTGAGTTTCCCAAAGGTGGTTATAATTAGTGATGCAATGTGGGACACTGATTTACCCAAATGTGGTTATAACCAGTGACACAAGCATTTACCTTGGTAGGGTGGGTGGAACAAGAAAAATATTGATTTTCCCAAAGGTGGTTATAGTCATTAGCATGAGACAAAAAAAAGTATTTGCCCATAGGTAGTTATAATCATTAAATTGGTAAAAAAAGAAAGATTTTTCCAAAGGTGGTTATAACCTTCACATGGGACATAAAAATAATTATTTTACCATATGTGGTTATAATAATTAAATTGGTTGAAAAAAGAATGATTTACTCAAAGGCAGTTGTACTCATTCACATGGGATGCAAAAATATTGATTTTCCCACAAGCAATTATAATTATTGCAATGGTCAAATAATAATGATGTACCCAAAATTAGTTATAATCATTTGCATGTTAAATCATGTGATTTAAAATGAGTTTACCCTATAAAGTAGAACACAGTGTTTTACGATCGAAAAATAATTTTCCACAATGGAGCAAATTATCAAGGGTAGTTTATGTGAAAAATCCATAAAATGGATTTACAATGAGCTAATAAAGAATAATAACACATTTATAACTTAAATGTGAGTTCAAAGATGCATATTTGAATGAAGGTGAGGTATAGGTAGAAAAATAGTGTTGTTAAATGGGTCTTAGGAAAGGCCTAAAAATATGGTATGGCTACAATACAACCTAAAAATAAGTCACATACGATCAAATGGTGTGTGAAATAGACCACATATGTGAAAAATACACTTCCTAGAGCATGTAGAATGAACTATAGGCCTTGAAGGTGTAAAAATTCAAATTCTTGTCTATATATTCACCCCTAAGGTGAAAAACATTTCATTTTCACCCTAGCCTATTCGAATTTAGATATCTAGTTTTTTATGCAATAAGTTGAGAAAAATAGCCCATAGAGGAGCTTAATGTCACGTTTCAGAGTGGGTAAGAGAGCACATAAGGCCACCCCATGATAGACCATCAATGAATAACTTCAAACTCATCATCAATGTTAAATTTATTACATTTATTGCTTCTTTTAGGTTGGAAAATGATGAAGTCACCATTTATGTTTTACACCAAATGATAGCTTCATGTGAAGTTAGCATTCCTAGAAATGACATAATCACCAAAATAGGGTGAAAATCACTAAAATGGTGATTTTTCCATTTTTAAGTGAAGTCACCATCTTTTTGAAAATTAAAAATAGTGATATCACCTAAAAAGGTGAAATATCACTTAATTAATGGATTCATCACTTAAGAAAAGGTCAGCTTCACCCTAGAAGCTAAAAATAGTTGATTTGGGGGCCTAAAAGGGGTCTAACCTCTTGGAGAGGGTCAATTAGGTTTAGTAGGCTAAGCTCAAGCTAAGGTAGCTACATATAGTTAGGTGGTCACTATTTTTTGTGATTGTAGGAGAGAATAACTATCATGACATGTCATGAGTGACATTCACACTATTTGTGGATCCCTTAGTTTAGACAAGGATATGATTTCCTTCTTAAAAACACTAGAAATTTATGATGTGGCATGCATGCTAGTCATCTAAATAATTCAAGCATATTTGAGTGCATTGGTTGAGTGCTAGCACATTGTGATGTCTATAGTCTACTTGCCTATTAGAGAGGCTATTGTGACACTTGAGTATACATGACATATCCTTAAGTTGCCTATGTGTGGATGGAGATTATTTTGGACACCATCAACACAATAATATGTAGTTCTTGATGATCTGTTTAGTTACCAAGGTATCCCCATGTTTCATAATAAAGTCAATATAGACCTTATAGAGACATACGCATACATTCAACTAGATGATTTACTTGTTGGAGATCCGTCACCACCAGTGCTTGTTGACATGGAAGTAGTTATGCTCATGGCCATTGTTAGTGGCATTCTTTTTCCTAATAAGAGTGACATGTAATTTCATATGGGCCTTGGAGGTGTAGTGCATAGTATGCTTGATGAGTCTACATGATTTTATTAGGTGCCAACTATCCTAATACAAATCTACAAAGATATACATATGATAACATACCATGGTGGTTGGAACACCGAACCTTACACTCTTTTGAAGGTATGGGGATGGAAACACATTTAAATTGAGAAACTAATAGGGATGTGTATATTATGGGACCTAGAGGAGCCATTAGCATATGGATGGGCTTAGATAGGAGTGGGCAAGTGTGGGGATAGGGGATATCCCATTATATTGTTAGACGTTCGATGATCTTACACTATAATTTTTCATTTGGAGTCCTTACCTTGTAAATCAATTGTATGGTTCTGAGATGGATGATACATAATTTTCATGATGATTAGATGTTTTTTGACTGGGAGATAGTACCACATTATTAATGTTTGGCCCCAAATAGGTATAAATATAGGATCCACACTGACACAATAGACACTTAGGTATGATTTGATCACTTGTTAAGATTGTTATTTTGTCATCTTATGGCACCAATTGGTAGGTAGATAACCACCTCCCTATTGAATCAATCATCATTAAGAAGTGAGCACATGAGACAATCATGGTACAATGAAAATAGGGTAGTGGAGCTAGTGGAAATATTGCATCTAGTGCTAGATCAACACTTAGCATGCCCATTTTACCTTGTCACTAAGATGTTCTTAAGTGATATAAAAGTGGAGTTAATCTAGTTAGTGAGAGGAGATCTGAGTAGTGAAGCCCTACAAGGTTGATTCTAGATGCTATGTTCACCATTAGAGATTAGACTTTAGTTGGGATGCCTTTATAGCTCCCCATAAACTTGCCTGTGAGCCTTTGGGACTTTAGCAACCTTAAGATGAGCATTTGCTTAGTTTATATTGATTTATTTACTATGTGTTTGAACCCTATTAATGATGAATAGTGTTACATCTAGTGAGTGTTAGTCTGGTTTACGTGGTTTTGGTTATAAGATTAGAATGAGAATGGTTTGCATAATGTTTTAATAGATTAAATGCTTAGATTTATATTATGATTATTGAGTTCCTATAAGCTTTCAACCTAGCCCATTCATGGTGCTTCTATAGTGTATGATGATGTCAATACCTGATAGAGGAATTCTCTAAGTAGAGGAATGGCCTTGTGCCTCATGATGATACTTATGCCAAACCATGATCCTAAACCTAAGTCCTTCATCTAAGTACTCCACTAAACCCCCCAAGTGCCTAACTGATGCCAAGTTAAGGAAATCAAAGGTTTATGCCCATAAATCTATAAAAATACATCATTTAGGATTATGCCCAATAGACAGTCAAATCCTTCCTAGAACATCTTGCACCCATGAACTTGCCATTGCTATTATACTAACCCAACACTAGAATTGCACCATGGCAAAACTATCCTAACACAGGCACTAATCCTTTCTCTATTGTACTTTGGGTGAGTGTATAAGGCTTACACCTTATGTGAAGTGATGCCAACATAGTTGAGTGATAAATGTTGAGTGATATAGGAATAATCAAGGCTTGTGCCATGTTGTAACAAGTCTAGATCTAACAATGGTAACTAGATAAGCTTCTAACAAGGTCTATGACTGAAGATGCCTACTTTTCTATAATGTTTTGGTTCCATTATCGAGATGTGTTAAATTTTGTTGCTATAATGGTACACTAGAATGATGCTTTGACTCTCCCTTGAGAACATCAAGCACTGGCTGAAACAAGTAGAGGATAAATTTTCACTGAGGCACCCAACTTGTAGAGTATATAAATCAAGGAAGTGGGTCTAGAATAATTTGTATGATGCTCTATATGATTTCTTCTTTTGTAAACTACCTGAGCAGGTGTACCGATGGTTGGTTTCTTATGTGACACATAGAAGTTGAAGCTATGGAAAATGACTCTAGTAAATAAAAGAGTGCCTAAAAATGCTTGAGAACTTAGATGCCACTTGGAATAGAGCTAAATATAAATGGTGATAGGGGGTGTTAAATAGTTACATGCTTGAATTTGTAGTATCGACATACTCCTGCCCTGAAGAAGCAAAATATGAGTTCTTACATGAACATATATGCATGTTTGTGAGAGGGTTTGGCACTAAACTCCAGAAGCTAATGGTGGATTATAGATTTGAAATCATGAGAATGGAAGGATAAAGTCATCTTGCATATGAGTAGGGCAACAGGGAAGAAGGGGATGTGTAGGTGAAGTGAAATGGAAGGGGATGAGTAATTTGACACCTAATATCTCAGGAGATAGGATAATAACAAAAGGAGGTGTAGGATGATGGAATATGTGGAAACTAGAAGTGCTGAGAGGACCTATATTGAGTGGGAAGGGCATGGGGAAGGATCTCTTGAATGGAAATAATAATTGAGGGAGGGAAAACTTGAAGCCATAGAATAAACTCCATAATTGATAGGTGAAAAATGCTTGGGGTCCCTATAGAATTTGAGCATCAGAGATGCATCAGATGTACCTACCCCCTTCAGATATGCAGTGTGAGCTCATGCACTAGTTCCCTCAAAGAAAGATGGAAGATTAATAATTGGCCCCATTATCAACCTAGACTTTGACCATTTTGTAGACCTGGACCATAATTTTGTGATTAAACAAGTTATTCCTTATGATGAACTAAATGATGATACATCTAGACCTTGGGGTCCTACCTAACTTGAAAAAATGTGAATACAAGCATTCTATTCTAACCAAATTTAGTGACACAACCTAGGCAATAGCCTAAAGGAAGTGGCTCAGTGCCACTAGTTAGTATTACGGTGCCATCATTATCTATAGTGTCAGTGGTAATGATAGGACCACCACTTAGCCCAGTGGCTAGAGGTATTGGGAGACCACCTCTAAGACAAGTATCAGGGGGAAAAGTACCTCAAATATTAGTTGCTACCCCACCCCAAATTTATTATGAGATGGCCATACATCTACTTAAGTATCAAGGTGTAGAGAATACCATAGAGCATGTGCTCAAGTGTGAACTATAATGGCATGCTCGGGGTATAACCCAGTCTGAGCAAAATACAACCTAATTCATGATAAGTTTACTTGATTGTGCTCATACTTAGTATAGGAATTTTGATCCTAACTAGGATATGGTTGATTATGACACCCTGAAGGAAGCTTTCTTGAAAGAATTCAATAAACCTAAGTTTGAGTAGTAGAGCATCACTGTGCTCAAGGAGATTAACCAAAGATTATTAGAGAGAGTATGCTTGTACAATGCTAGATTCAAGACCCTTATTTACAAGATCTTTTATGATATTCATGCCTCCTAATATGTGTAATGGTTAGTTGGGGGATTTCTAGTACCATTCAAAAGGGAGTTGTCTATGAAAACATTCATAGACCCTCAAGAAGTGATTGAAGTCATAATTAGAGCTGAGGCAGTCAAGAGCATTGACATAGGAATTAGCCCTTTTATAGAGGTGAAAATTACATCTATGGCCTCCCAACTATAGAATATGATTACTAGTTCATATAAAAAAACATAAAGTGGGTTGTGGTGCACTAACTTTGAAATAGAAGGCCATAATAGGAACAACTACCCTCAAAGGATTGTGCGCACATTGCTTCTTAGCTATGAGGTTTATCATGAGGTATATGATGTTCACAATTACCTTTTGTTGCAATGTACTAGTTAGGTTAGTACAACCACCTATTACTAATTATGTAATTCCTATACTCATACCATGGTTGATTGCCACATAATCGATGAAATATGTGAGAACATAGGAAGAAACACATGGCAAATAATGTTAGTAGCAAGAGGTCAGGGATCCTAAAGAAATAAGGTTTATGAATAACAAATTTTAAGCTATGGGATGTAAAGGGGTGATCAAGGTTAACGTGGTGGATGCGATGGAGGAATGTTCCCACCATGATCATGTTAAAAGTGTAGTTTGACTGAGTACTATTAACATGGATACCCTATACATCCAACATGTGGGTATTGTCAATGAACACATAAGGTTGAGGAATGCCTTGACTTATACAAAAAATTGACCCAAGGTAGGCCTGACATAGATAATGGCATATGGATGATTAGGTGTGAGCAAAAAGTGAATAAATGGACTCCAAAGGTGAAACCAATTCACACAGAGCCAATCAAATTACAAGAAACTACTTGAATTAGACTCACCACTCAACCATCAATTGTGCTAATACTAGAGTTACACCTAAAATATGGGGAATCAAGCCATACTGAGTGTATAATGTAGCCTAAACCCAAATCTATGCCTTGTCTAGACCTTACATGCTGAAACTATGTATTATAGTAGGCGATGAGCATGATCTAAAACCTTCAAAGAGAGTTCCAACTAGTATGAGATCTAGAGGCATAAGTTACCACCTCTCACAAGCAATAGGATGGTCATGAGGCTAAATTAAAAGAACTAATGGAGATCTTACACCTCCTAAAAATAGAAGGGATGTCACCCCTTTTAAAGTATTTGTTTTTAGAACATGTAGGACATTAGTCAATTGAAGTTGCTACACTACACATAAAAAGGGTGTGAGAGGTGAGGCATACCTAGAATGTAGAGTATGACCACAAAATTTTAGTGAATGTCACCATCAATGGATGGTCTATCTATGAGGTCTTTATCAACACAAGTACCAAGGTAAATATCCTAACTAAGAACACATGGGAGAAGATGGGTAGGACAACCCTAAGGCTTTCCCTTGATGTACTCTTTATAGCCAACAAGACCCAATTATAACTAATCATAATTTTGAAGGGTACCATTTTAGATACTATGGGCACCAAATTTCACATTAACTTTGAGGTAATTGAGTTGGTTGAAAAACATAACTATCCAATACTTATAGGAAGGATATGGTGCTATGCAAATAATGTTGATATGTAATTCAAGAAGTAATATATGACCTTTGAAAATGGAAATGAAAGGTTAGTGATTCCCCTCTCAAGTGACCAAGGATCCCCTTATGTAGAGGGTATTGATCTTTAGGATGAGATCAACCATATATATAACATCATGGTGTAGGGAATTAAGAATCTCAACCCCACTAATCAAGGATTTCTCTAATGGGAATATGGGTAGTCATTCTTGGATACCACCAATATTACTTGTGACTGATGGGTCTAAAAGGATTGTGAGGCCACTGGTTGTAAATGCCACCTGGTGTGCACAAAAGCATCAAAGCTTGTGAGGACTAGCTAGGTCCATATTAATCACACTCTAAAATGATTGGTCCCTTATGATGAGAAGAAAGGAAAGAAGGTACTTTTCCTGAGTAAAGATAAGATTGTGGTACTACCAAAATTTAAGGGAAGCAACCCAATGGAAAAGTATGTCCATGATCTCAAATCATGCATCCCCAAAGAAATAGATAGAATGGGCGCACTAGTGTATACCTTGAAAAACACTACCACACATTAGTGGGAAGTGCAAAAGTCTAAATTACCAACCTAACAAGATGTGAAGTAACCATTTACACTATATTTGAGAGAAATAATGAGGACTTGGATATATTATCATATTTTAGTGACTCTGATCCCATAGTGTATGTGCACTTATGTGAAGAGACATGGATTGACTATGGTGAAACTAACCCAAAGAACTTATGGGTGCATACCTTATATAGAACTTTGAAGACATGGGTTTGAGTATGGTATGTGCTCAATGAGATCTACCATGAAAAAATCAATTAGGATGCCATTAAGAAGAAGTTTGTGCACACCTTTTCCTTTTCCTCACATAATTTGGAGTTGATTGAGCCACTACAAGTAATTCAAAGGGTAGTGTTTAAGGACATCATGATCCTTGAAGATCACCTAAAAGACATGTTTTATGAGAGAGGGATGACACTCCTAAATTTTTTTGAGGACTAAATGCTCAACAGTGACTTAAGTGAAGAAGATGATGAAACTTGGAAAGAGTGCTACTGGAAAACATTGGTAGATAAGAGAAAGCTCATATGCCAAATAGATGATAGTTCTCCTGGCAAAGAAAACCTAACTCATCTTAACATAGAGACAATTAAAGGAACTTGACAAGTCAAGGACTCACACCAGGCAAATAATGAACCATACCACACACTACTAAAGACCATCAAGGTAGATATCAACATAGAAGGAGAACTAAAGATGACTACTTTGGGTGCCTATTGGTCTAACATATAACTAGCATGCATTATAGGTCTTTGAAAATAATTCTAAGACTTGTTCCCATAGAATTATAAAGATATGAAGGGTACCCACCCATCCCTTGGGAAGATGAGCATAAAGCTAATCAACAGTGCAAAATTGATCAAGAAGAACCCTTATAGGATGAATCCCAACCTTTTCACCAAGGTTAACATAGAGATTGATGCAATTCTAACTACAAGGGTCATTTACCCTATGCAAGAGTTTGAGTAGGTAAGCCTGATGGTGATTAGCATGAAGAAAGATGGGTGTATTTTCATTTTCATCTATTATATAATATTTAATGCCACATGCATCATTGACCCCTTCATGTCTTTTTTCACTAATGATTTTATGGATAACATCATAAGCTGTGAGATCTATACCTTCACTAATGGGTTCTCTAGATACCACCAAATCTAAATTTAGGAGTAGGACAAAATCAAAATAACCTTTGTAATTGAATGGGGTTGTTTTGATTATAACATGATGCCCTTTGGACTCAATAATTCACCATCCATGTTATCTAGAGTGGTGATCACCATGCTTAAAGACTTCATCCACAAGTTCCTACAAGTTTACTTAGATGACTAGATGGTGTATGGCCTCATAAAAGACCATTGTGATAATCAAAGCCTAATGTTTAAGAGGTGTAAGTAGATTTATATATATTTAAACCTAAAGAAGTGCATCTTTGTGACACCCTTTAGAACCCTACTTAGGTACGTCATCTATATATATAGTTTGCTCATCAATCCTATAAAGATTATGATAATCATTCAGCTCCAGACTCCTACCACATATAAAGACATTTGTACCTTTCTTGGACATTATGGGTATTATTAAAGTTCATAAGGAGATATGAAAATACTATGGTACCACTATAAGATTTATTATGCAAGGATGACCCATTCTATTGGGGCAAAACATAAGAGGATGCCTTTGAGACTTTGAAGTTCAAGTTGGCTAGTGCACCTATTTTATAATTTCCTAACTAAATGACCCCAATCCACATCCATGTTGATGCATCTAGATTTATGATTGGAATAATATTGGTGTATCCTAGTGAAGGTAAAATAGATCACCCCATCTCCTTTGCTAGTAGAAAATTGATGAAGGTAGAGAAGAAGTATACCACAACTGAGTATGAAACACTCGTCATGGTCTACATCCTACAAAATTTTATACAATACTTATTGGCAACCCCATTGATCTTATTCATATACCATGAGGTGATTAAGTACCTTATGAATAAGACCATTCTCCATGGGCACATTTGCATATAGATAGTTCTATTTTAATAATTCTAGTTGTCAGTTGTCATCAAGCTTGGAAAAAAAATTGGGCCCAGTCCATTTATCTCCTATAGACTCCAACAATATAGAAGTGCCTATTGAGGATGATATGATAGATACACAAATTTAAAGAATACAACGTGCCCTTGAGGACTTGGTAGAGATAATTGATTTTCTAATACCTAGATCTATGCCCCAAATAATGACCACCAAAGAAAAAAAACAACTCATAGTTTACACTACCCCTTTTTAGCTCATTAGTGGGGAACTACACAAAATAGGTTAAGATGGAATTATACATTGATGTGTATTGGAGAATGAAAGGGAATCCATTTTACTTGAGGTTCATGAGGGGATAGTAGGAGGCCATTATGCAGGAGACATAAGAGCATGCAAGTTATTATAATTAGGGTTATGGTAACCAAGTCTATTTCAAGTTACAAAAGACTATGCCAAGGCATATGACATATACCAGTGCATAGGGAAGTGCAACCATAAAGATGAGATTCACCTCATCCCCATTCTTTCCTAGGTGTAATTCAAGAAATGGGATATTGATTTTGTTGGACCAATTACTCCCTTAAAAAGGTATATAGGCACATAATATATTCTATGCTATGCCCCTAACCTATCACATGTATGAGGATAGGAATATCCAAATTGTGGCTTAATTATCTATTTTTGATGCTATATAACATTTATATATGCATTCATTTAGTTTTAGGTTGGCCTATGGAATAACCATGGCCTAGATAGACTATATATAGGAGGTAGTGTGTAATGGTTTATCATCATATTGTGAATTCTGTTCTTATTGAAGCTTGTGGAGGTTGCCCCCTCAAAATGGCTTATCTATTATCATATATTTAGATATATTTCAGTTATATTTAGATCTACTTCTGATATTCTACTTTCTTATTGAAGTAATTTCATTACAAGTGGTATCAGAGCTGCAGTTTAGGCAATCTTGTGGGTGAAACCCTGATTTTTTTAAATTTGGATATATCTATGAAACGGTTGAAAATTTATCTAAAATGTTTTTACTAGAGGTGATAAATAATTAATTTAATATTCCATTAAAATTTTAGATCATTTGGATTTATTTTACAAAAGTTATCTCCATTTTAGGGTTTTTCATAAAATTGCTCTATAGTGCGCAATTCAAAGAATTTTTCTGAGTTATTTACATTTTTGGAAATATTAAAAAAATTTGGATAGGATTTTTTCTTTGTATTTTTTTATTTGAGGTTGAAATAATTCCAAAATCACTTGGTCAAAGTTGGGTCAAAAGTGCCAATCAGGGTCGACATCGTAAAGCCCTTTTATGGTAGGTCCACAAACTCAGGGCTGAGGAAAGGGTGCTGAAACTCTAGGTAAAAATCCTAAAAAAGAAGAGATGGAGTCATAAGGGGGATGTACTAGATCCTTTATACTAGGGTTCTCTGACATAGATCACAAAGTGAGCCAGCTTGACTATAGTGTGTAAGGCATTCAAAGTGAGGTGCAAGGCATGCAATCTAACATGAAATCCATACAAGATAGTTTGGCAGATCTCATCATGACTTTGAAAGATAATCATTCAAAACATCTAGCTAATGATATTTCACAAACCCACAAGGGTGGTTCTCCCAACTAGTCTACTTTAAATCTAATTACATTACCACAGAGGAACTTGTTACCTAAGGTAGATATGTGCAAATTTGATGGAAAATATCCACTCGATTGGATCAGCCAAATGGATTTTTTTTGATCTACATCAGATCCCAAGTGGACAAAATGTTATCATGGCATCCTTGTATCTTGCACTTGATCAATTCATTTGGTATCAATGGTTGTGTGCTCAAAAGAAAAAGATGACTCTCAGTGTCACCTGGTCAATTTTTATAGAGGAACTACAATTACACTATGGCAATAGTGTGATAGAGAATTACTTCAACCAACTAGAAAAATTGTGATAGACTGGCTCCATCAAGGATTATATTCATCATTTTCAGAACCTATCCTCATGTGTGGAGACAATTTCTGAAGAGAACTTGAATGATCGATTTTTGAGTGGACTCAAGGACCACACTCAACATGAGGTACACATATTTAATCCACTTAAGATTTTTGATTCTATTATCATGGCATGTAGAGCTAAGGAAATATTCATAGTCAACAAAAAGCAGCCATTCACTCACTTCAAACATTGTAGCATATCGATACCAGCATTTCTTCCACCTACCAGATTGACCCCACAACAAATTGAAGAGAAGCGTGTAAAAGGATTAAGTTTTGGTTGTGATATAAAGTGGAGCAAAGGACATAGATGTGCTAAAAAGAAGTTATTCTACATTGAGGGATCCAATGATGATGAAGAAGTTTATGCCTCCAATGATGATGAGGAAGAGATAGAGGAGGTACCTAAAAATTCCCAACCTATAATATCTTGTCATGCACTTGCAATTATTAGCACTCCACAAACTCTTAAGGTGGTGGGTTTTCTCAAGAAATAAAAGGTGACAGTGTTGATCGATTCAGGGAGCACACATAACTTAATCAACCATAATTTAGCCACTCAATTGAACTATTTCATCTACCTAGCACCAAAATTTTAGGTCATGATTGCAAATAGTGGCACAATTAATTCTTTAGGAAAATGCCATAGTATTAAGCTTGCTATGAGTGAGTAAAATCTCAATTATCCTATGTTTTCTATTCCCATGGGTAACACAGACATTGTTTTTGGAGTCCAATGGCTCACATCCTTAGGTACCATTGAGATGAACTTCCAAGAACTATTCATGCACTTTCATTCTGAAGGCAGGGAAATTTAACTACATGGATTACAGGTAAAATATCCATAATTGATTAGCTCACTTCAAATGACCAAGATGCTAAAAAAAGGGGTAGAGGGAATTATTGCATGATTATGTTCCATAGAAGTTCAACCCACACATGCATCTACACATCCTGATCTCTAGATGATTCTTGATGACCACCCATCTATTTTTGGGGCCATGCCAAAAGGACTACCACCAAAAAGAGAACATGATCATGCCATTTAACTTCTTTTAGGGAGTCAACCACCAAATATCAGACCATATAGATATCCATATGCACAAAAGAGGGAAATCAAAAATTTAGTCCATGTGATTCTGGAGGTAGGGATCATCAAGCATAGCCAAAGTGCATATTCATCACCAGTGGTCATGGTGCAGAAGAAGGATGACACATGTAGAATGTTCCCAGATTATAGGGAACTCAACAAGTACACCATCAAAGATAAGTTTCCTATTCTAGTAATTGATGATTTACTTGATGAGTTGCATGGTGCTAATTATTTCAAAAAATTGGATTTTCACTTGGGGTACCATCAAATTAGAATCAAGGATGAAGATGTTCATTAAACTACTTTTAGAATGCATGAGGGCCATTATGAGTTTTTGGTAATGCCATTTGGTCTTATAAATGCACCATCTACTTTTCAGAGCTTGATGAACACTATTTTTAGGCCTTTTTTAAGGAATTTTATGTTAGGTTGTGGAGCTAAAAGCTTCACTAATGCAAACATGGAGGAGGTTGCTGAGTTACAGAGAAACTGACATTGACAGTGCAACTGACGTCGATCATCTTTAGTGTTCATAATAACCGATGTCGGTTATGGGTCGACCGACATCGGTCAGATAGGGAACTGACATCAGTAGCTTGTGTGTGCATGTGTTTGCATGCACTTCTAGAACTGGTCTTATTTTAGATGAATAGTTTATTTGCATGTAAAAGACTAATTTTAGTCTTGAGTCTGTGTTTCTAATTATTGTAATTAGAGGTCTAATTATTGTTTGCATGGGATCTATATAATAGACTCATGGGGCTGTATTGTAATCAAGGACAAGGAAGAGATCCTTCCAATTGTAAGATCTAGGTTTGCAGGTGTGCAAGACCAGGTTGATCTGTAGGTTGTGTAATATCAGGTTAGATCTACATGGTAAGTAAGGTCAGTTGATTTGCATGTTGTTGCAAGTTCAAGGGAGATCTACTTGGAGTACTTTGAGTACTTGTGTACTGGCAATATTGTTATTGACTGGTGGAGGATACAACTTTGTGTTTGAGTTGTGGTTGTAATTGGTTGTGAGAGAAAGAACTCTTGAGGGAGATTTACTGGTATGCCCTAGAGGTGTGGGAAGAGTGTAACTTCTTCATTATATTTCCTTTTGGAATGAGTTGAATACAATTGTGTATTGTCTCTCAAATTTTGTGTTGTTTTTGATTTCTAGTTACTTGTTACTTCTAGTTTAATTTCGTGTTTAGTTACTTATACAAGGTAATCAATCGTGCTCCTAATCTTGACAAAGTGGTATCAAAGCTAGGGTTTTCAGGTTCATAGAGCCTGGTTCGGAGCAGGTTTGTGTTTGATTACATGTCACTCTTAGGGGTTTTTGATTGAGTGGGAGTATAGCAATGGCAGAAGAAAGTAAGCTAAGAATGGAGAAGTTTAATGGAAAGAATTACCAATTATGGAAGATGTAGATAGAAGATTATCTGTATCAGAAAGATCTATACTTACCATTGGGTGGGGTTGCAGGCAAGCCCATAGATATGAAAGATGAAGAATGAAAGGTTCTTGATCGGAAGGCTCTGGGATCTATAAGGTTGAGCATGGCATTGTCTGTGATTTCTAACTTGCTAAGACAATGGTAGAGTTAATGGGATCTTTGGCAAATTTATATGAAAAACCCTCAGCTTCGAATAAGGTATTTCTTATGAAGCAGTTTTTTAATTTGAAAATGTTGGAAGGTGGATCTATACACAGTCATCTTAGTGATTTCCATGGTTTGGTAAACCAGCTAGTTTTAGTCAATATAGTTTTTGATGATGAAATTAAGGCTCTCTTAATCTTATGCTTATTACCTAAAAGTTGGGATAGTTTGGTAATGGTAGTTAGTAATACTGCATCTGCTTCAAATATCTTGAAAGTTGATGATGTTGTTAGTGTAATCTTGAATGAGGAAATTTGTAGGAAAAGCATAGGTGAATCATTAGGGAATGCTTTAAGTGTTGAAAGTAGGGGAAGGCAAAGAGAGAAGATCGAGCAAGGGAGATCAAGGTCAAAGATAGGCAGGAGATCCAAATCTAGGTATGGCAAAATATTCTTCTAGAAATGTGGAAAGCAAGGGCATGTAAACAAAGATTGTAGGTTGGTTGAAGATAAACATGAAGGAAATGAAGAAGCAGATGTTGCAGATATTTTTGCATAGGATGCTCTTGTATGTTCCTTGGATAAAGTGGAATCTTGGGTTTTAGATTTTAGTGCCTCTTTCCATGCAACCCCAAATAGATAATTTTTCCATGAATAAGTCCAAGGAGACTTTGGAGAGATTTATTTAGGGGATGGTAAGCCTTGTCAAATGGTTGGCAAAGGGAAAGTGTAGCTGAAATTGCAGACGAGCAACACATGGGTGTTGAAGGAGGTCATGTATGTCCCAATCCTGAAGTGGAACTTGATTTCTGTTGGAAAGTTGGGTGATGAGGGATGCACAGTAACTCTCACAGTAGACTCTTGGAAAGTTTCCAAGGGTGCACTTGTTTTAGCAAGAGGTAAGAAAGTAGGTACTCTTTATCTATTTACTTGTATTACTGATTCTCCTTCTGGTTTATCTACTTCAGTTGTAAATTTGAAGATGTGGCTTTATAGGCTTGGTCACATGAATAAGAAGGGGATGCATGTTCTTGAGTCAAAGGGTAAGAGTTTAGATTTGGAAAGCATAGATCGAGATTTTTGTAAGTAATAGAAGAAGGTGAGGTTTCTTAAAACACATGCTACAAGAAAGGATCGGGTCTATTGCACAAAGAGGAAATCTGATGTTTTTGACAAGACAGGAAAGCCTTGGTTTTCCAAGAGAAGATGATGGATAGAGATCAGTCACAGGGGATGAATAATTTTGAGCAGGGCAGTTTGGATAGGGTTTTGATCCAAGGTAAGCTTGCAGGTAAAAAGTCATCACTCAGGAAAACACAATTATCGACGTCAGTCAGGTGGAACTGATGTCAAATAGGCAAGTACCAATGTTAGTCATGTGTAGATTAGAGTCAGTGGTGTCAGGCAGGTGGCAACTGACATCAGTCAGGGAACCAACATCGGTGACTAGGTGGACACTGACGTCGGTTAGGGAATCAGCATCGGTGATCAGGTGGGATCGACATCGGTTGGGTGTAGACTAGGGTCAACCAGAAAATGGATTTTGGGTGGATAGCAAGCTGTTAAGGGGTCTCAAATGCCCATGAGGAGGATTGAAAGTGTAAGTATGCCTCAAATTCATTAGTCCCCTTCTTTAGACTACTTTTTGCTTACTAATGGTCAAGAACTAGGAAGTTTTAAAGAAGCAGAGCAGGTAGAATCCAGGAAATAGTGGGAGCATGGCATGAATGAGGAATTTGATTCCTTGGATGAAAACCAAATGGGAGATTTGGTAGAGTTGCCATCTAGAGAGAAAGCACTGAAAGATAAACGGATTCCTAGGTTAAAGAAGAGAGATAATGGACACGTGAGACAGAAGGCCAGGTTATATGGTCTTGAGCAAGCTGTAGGACAATGGAGGTTTGACAGGTGTATGACAAAGCATGGCTTTAGTCAATGTCAATATAACCATTGTGTTTCCTTTACTAGGTTGGATAATATTAGCTACATTATCTTGTTACTGTATGTAGTGTGTATGCTTGTTGCAGGGTCACACATGCAGGGAGTTGCTGAGCTAAAGGTAAAGTTAGTTCAGAGGTATGTCATGAAGAATTTGGGAGCAGCAAGATTCTTTGGCATGATTTTCCCTAGAGATAGGGAAGATCATAGGTTGATGCTGTCTCAAGATGATTGTGTGAATAAGGTAGTAGTGAGGTTCAAGATGTAGGATGCAGAACCGGTTAGCACACCTATGGATGGACAGTTCACAGAACAGTGTCCCAATTCACATGATGAGGTGAAGTACATGTTTACTAGACCTGATGTTGCCTAAGAAGTGGGTGTTGTCAATGAGTTCATGGCCAATTTGGGAAAGAAGCACTGGAAAGTAGTTCAGTGGGTTCTCAATTATCTAAGAGGGACCAACAATAGGTTAACATGTTATGCAGGGTCAAGCACTTCGGATGTGGCAGGGGACTTGGATGACAGGCGTAGCACCATAGGATGTATGGTGGTTGGTCTTCAAGATTAAACTTGAAGAGGGATACAAGCTAGAAAACAAATTAGATGATGTACAGGTATAGGTACAGGTGCAACTGTTTATCTCCAAGTGGGAGATTGTTAGGTTGTGGAGCTAAAAGCTTCACTGATGCAAACATGGAGGAGGTTGCTGAGTTACAAAGAAACCGACGTCAATAGCACAATTGATGTCGGTCATCTTCAGTGTTCATAATAACTGATGTGAGTTATGGGTTGGCTGACATCGGTCAGATAGGGAACCGACGTCGATAGCCTGTGTGTGCATGCATTTGCATGCTCTTCCAGAACTGGTCTTATTTTAGATGGACAATTTGTTTGCATGTAAAAGACTAATTTTAGTCTTGAGTCTACATTTCTAAATATTATAATTAGAGGTCTCATTATTTTTTGCATGGGATCTATATAATAGACTCATGGGGTTGTATTGTAATCAAGGGCAAGGAAGAGATCCTTCCAGTTGAAAGATCTAGGTTTGCAGGTGTGCAAGACCAAGTTGATCTACAGGTTGTGCAAGATTAGGTTAGATCTACATGGTAAGTAAGATCAATTGATTTGCAGGTTGTTGCAAGTTTAAGGGAGATCTACTTAGAGTACTTTGAGTACTTGTGTACTGGCAGTATTGTTACTGACTGGTGGAGGGTACAACTCTGTGTTTGAGTTGTGGTTGTAATTGGTTATGAGAGAAAGAACTCTTGAGGGAGAATTACTGGTATGCCCTAGAGGTGTGGGAAGAGTGTAATTTCTTCATTCTATTTCCTTCTAGAATGAGTTGAATACAATTGTGTATTGTCTCTCAAATTATGTGTTGTTTCTGATTTCGAGTTACTTGTTACTTCTGGTTTAATTTCGTGTTTAGTTGCTTATACAAGGTAATCAATTGTGCTCCTAATCCTGACATTTTATGCTAGTTTTATTTGATGATGTATTGATTTATAGTCAGACATGGGAAACACATCTGCAACATGTGAAATAGGTGTTGATAGTTTTGGAGAAGCATTAGCTTTATGCAAATCCATCTAAATGTGATTTTGGAGTACAGGAGGTAGAGTACCTAGGTCACATTGTTTCCCATGAAGGTGCCAAAGTTGATCCCTAGAATATCAAAGCTATGATGGAATGGCCCATGCCAAAAACTCTCAGAAACCTCTGAGGTTTCTTAGGACTAACATGTTACTACCAAAGATTTGTGAAAGGTTATGGTATCATAGCAGCTCCAATCACTACATTGCTCAAGAAGGATTCCTTCCATTGGAATGATGCCACCACCAAAGCATTTCAGAAACTAAAAGTAGCTATGTGTACCACTCCAGTTTTGGATACTCCAAACTTCTCAAAGACATTCACTATTGAATGTGATGCTTCTGGATCTAGGTTGGGAGTAGCACTAATGTAGGAAGGAAGACCCATTGTAATTGAGAGTCGTCAATCCGAAGGTAAGAATCTATAAAAACCTATCTATGAGAAAGAAATGATGGCTATTCTTCATGTAGTTAAACAATGGAGGCCTTATTTGATGGGTAGACACTTTAAGGTGAAAATGGATCATGATAGTCTTAAATACTTTTTGGAGTAAAGATTATCATTTGAGGAACAACAAAAGTGGGTAGCCAAAATGTTGGGTTATGATTTTGAAATCATCTATAAGAAGGGTAATGATAATGTAGTAGCAGATGCACTATCCAGATGAGATACATCCACAGAGGCATTACTTTGTGTAATGTCCATGTTGCAAGTAGATTGGGTGGATGAAGCTAGGTTAGAATGGGAGCAAGACAAGGATACCCAAGTTCTGATTCAAAATCTCTATCAAGGTAATTTATCCTCTGAAAAATTTAAATGGAAAGTTAATGTCCTCTAGTATAAGGGTAGGTTATAATTGTGTAAAAATTTAGAGCTTAAGCATAATATTCTTGAGGAGTTGCATGCATCTCCAATTGGGTGACACTCAGGGTTCTTGAAAACTTATCAAAAAATTAAGAAAGAATTATTTTGGGAAGGACTCAAGGGAGATTTACAATTTTTTTTGGCAAAATGATTGATATGCCAATAGAATAAAGGTGAGATAGTTAAGACCCCAGGTCTGTTACAACCATTAGTAATTCCTAGTCAAAGGTGGGGGTAGGTTTCTATGGATTTCATCACAAGGTTGCCTTGTTTTGAAGGTAATAATGTTATCTTCGTCATTTTGGATAGACTTACAAAATATGCCCATTTTTGTGCTCTCTCACACCCATTTTTAGTAAGTACAGTAGTAACTATTTTTCTAGAAGTAGTTCTAAAATTAAATAGAACCCCAAAAATAACTGTAAGTGATCATGATCCTATTTTCACTAGTAATTTCTAGACTAAAATAATTTCCTGTTTGGGTACTCAACTAGTTCATAGCTCATCTTACCACCCCCAATCTAATGGATAAATAGAAGTGGTTAATAAATGTTTAGAGGGGTATCTCTGCTATTTTTTATTAGATAAACAAGAACATTGGGTTAAATGGCTACCACTTACAGAATGGTGGTATAACACATCTTTCCATACCTCTTCTAAAATGTCTCCATTTCTAGCACTATATGGTTACCATCCACCTTCTATCACTTCTTCATTAAAGGTGCAAACCAAAGTTCAAGATGTGGAGGATCACATTAAAAATCAACAAGAGGTTTTGGCTAGTGTGAGAGAGACTTTGGCCTTGGCACAAAATAGGTTGAAGCAACAAGCAGATCAACATCGTAGTGAGTGAAATTTTGAGGTTGATGACTGGGTATTTGTACATTTGCAGCCTTACAAGAGATGTCCTTGAAGTAATAGAAAAATGACAACAAACTTACTCCTAAGTATTATAGCCCTTATCAGGTTCTATATAAAATTAGAAGTGTGGCTTACAAGCTTGAGTTACCTCATTCATCTCGCATACACATAGTAGTTCATGTTTCCTATTTGAAGGTCATTGGATATAAAATTTCAGCCTAGATAGAGCTCCCAGAACTAGATTAAAAAGGATGCGTCATTTTGGAACCAGAGAAGATTCTCCAAACACGTACTAAGAGGTTGAGAACTAGAGAGATTAGGGAATATCTGATCAAGTGGAAGAACATGAGCAATGAAGATGTAACTTGGGAAGGTGAAGATTTTTTGAAACAACATCCAGAGTTTTTCAACATTGGGGACAACATTGGTTTGAAGGGGAAGGGCATGCTATGCCCCTAACCTATCACATGTATCAGGATAGGAATATCCAACTTATGGCTTACTTATCCCTTTTTGATGCTATATCACATTTCTCTATGCATTCATTTAGTTTTAGGTTGGCCTATGGAATAACCATGGCCTAGATAGACTATATATAGGAAGTAGTGTGTAATGGCTTATCATCATATTGTGAATTTTGCTCTTATTGAAGCTTGTGGAGGTTTCCCCCTCAAAGTGGCTTATCTATTATCATATATTTGGATCTACTTCTGCTATTCTACTTTATTATTGAAGTAATTTCATTACATTATAATGACCATTAACTATTTTGCCAATTGGGACAAGGCTACACCAACAAAAAAATGCACATCCACCATGGCTATAAGGTTCACATGGGAGAACATCACAAGCCACTATGGGTTCCCACTCAACTTGACTAGCGATAAGGGCACACACTTCATTAATGAAACTTTATAGATCCTATTGATAAAATACATGGTGGCATACCATAAAATGATACCTTATCATACCAAAGAAAATGCATAAATAAGGTACTCAATAAGATCCTAGGGATGTGCCTCATGAAGATATGTAATGTTGGTTTAAAATATTGGGATGATGGAGTGTCAATAGTGCTATGGGCATACTGCACAACCTATAAGTGCCTGAATAAGGCTACACCATTTCAACTAGTATTTGGCACCGAGGTAATTCTATTGATGGAGTTATTGGTGCCATTATTGCATATCATAGAAATTGGTTGATTAGATGACCAAGAATAATTGAATGCAAGGTTGGAGGAATTAGAACACTTAGATGAGGTGTGCACATAGGCAAGGTGGAGCTAGTAGATAGAGAAGGTGTTCCAAAATATATAGAATGACAAGCACATCAAGCACAAAGTACTAACTAAAGGATCATTAGTTTTTATATATGACTCCAAGTACCTCAAGCACTTGGGTAAGCTATTGATAAGGTGGATGGGTCTATATGCCATCCACCATATATTAGAGACTGGCACATGTAAGATGCATACATGATTGGGTGAGATGTTCCCTGGGTATTTAAAAAATAACTAATTAAAGCCTTATAGGCAATAAGATGGCACTTATGCCATCAAACATTGGCTCCCTAGTCATGAGTTTGTGGTATTGTGTGAGAAGAATAAAGTGTGGCATAAGCCAAATAGTTCTCGATGAATTTAGTGTGTTGTTTTTTTTATAGGGATAAGTGAATAAGCATCACTTTAAATCTTTCTAGTAAAATTCTTCTAGCACCTTCACATATAATTCTATCTAGGTAAGTCAAGCATAGATGCTTTCTAAGCACCTGAGGCTAGACACCTAAGTTATGGAAATGTGAAGTTTTCTAGATTTAAACATAAGGCACACCAAATATTTGAGCACAAGATTCAAAAAACATAGCACCTTGAGACTTGTAGGATGATTATTTTGGTGTTTCCACACATAATACTAGTTGAGTGAATTAAATGAGGTTACTTCCTAAGAACCTATAAACATACACCTAAGTCTAGATGCATGGGACTCACTAGACTTGGAAAATGGGAATACCAAGTGATGAAGAAAGATACACAATATACTCATGTGTAAGTGGAGAAAGAAAGGTGCAAAGGGTGATAAGAGTACAAGACACCTAGAGAATGAAGTGATGGAGGGCTCGTGCAAGGGATTTTTATGGGGTAGGATATGCCAAGATAAGAGACAAAATAATAGAGAAATCAACCAAGAAAAGAAAGTGTGTGTGAAATGGAAGTGCAACATGAAAAAGAAATGGGACCATGGAGGTTAAATCATGTGCATATGAGGCATTATGCCTAGGTTTCCATAAGGAAGGTGAAGGTCACACCAAATAAAAAAAGTGTAAGAGAAACATCGTTAGGACAAACTAGTATCCACCCAAAGTAAGGTAGGAAGGGATAATTTGAACCATACATTACTTCACTAAAATACTATTAGAATAATTAATTGAGGTAATTATGGAAGAACAAATATCTACATTAATTGCATGTGTGATAGAATATTTTTGTGGATTTCATGGGTTTTGGCAAATCCCAAGAATTCTAGGCATCACCACACCATTAAACAGTTGTAATTAAGATGGTATCTAAAATTAGGGTATGAAATAGAAAGATACCAATTGTTTTAGGTTACATACCTTAAGATAATGTGAATGCATAAAAAACTAGAGTGAATCAAAATTGAAGTAAAAAAATGCTACTATAGTGAGACTTTGAGTACCCCTAGATGCCAAAAGTAAACAATTTCATAAAGGGAGAAGTTGTAATCTCTTTGAGATTAGCATATAAAAGTGTAAAAAATGGAGTGTACAAGAACAAGGCAACAAAAAATAGGAGTGACATTGAGGCCACCATTGAATAAAAGTGAAGCTTGAGAGTCGAGTCTCAATCATAGATCTCATGACTATGAGGTGTACCTATTTCCAAACAAGTTTTCGCTTTTCACATTCAAAAGAGAAATGAGGAAATAAGATAAAAGGTCTAGGGCTTGTACGTACCCAGATATAGTTTTACGTACCAGATTCAGATGATAGCAGGAACTCCTCTTTGGTTGTGGAGGATGACACCTGTAGAAGAAAGAGACTAAAACATAGAAGTTGTTAGATGGCTAGAAAGTGGACTACCAAGCAAAGGCTTGGTCCTAAAAGTGCAAAGACTTCTTAGGGGATGACAGTCCACTGATAAAAAATAGAATATTCATAAAAATAGAAAATGATAAAGACAAAATGAAATAAATAAAAGTAAATGCATACCTGTTATGCAGCAATCTACCTTGCATAGTCACCGACATCGGTGGTTCTATCAACGTCGATCAAGGAAGGTCACCGACGTCAGTTAGTCTGCCGACGTTGATAGGGGCAATGGTTAAGGTCGATCGGGGAAATGGCCTGGGATAGGTTTTGGATGGGTTTTTGGATTTGCAGAATGGCCTAAAGATTTGTCTAGATGATCTAAGAGCTGTTTAAGAATTTGAGAACTTGTTTGGATAGTTTGTGCAGGGCTGTGAGGCAAGAGGTATGGTCAGAATAGGGGATCAGAGAGAGGATAGGGTGACAGGGAGACAGGGATTAGAGAAGGCCTTTCAGCCTCTTAGGGAAGGGCAGGTTGAGTCTGAGCAGTGGGCTGGTTAGCAGATAAATTAAAAAGAAATACTAAAATGAAAAAGGTAGTAAAAATACTTATCTCTTTGCTTGCTGAAGAGGGAGTGCAGAAGACCTGTTGCTGATGCTATTGATGGACCTGCAATGCCAAGAGCCTCAAGCTGTTCCTGTAGAGTACTTATAGATGGTGATGTTTGCTGTGCGAGAGGGAGAGAGAGAGAATTCAAATGCTGGGATGCCAAAGAGTTTTTGTTTGTAGGGGGGAGAACAGAGGTCAGAACATAGTTTTAAGGGTAACCAATGCCGACAGAACCGCCGACGTCAGCCGCATACTGACTGACATCGGCGGTAAAAGAATGGGGACAGAGGCTAAAATTAGCCTCTGTCCATTCTTACACATTGCCAGGGTCAAAATGGTCATGGGAAAATGGTTGAGAGGGGCTTAAATGGATGCGAGAGGAAGGGCTAAGGTGGGATTTGGGTCATTAAGGCATGGCATGAGGTGAGGGGATTTAAGGGAAGGAATTCGAGGTGGCATGGGTGAGGTGGCAAGGGGACAAATATTTGATTATTTTAATTTTAAATTGAGGGGGCTTAGGACAAGTGTTAGGAAATGGACCAAGGGGACCAAGGGGGGAGGATGACCAAAGGGGTAGACATGATTTTGGTGTCTACATTTGCCCCTTTTTGTCTTGTTGGTTATTCTTAATGAACTGCAAGACAAAAATAGGAGTAAATTACCCTAGGTATGGGATGAGTTATTCCCCCTCAAAGCGGGAGTCAAGGGAAGGGAACCTAAGATCGAGTGTCGATTTGACAGAGAGATGGATAAGGAAGGTGAAGATTGAGTGTGAATGTTGTAAAGGTTGTGATTGTGCGTATACCACACCACGTGGTAGGTAGGTCAAATTATCATGGTCAAGGGTCAAAGAGTGCCATAATTGAAACAACCGGTCCCCAATGTTTAGTCATAGCTGTTTGGGTTATTCAATCCAAGCTATAGCTCCAATGGGTCATCGTGTTCCAGGTATCCCAGGCTCAAGAAGTGCTCCTAGAAAACACAAAAAAGGTCACAAGCAGTAGGGATCAACTTGCTCGTGATCCAATACTTGCGAGGGTCGGTGATAACTTGCTAACTAGGCATGAGGTAGCAAAGTTAATCAAAACAACCAAGGTAGAGGTGTCTCAAAAGTGGTCAGAGGAGATGGGCATGATTTCCAAGGTTGTGGTCGAGGCAGGTGGAGGTAAAAGTGATCTCAAGTGTGCCTTAGGAGGCTAAGATGACTTCTACTGTGAAGGCAAGTTGATTGGGGGCATGATTTTGGGCATTGTGAAGAAGTCAGAGGGTTGAAGCCTATCGACGTCAGTGATAGAATCGATGTCGGTGTCCCAAAGTGATCGACATCGACAAAAATTGGCCGACATCGGTGGCATAGGGCATGATTATGCCGACGTCGGTGACATGCCAAATCTGACAAAATTGGGTTGCCAGCCCACCAAAAGTCATTTGTGATTATTGACCAAGTGAGAAAAGTGAGCTCTAGATTGACTGAGTGAAAGTGACATTTAAGTGACCAATTTAGCAGTGTGAGGTGTCAGAGTGAGATTGGCAAAGAGAGGGAGCGATTTAGATGGGGATTGGAGGTTGAATAGTTGATTGTGGGCTAGGAGGAGGTTACAGAGAAAGTGAGACAGAGGGAATGGCAGAGGGTGGAGGAGGCTCCACTGGAGGTCCACCACTAGTGGCACCCATTGTGCCACCACGATGGCGATGACGAGATGAGGTAGGAAGTGTTATGAACTCTGTTTGGTTTGGCTTTGAATTGGTTTTTGTTTTTGAAATTTTGATATTTTTTAGCTAAAAATTGAGGGGGAGGGGTAGCTAGGAGGGTGGGAAGGGTAGGTAGGTCATGTTAGGGTGTTTTAGGAAGGTTTTGGGGGAAAAGGGTGGCTATTGGGGGAAGCCCTAATTTTTAGGGTTCACCTCGTTTGACTGTTGGGCCGAACCAGTCATTAGCGTCGACTGACCAGCAGCTAACATCGGTCACTTTCCTGTCAGCATCGGTCACTATGTGATCGATGTCAGTTAGGTAAGTGCCATCATCAGCATGTAAACTAATGTCAGTGGTTGCCTGGTTTGAGAGAGTTTATAAAATTGCCAAGTCAAGGGGTCAAAGTTGTGCCAAGGGATTCTCGAGTGTCAGGATAGCCATAGCCGGTCAGGTAGATGGTTAAGTAGATAGATGAAAGGGCAAATGGGTGAGCTAGGTCTCCCAAAAGGGAAAAAGAGTCATGGGGATTAGGAGTCACATTGACATGGGTTTGATTATTAGATGTAGGTGAGGCAGATGCTGATGCTATGGGATCAATTGCCGACATTACTGACGTGGATGCATCGAGACATCACCGAGGAGGAGTGGGCACAGATGAATGCAGTGGGACTCGATGGGATGTGATGATACTATTAGGTGGTGAGGGATGTGAGCCTAATGGTGGCTCTAATCAAGTGATGGGATCATTCCACCAACACCTTCCACTTGTCGACAGGGGAGATGATAGTGATAGTTGAGGATGTGTGCCAAATTTTGTGGCTACCAGTACATGGAGCAAACCTATATGCGTGCTTGAGAGAGGTGCATGATATACCCATGGTGATATTGTTTGGTGAGCATGCGGCTGAGGCAAGTTATCACTCAGCTAGTTTTGCATATGAGCCATTGTATGTGGTAGATGAGGATGCACATCGGCTGGCCATCTTGATGATGATTGGCATTACAGTCTATGCACTGCCAAATGCAGAGGGAGGTAGGTTTTTGATTGCTATGACTAGGGTTTTGATAGAGATGATAGAGTAGCAGATAGTGTTTGCCTGGGTACTCATCTTTTTAGCCTAGGTATATAGAGAGCTATGGGGCATCAGTCAGCGGCAGTGGTATAGTCTGTGCATGGGCCACCTCCTACACTGTTGGGTATATGAGCATATTGTGGTCACTTAACCTCTCGGCCTCCCAATGGCAATTCAAGCCAGCTTCAGAGTTAGCTTTAGGTGATGGCATGAGGTCATGGCATAGACTCAGATGGATGGGGTAGTCAGAGATATCGACTATTATAGAGGGGTACTAGAGGCCTTGATCCCAATAGATATCGTCTGGAGACCATACTTGGTATATCTAGCTTTCAGAGACCAGGGAGAGTAGCTAGTTGGAGTGTAAATCATTAGATGGGTTAAGGGCAGGTGAGTCAGCGAGCTTGAGAGGGTATCGGTAGAGAGAGTGTGGTGCCAATTTGGGTTGCTTCAGGATGTGCCGCCCACCTTCCCACTGTATAGATGAGATGATATAGAGGTGCCACTCCCACTATCAAAGGAGACAGAGGGGCCAGATTTTGAGGAGTTACCAACAGGGCCTGGGGTAATAGATCCAGGGTGCACAGAGGCCTACTTGACATGGTGGATAGGGCAGTACACATGGGTACAAGTGGGCCCACAACCTGATCTATAGGCTATTATCAGAGACAGGGATATAGCGAGGCAGGAGAGGGATGCTGCCATCTAGGAGAGGGATGCAGCACGAAGACAGGTGACCATTTTATAGGGTCAGTTGGCCACAGCCCAGGCACAAACATTGGAAAGACAAGTTTTTGGAGGATAGGGTCTGATGTAACATCCACATCAGCAACCAGTTCAGCAGCCCACACAGTCAGTGTTAGTGCAGCTAGGGTTTTCAAGCTACAGGGTTCAGTGTAGGGCACGACAACATGTTTGATGGGTCCACCGCAGATTGTATCTATAGTGAGATACAATGATGCGCTAGATGAGATTACATATTATGAGGGGGCCATCAAGGGGTTCCCTTAGATACAGTGATACTTTGAGATGAGGGTAGAGCTGAGCTGACAGTGGTCTATGTCACGGGTGACGACTTTAGGGTCTCACAGGTGACGCAGATTAGAGGGTAGAGATGATACAACATCTTCTCGACTACCACCACCACCACCATAGCCACAGCCTTGAGGGCAGAGTTTGATATGATGTATATACTGGCCTGCGTGCTGTTGATGCGAGATGTACTTTATTTTTTGAGAGAGAGAGACAGATTGTACCATTTTAAACTTTGATGGACAGATATATATGATGAGATTTTGGTTTATTGATGTGTTATGGATGTTTTTAGCATTTCTCATATGTTTTAATGATATATGCCTAATGTGATGATGTTGATTATGATGATACTTAATGATTAATGTGATGATGTTTTATGATTATGATGATGGTGCTTTGATTTTGTTAATGATTATGAAAATATGTGATTGTTTGTGATGTGATTGGCAGGTGACGAAAGAATGTGATGGAAGAAATGTGATGAAGGAATGGCTGAGCTAACCCCAGAAGACCCCATGTCAACTGAGTGCTACCTACATAGCCCCTGTTGTTAGGGCCTTAGGCATATGTAGTTCTCCCCAAAGGGAGGAAGGGTCAAAGTGGTCTATGGTCATGGACGAGGTTAAGTCATGGTCAAAGGTAAGATAGTTTGTCCATCAGGTAGACAAATAAACAAGGGTGGTCGAGCTAACCCTAGGATATGTCATGTCATCTGAGTGCTACCTACATAGCTCCTATTGTTAGGGCCTCAGACCAATGTCATTCAGGCTAGGAGTCAAAGTCGGTCGATAGATTGGTTGATGATCAGTTTGGTCATGTGTTGAAATGAAGAGAAGAAGATGTTACATCCTTTTCCAAATGGTGTATTCTGTAACATTGGTTGAGGGGTCTTTCATCCCTAGCAATTTTCCATATTTGTGATGGATGTATGCTAAAAATGAATTGAGTCTATTTATGCTTTAGCAAGTAATGGTTTATGCTTAACATAAATTGTGTGGGCGATAGTTTCCATGTGTATTGGTGTCCATAGAAACTATGTGAAATGGACTATGTCATGTATGATGTCATAATGTCATGTTGTTGGTCTGAAAATGTTGGGTTGAGTTGGTTTGACAAATGATGTGGTTGAATGTGACCAAAGTGTGAAAAAAAAGTGAAAGGCAAATTGCTCTTTCATTGACATGGACCAGAATGACAGCATAGATAGGGGTTGCTAGAACCAAGAGCCCCATTCATGCATTGCATCGTTGACCATTGGTTGTGTTAGAGAAGTAATCGAATCATTTTGACATTAAAATGAGCTCGAAGTCCCTTGAGTAGGTGATGTGATAAGAGGAGAGGGTAACCCATTTTAGAGCAGAGAGAACCTTGCCCCCTTTTTATAGGAGACCTTGAGATGACTACAAGCCACATCCATGACCCTTTTTTTGGCAGACTGATCAATGCGGGAAGTCCACATAGAGATGTCATTTGCTTTGTGGTCATTTGTGAAGCTGATCAATGTGGGAAGCTTCTAAAAGAGTGCTATTTGTAGTAAGATTTAGTCTTAGCCATCCTTCGAGGGAGTGGTCTATATTTTTGCTTTTTATATGTTTGAGGGATTTGAATAGCTATCCTTCGAGGGAGCAGTCTGTCCTTTTGATTTTGTGACCTTTGATATTTTGACATCTTGATTTATTTTTGACAAAATTTTGAGTCATGGACAAGACTATAGAAGTTCAAGGGCTCCTTTTTATTAGGACAAAGCATCCATACTTTATAAAAGGGTTATAGAGGATTTGTTTAGGGGAATAGGGTTGAAAGAAATGAGGATTAAGAGGATGGGGATTGCCCAAGGGATGAGCTCAAGTTAAACGTCAAGTGAATGAGTAATCGACTAACAGTAGAATGGTCGCAGATGCAAGGCATTAAAGAGCTTAGGTTCTGATAAGTCCTTGGTCCATGCTTGTGCATGATGATGTAAGGTCTGAGCCAATTTGGAACAAACTTGTCTTTGTTTACTTCTTTCCAAATTGGTCACGTGTTGGTTGATGCTTGGTTGGTTGATATGGTCACTGATTGGTTGAGACTGGTTGAATGTTTGGTCAAGGGTCAGGTCGATGGATATTTGGTCAATGATTGGTCAATGGTTGGGTTGAATGTTTGGTTGAGGTTTGGTCAAAATTGGTATTTGGTCGATGATTGGTCGAGATTGGGTCAATGGCTTGGTCAATTGATATTTGGTCAAGGATTAGTCGATATCATGATTAAAAGATCGGTTGATGTTTGGTCAAGGTTTGGTTGAGGTTTGGTCGATGGTCTGGATGATTGTTATTTGGTCAAGGTCGGGATAGTCGGTATAAAGTTGAACTCCCCCCAGTCATTTTGTGGTAGGAAGAATGTCTAACACCCAGTGCAGATGATTAATGGGTTAGATAAATGAGATGGGGAGAAGACGAGAAGGAGAGACCTGGGTACCCCACCTGGTGGATAGGTCAGGGATTCCAAGTGAATGGTGTTTAGGTAGTGAAAAAGCTAGGAGGGATGGAAACCACTGACTCTGTAGGTGAAGGGGGGAGAATAGGTGAGCTTGGGGGAGACTGGTCGATGGTGGGTTCAGGGCAAGGGTCTGCAGAGGCTTTGGTGGGTTCTTGGAAACCCAGACCATATCATTTCTTAGCATTGTCATTATTGAGAGGTTTGATGGGCTGATGGGAGCCCTGCTCATAATGCTCGAAGCCAAAACCCTTCCATGCACACCTGTAAAGGTAGGTGTGTGCAAAGGCAGGGTTGCCAAGAAATGAGAAGTCTGATGTGAATGGTTGAGGTGAAGAGAGAAGATTCCCGTCAGTGGGAGCTTGATTGTGCAGAGATGAGGAGGACCATAAGGCATGACCATGCTGATCCGATGGTCATAACTGGGGCTGTGGTGAAGCTATCCATACTCTTGCAGAGTTTGGAACATGTCTAAGGTAAGCAAGCGATATTCCCCAAGTGAAAGTCATTAGAATATGTCTTCCATGGGGTATTTGGTTGTCGCTTGAAGAGGTGGTGTGAGGGCGACTGCCGGTTGTGAATTGGTTGAAGTTTTTGCGGATGGAGGTAACATCATGATTGATGGCTTGAGAGGAATGAGAATGTCATTTGGTCGATAGGTTGTGTTACAAGTTTTGAAAGGTGATGGGTCAACGGGAATGGTGTGGACTTGCCCGTCATGTTCGAATTTTACACAACAGTGGAGGGTAGAGGGAACACAAGCCATGGCATGAATCCAGGATCAACCTAGCAACATGTTATATTAAAACTCTCCTTCAATGATATATAAGAGATCTGGGACTGTGGGCGGGCCAACGCGAATGTGGAGGATGACGGTGTGAATGGTTGTGGTAGTGGTGTCATTAAAGGATCACAAGATTGCATCAATTTTAGATATGCAATTCTTGGGGAGGGCTAATTGATCAAAGGCATGGGTAGAGATGATGTTAATGATGGCACCTCCGTCAATCATAAATCGCTTAATGCGGGTTTGATCAGCATAGGCAGTGATGAAGAGAGCAGCGTCCTGATCTTCTGAGTTAGATGTAGAAATTTTAGAATCGCTAAAAGTAATAGAGGCAATAGGGGATAATGAGTGGACCAGGGTAGCGAGTGGTTGGGGGTCCTCAGGTTAGACCTCCACTGCCTGTAAGGCTCTGATGAGAGCTTGATGATGCTGGGGTGAACTTTGGATGAGGTCATACAAGGTCATCTTCACGGGCTTCTGGTGAAGTTGTTTTAGCATAGAGTCATGGATTACCCCTGAAGAAGAGGGTTGAGATGCGCCAAGGATAGAGATTTTAGGTTTTGGCGATTGAGGCAGCTTGACAAATGGATAGGTCCAAGGAATGGTAGCTTTTTCTTTTGCCTTATCCTTTTGTGACCTAGTGGTTATGTGGAGGGCATTGATTTCAAAGATAGGGGGTGAAGGAGATGAAGGGGTCATAGCCTGCTGATGAGATGTCGATGTGGTTGAAGAGGTTAGAGGGATATGGGAAGGCATCGGGGGTCTGTCAATAGTGTCCTCAAGAAGAAGAGTGTCTTTCTCCATGTAGCGGTGAATGATGGCCTTGAGGGCACAAAAATTCTCAGTGTCATGTCCTGGTGTATGATGATATAGGCAAATCTTAGTATCATCAAACCAAGAAGGCTTTGACCTGAGAGGTTGGAAGGGTTTGATTGGTGGAAGGGTTATGCTAGATGTCTACAAAATTTGATGCAATATCAAAGTGTATGAGCCCACTAAAGGGTCTGTGCTTGTTGATGCGTGAGATGCTGGTGACTTTTGATTGGGTGGTGTTGAAGGAGGCTTCCGTACCACCTTTTGGGTTGATGGTGCAACGACATGCGAAGATGACACTTTCTTCATGAGAGGTGCCAAATTTTTGAGAGGGTAGACTGGTGGTAGGCAAAGGAAGCAGAGGAGGCAACTTGTTTTGGTTAGAGGTTGGAGTGGGGAGTACTTCTATTAGGGTCGAAGGGTGAGGGCCCAAAATGGAGGGCAATGGTGATGGGGGAAGAGGAGTTTGCCATTGTGGTTTAGCAGCCTTCTTTGGTTTGGTTTGAAGACTACTATTGGTCAGGGCCTGGTCTAAGTCTACCTTCACTTGCGGATGAGTGAGGTTAGGGACAGGGTGAATGCCAAGTGTCTTGATTGGTTTTCATGTGGTGGATGAGGGTTTTGGTTTTGATGTGGATGGTTGAGATTTTAAAGGCTTAGAGGTAGAAGTCTAGTCTTTGTTGGAAGCCTTTGGAGATTTTGTCAAGGGTGAGTTGATGGCATGAGATGAGATGAAACGGGCAAGCTGAAGAGCTGTGAGTCACTCCCATAATACCTGATGCTTCACTTTCCTTGAAGGGAGAAGTCTGAGTTTCTCCACTAATCAGGAAAATGGCTGAGAAGATGTCGGATGAGGCTTGGGTACTTGAGAAGATGTGGATGGTTGTAGGGCCAAAAATGAGGTTGGTGTAGTAATCTCAGACCCAAGGCATGATGACGTGATAACATGTTCATTTTTGGTCGAAGAGGGTAGAGAGATAGGTTCCTCCTTAGGTGGAGAAGGAATCAGAGAATGAGGCTCCTCAAGAGGGTAAAGGGTAGGGATGATTGCACACTCCACTTGTGGTTGAGGAGTCAGAAGGGTAGGGTCCTCCATAGGTAGCAACAAGGAGGATGGTGGGGCTAGTGGTGTCGGTATGGTCGAGGCGTCCTCTAATATAAGGGAAGTCGATGGAGAACTAAGAGGAGAAGAAGGTTCATCCTCATGTGAGGGACTGATGGATTGACTAACCTCTTGAGTCTGTGTGAGAGGTTGGTCAGGGATGAGAAGCGAGACTGTATTGACTGTGCGTATGTTATGCTCTTGAGTGTCATCAATCATGGTCTACACATTATTTTGGGTAGGAGGATGATTGGGAAATGGTTGCTTGAAGATGTCTATGCCTTGATTGGGTGGCACATTTGGATTGTCTAAGATGAGGTCACCCTTATCTAGCATGTCTTGGATGATGTTTTTAAGAGTCTTGCAGTTGCCCGTGTCATGGCCTTTAACATGGTGATAGTTGCAGAAATCATTTTCCCTATACCACATAGGGATGGCACGTGAGGGATCAAATTATGGAGGCAGTCAGATTTGGGTGAGATTGAGAACCCCCTATTTGACAAGTTTATCGAGCACAAATGTGTATGATTCTCCTAATGGAGTATACTGTCACTGCACATATCTTTACTAGAATTGTTAAGTGATGCTTTGGGATGTGGATGGCTCAGGCTGATTGGTTGAAGGTGAAGATGAAGGTCTAATGACTATAGCATTTGCTGATGCCTTAGATTTAGGATTAGATGAAGAAGGTTTAGAGGAAGAGTCATTGGACTTGGTATTGGGGTTTTTACTCCGTAACTTGACTTTGTTTTCCTTGATGGCATGTAATTCAAGCTTTCGGGCCATCATGAAAGCTTCATCAAAGGTGCGGAATGTCTGGACCCGCAAGGTAGAGGAAATATGATTGGCACAGGCCTGAGAGAAAAGTTCGATAAGCTCGGGTTGGGGTAGGGAAAAGGAGAGCTGATTGATGAGGCCTCTCCAGCGAGCAACACAATCGGGTATGGATTCATCCTCAAACTACCAGATAGAATATAGTTCTATGATTGAGACCTTTTTGGTGATATTGATAGAGAAGTGGTTGAGGAAGAGTTGGGCTAGTTGGGTGAATGTGAAAAGGGAATGGCTGGCAAGAGAGTTGTACCAGTCGAGAGTAGCACCAGAGAGGGACATGGGGAACATGCGTAGAAGTAACTCATCATCATGGGCTATGAGATAACAAGCATGTTTGAATGCTCGTAGGTGCTGTTGCGGGGCTTCCTTACTTTAGAAATGAGAAAATTTAGGAAGCTCCCACTGACTGGGATATGGCCTAATCAGGATGGAGGGATGGATGGGTTCATTGCAAAGTTGCTCATATGAGAGGGCATTGTGTGAACCAGAACAGATGTCTCGAGACTAGACATTTTATCCATCAACATTTTGATTATGTTAGTTGACAGATTGGTGGGTGGAGCACCCCCTAGGTTGTAAGGTGCTTGGAAGGTATTGATAGGGGCGTATGACGTGGTTGGTTATGCTTGTGTAGGCGCAACATACGAGTAGCTAGTCATCGGGGTGGATGTTGAAGCCAAGGGCACTTGTGTTATGGGGTTGGTGGGCAAAAATTGGATAGGGGCCATCAAAGGTGGTTGAGGGGTGGCCACACTTGTTGAAGGGTAGGCAGTTACTCTTGTGTTGATAGGTGTAAGAGTAGGGGGGATAAAGACCACTAGGTTTTGGAAGGGTGTAGAATTTGGTTGAGTAGTTTGAGGTTGAGGGGGTGCCGAAACCCCCATGGAGGTAGGTCTAGAAGGAGAGGCTAAATTTTGAAGATAGGACATGGTCGGGTTATTATTCAAGGTGTTGGGTTGATTATCTATAGGTTAAATTGTGGATGTTGTTGATGTGATCGTCGTCTTGACTAAGGAGTTTGGCATCCCATAAATTGGGTTGCCTAAGGAATCTCGCGTTCGGCTTCATGCGAGATAATGTTGAAGGGCTTTGACATTGAGGTCCAAGAATCTTTCAAAGTCTTGGTCCCCTTCAGGGACAATGGGAGTCTGAGTCGGGGTCAGCTGGGTTGGAGTCTGTTTGGTTTCTGAATGAAACTCCATTAGAGGACTGGTTATGGATGGTGAAGGCAGAAGCAGTTGATGCCTCGCGTGGTCAAAAGGAGCCTTGGTTTGACTACGTGTCAAAACCATTCAAGGCAAAAGGTTTAGGTTTCATAAACTATGTTTTTTCAGTCTCAAAAAACCAAAATGGGTGTTAGACAACAAGAAAGTTGGGTTTTAAACCTGCTATTTTGAGAAGAAAGTTTAGACAGTGACTGACGTCAGTAAAAGGACCGATGCCAATGGAACAAGTTGTCGATGTCGGTCAGATAACCGATGCCAGTGAAGAAAGGTGGCTAACGTTGATTGGAAAACCGATGTCGATTACTGTGTTTTCCAGAAACTCAAAGAATTTGAAAGTTCTTGGAAAGAAGAAAAATGTCCTCACTAGCTCAAAAAACTAGATAAGAATAGAAAAATAGATGGAGACAGGCAGACCCTAAGCATTAGATCCTAAGAATCAACTTTTAGAATCATGTTGGCTTATGCCTTAGAATGTGTTTGGGAGGTTGGCTTGTAAAACGAGTCCTAGAAGAAGTAGTCTAGAGCTAGTTTTAGGTTTGTTTCGGTGTTCAAGAGTCTGTGTTAGGTTTCATACTTGGCCTGGTGCTAAGGATCAAGCTCCCCTCACTTCACGAGCCCAGTGGTAAGCTAGTCTCGCTTAGCCAGTATATACTTCCCCTAGAGATTATCCTCTACTAGAGAACAGAGTGGGCTTTCCCCTTGGTAGTGAAGTCCAAGTGGGATTGTCGGGATGGGTAAGGTATCCGCTGGGTGATGAAATCCCAGTCGGGCCTTGTCTCAGGTAAGTTTTGATGTTTGATTTGTGCAAGTGATTTGGTTGTGTAACATAAGTGATCCATGATTAATTCATGATGCGGTTATTAATTACTAGATGTGGAATAAGTATGCAGTCAAGAAGAAATGAAATGCAATGTATTTTAAGCCCAAGTCAAAATGTGAGTTCGAATGTAGACAAATAGAGAAGAGGTTGAAGAGTATGACTTTGACTAGTCTAAGATGCAAGAAAAGAAAGAACAAGAATGATTCTTTTTAATTTTTGCTAATAGTGTCTTTTGGAAGAGATAGAAGAAAGAGGTGAAAAGGAGAATCCTAATGCACCTATATGAAAATAAATGAAAAGAACCCAAGGAAGACCCTAGGGTCCCACCGGGCATGCCAGAATGTTTCCAAACAAGTTTTCACTTTTCACATTCAAAAGAGAAATGAGGAAATAAGATAAAAGGTCTAGGGCTTGTACATACTCGAATATAGTTTTGCGCACAGATTCAGACAATAGCATGAACTCCTTTTTGGTTGTGAAGGATGACACCTATAGAAGAAAGAGACAAAAACACATAAGTTGTTAGATGGCTAGAAAGTGGACTGCCAAGCAAAGGCTTGGTCCTATAAGTGCAAAGACTTTTTAGGGGATGACAGTCCATTGATAAAAAATAGAATATTGATAGAAATAGAAAATGATAAAGACAGAATGAAAGAAATGAAAGCAAATGCGTACCTATTATGCAGCAATTTGCTTTGCATAGTCACCGATGTTGGTGGTTTTGCCGGCGTCGGTCAAGGAAGGTCACTGACGTCGGTTAGTCTGTCGATGTCAGTAGGGGCAATGGTTGAGGTCGGTCGGGGAAATGGCCTGGGATAAATTTTGGATGGGTTTTTGGATTTGCAAAATGGACTAAAGATTTGTCTGGATGATCTGAAAGCTGTTTAAGGATTTGAGAACTTGTTTGGATAGTCTGTACAGGGCTGTGAGCCAAGAGGTATGGTCAGAATAGGGGATCAAAGAGAGGATAGGGTGACAAGGAGACAGGGATTAGAGAAGGCCTTTCAGCCTCTCAGGGAAGGGTAGGTTGAGTTTGAGTAGTGGGCTGGTTAGTAGATGAATTAAAAAGAAATACTAAAATGAAAAAGGTAGTAGAAATACTTATCTCTTTGCTTGCTGAAGAGGGAGTGCAAAAGACCTGTTGCTGATGCTGTTGATGGACCTGTAATGCCAAGTGTCAGGGGATCTCTAGCTCTACCAATTAGAGCACAATTGATTACTTTCTTATATGCAATTAAACACGAAATTATACCAGAATGATAAAGTAGCTAGAAACTTGAGACAACAAAGAATTTGAGAGACAATACACACTCTTGTATTAAATACTACTAGAAGAAAATACAATAAGGAAGATGCCACTTCTTCCTCCACCTCAAAGGCTTGCCACACCTCAAGACCTTCTTCCCTCTCTCTCTTGCTCAACATAACAACTCTAAAGCCTGAGTTGCTATCCCTCCTTGAATGCTTCAGCTGATCTCCTTGACCTTGCTAGCTTCAATGCTTTTACTTGCCTTAGAATAAATACAATACATGCCTTATGGGTCTTTAAATAGGATCCCATGCTTACAAAAAATAGAACTCTAGTTACAATAATTAGACACACAGCTCGTGACTATAATTAGTCGCTTGACATGCAAACACTCGCTTCACTTAACTGACTGTTTGTCAATAGTAGTTCCGAAAATACACAGGCAACCGATGCCAGTCCTTGCTAGTCTGGTGCTGTCGACGTCGACCGACTCCCTGCCATCGCTGGTCTCCTTCTCCACTACATTTAATTAATGTCGGTCATACTGCCAATGCCGGTGGCTCTGGTTCTTCAGCATCCTTCCTTGTGTCTGCAAATAGTTGAAGCTTTTAGCTCCACACCTTAACAATCTCCCACTTGGAGATAAACAGCTGCAACTTGTACCTGTACCTGTACACCATCTATTTTATTCCTTAGGCTCTGTATCCCTCTTCAATGTCACTCTTGAAGACCAACCACCATGCAAACCTGTGATGCAATACCTGTATCTTATGCCACAAGAATTTTGCTACTCCCAAATTCTCCATGACATACTTCTGAACCAACTTTACCCTTAGCTCAGAAAACTCCCTATTTATGAAACCCTGCAACAAGTAACACAATATAGTAACAGGATAATGTAGCTAATATTATCCAACCTGGTAAAGATAAAATACAATGGTCAAACCTCCATTGTCTGTAACCTAAACAAGACCATATACCATAGCCTTCTATCTCATGTGTCCATCCACTCTCTTCTCTAAAACAAGAATCCATCCCTCTATCTAGTGCTTACTTTTAGCTAACAACACTACCAACAAATACCTGTTTGGTTCTCCAAGGACTCACACTCCTGATCCATGCCAAGCTCCCATTGTTTCTGGATTCTACTTGCATTGCTTCTTCCATCTTCCTAGTTCATGACTATCAGTAAGCAATATAAAGAAGGTGAACAACGAATATGAGGTTCACATACCTTTCCTGACCTCCACATGGGTGTTTGAGACTTATAGATCCGCCCAACATCTGTTTCAGTGACCGATATCGGCCATCTCTTAGTCTGCTC
Source organism: Torreya grandis (assembly GCA_037957365.1). Taxonomy (NCBI): domain Eukaryota; kingdom Viridiplantae; phylum Streptophyta; class Pinopsida; order Cupressales; family Taxaceae; genus Torreya; species Torreya grandis. The sequence continues at coordinate 928,983 of JARHVA010003548.1, read as the reverse complement.
CTGACCGATGTCAGTTCCCTGCACTGACCCTGACTGCCGACATCATTTCCCTGGCCAACGCCGGTGTCCCTCCTGCCGACGTCGGTCCTTGTGACCAATGTCAGACTTCTCTTGCCCGACCTACCGACCCTGCTGGTCTGCACATGACCGATGTCAATATTTGGATGACTGACGTCGGTGCCAAGCTATCAACATCGGTGTCTGTGTGTTCCTGTAATTGATGAAATTTTCATCTGCGAGCTCTTCTTGGATTAAACCTCTATCCATGCTACCCTGCTCAGATTTATTCAGCCCCTGTGACTGGTCTCTGTCCTTCATCTCCTCCATAAACACCAAGGCTTCTTTGTTCCTGTCAAAAGCATCAAATTTCCTCTTTCTGCAATGAACTGTATTTATGCTTTCTAAATTTGAACACATACCTTTTGAATCAAAAACTTCCATTCCCTTCTTATTCTTGTGACCAAGCCTATTAGGCCACATCTTCGAATTTACACTAGAAGTGGAATCAGTATTACAAGTAGACAGATAAAGAGTATCTACTTTCTTACCTCTTGTTAGAACAAGTGCTCCTTTGGTAACCTTCCAAGAATCCGCTGTGAGGGTTATTGTGCATCCCTCATCTCCCAACCTTCCTATAGAAATTAGACTGCTTCAGAATTGGAACATGCATGACCTCTTTCAACACCCACGTGTTGTCAATCTGCAATCTCAGCTGCACTTTCCCTTTGCCAACTATCTGACAAGGTGTACCATCCCCTAAATAGAGCACTCCAAAATCTCCCTGTTCATACTCATAGAACAAATCTCTGTTTGGGGATGCATGAAAAGATGAACCAAAATCTAAAATCCATGATCCTACCTGACTATCCGAAGAAAGTATGAGAGCATCCTGCATCACAATATTTGCATCATTTGCTTCTTCCATACCTACATGTTGATTCTATTTATCTCTCAACCAACACTCCTTCTTCATGTGTCCTTTCTTTCCACAAAACCAATAGGTAATACCTTTGGAATCAGATCTCCTTCCCGACCTTGATTTCCCTTGCTCAACCTTCTCCCTTTGCCTTCCCCTGCTTTCTGCACTTAGAGCATTCCCTGATGATTCACCTGTGCTTCTCCTACGTATTTCCTCATTCAAGATCACACTCACAACATCATCAAATTTTAAGATTTTAGAAGCAAATGCAGAATTACTTACTGCCATAACCATACCATCCCAACTTTTAGGCAAAGAACATAAAATCAAGAGAGCCTTTACCTCATCATCAAAAACAATATTGATTGAAGCTAGTTGGTTTACCGAACCATGGAAATCACTGAGATGAGTATGTACCAATCCACCTTCCTACATTTGCAAAGTAAATAGCTACTTCATAAGATATACCTTATTAGAAGCCGAGGGCTTTTCGTATAAATTTGCCAAGGACTTTATCAACTCTTCCATTGTCTTGCACTGTGATAAGTTGGAAATCACATACGATGCAAGGCTCAACCTTATGGAACCTAGAGCCTTTCGATCAAGAATGTTCCATTCTTCATCCTTCATATCTGTGGGCTTACATGCAATCCCACCCAACGGTAAGTACAAATCCTTCTGATACAGATAGTCCTCAATTTGCATCCTCCAATGTTGATAATTCTTGCCGTTAAACTTCTCCATTCGTAGCCTACTTTCTTCTGCCATTGCTGAACTCCCACTCAATTAGAAAACCCTATGAATGACCTGTAATAAAAAACAATACCCTGCTTCCTGCAAACCATAGCTCTGATACCACTTGTTAGGGGATCTCTAGCTCTACCAATTAGAGCACAATTGATTACTTTCTTATATGCAATTAAACACAGAATTATACCAGAATGATAAAGTAGCTAGAAACTTGAGATAGCAAAGAATTTGAGAGACAATACACACTCTTGTATTAAATGCTACTAGAAGAAAATACAATAAGGAAGATGCCACTTCTTCCTCCACCTCAAAGGCTTGCCACACCTCAAGACCTTCTTCCCTCTCTCTCTTGCTCAACACAACAACTCTAAAGCCTGAGTTGCTATCCCTCCTTGAATGCTTCAGCTGATCTCCTTGACCTTGCTAGCTTCAATGCTTTTACTTGCCTTAGAATAAATACAATACATGCCTTATGGGTCTTTAAATGGGATCCCATGCTTACAAAAAATAGAACTCTAGTTACAATAATTAGACACACAGCTCGTGACTATAATTAGTTGCTTGACATGCAAACACTCACTTCACTTAACTGACTGTTTGTCAACAACAGTTCTGAAAATATACAGATGACCGATGCCGGTCCCTGCTAGTCTGGTGCTACCGACGTTGGCTGACTCCCTGCCTTTGCCAGTCTCCTTCTCCACTGCATTTAACTGACGTCAGTCATACTGCCGATGCCGGTGGCTCTGGTTCTTTAGCATCCTTCCTTGTGTCTGCAAACAGTTGAAGCTTTTAGCTCCACACCTTAACACCAAGAGCCTGGAGCTATTCCTATAGAGTACCTATAGCTAGTGATGTTTGCTGTGCGAGAGGGAGAGAGAGAGAATTTTAATGCCGGGATGCCAAAGAGTTTTCATTCGTGGGGGGGAGAACAGAGGTTAAAACACATTTTTAAGGGTAATCGACGCTGGCAAAACCGCTGACGTCAGCCGCATACTGACCGACGTCGGTGGCAGAAGAATGGGGATAGAGGCTAAAATGGTCCTCTATCCATTCTTACACGCTGTCAGGGTCAAAATGGTCATGGGAAAATGGTCGAGAGGGGCTTAAATGGACGCGAGAGGAAGGGCTAAGGTGGGATTTGGGTCATTAAGGCATGGCATGAGGTGAGGGGATCCAAGGGAAGGAATCCAAAGTGGCATGGGTGAGGTGGCAAGGGGACAAATATTTGATTATTTTAATTTAAAATTGAGGGGGCTTAGGACAAGTGTTAGGAAATGGACCAAGGGGATCAAGGGGGGAGGACGATCAAAGGGGTAGACACGATTTCAGTGTCTATAGTACCACCAAAAATTATAGGCTTTGGGAATATGAATAAACCATGATTCAACACCAGCTAATTCAAGATGGGGAAGAAACACATGAGTTCTAACCTAAAATAGTCATGAAAGGAAGCTAAGAGGTTGTGGGTGATAGAAGAAGTGGCCCTGATGAAGAAGAAAGTGCAACTAATGGAAGGAGTTAACATCTTTGAGGTTGATTCAAAGGTACTAGAAAAAATGTCATATTGAGAGATGAAACTCCCTAAGGAGGTTATGATAAGAGAGATTTAGGCATCTATTATGCATAAATACCAACTCTAAGAATATAACCATCACACTTCAAAAAATGTGCAAGATCTAGTGCAAGACTAGGTGGTGGATATAGGAACAAAGACCAAAATAGGTATACTACTATTTGATGTCTCTATTTAGGACAAATTGACAGCCACCAATGCAACTCAACTCTATGAGTTACTATGATTTGATAATATGGAGGAACTCATATATTTCCTCCTCTCATACATCCATAGAGATCAATTCTATTTATGGGGAGGCACATGAGGTTGTCAGTAAGCCTCATTAGTAGGATCACTGGGCTCCCTACCTCTAGTGCTGACATCCACTAGATGATGGTGGATTGTGCATAAGTTAAAAGGGTCATAAATCTCCTAGGGTACTACAAAGGAGGTTTTGCATTCCCAGTCAAAGATATCAAGGACCTAGGGATGACAGTAATTATGCACTTGGTGAACTCCAAACTATGTCTTGGTGGTGGTGGATGGATATCACAAAGACCTACCTATGCATCACCAACCATATGGTGTAAGGGGTCAAATTTAACATAGAGAAGTTCATATTGGAGGAGATAGTGAATAATTCTCTTGAATGCCACACATCATGAGAGAGCTTTTAATGGGGGTCGATTCTAATTTTTATTGTCATAGAGGAGATTAGAGTGATATATTGTGATGAGGATACCTTTGGGTCTTTTTGATAAATAAGGATTCACTAGCACTAAAATTTAAAAACTTCACCTTCCCCCTAACCTTATCCCAAAAGTACAAGACTCATATGATGGGGTGGTATGCCTAGTACATCAAGGCATTCAAAGAGGAATAATGCATTCTTGAGGATCTCCCTCATAATCTATTTAGGACAATAACCTTTATTGTAATGAAACACTTCTATGTAATGTAATTTGCACTTATATATGGAAATAAATATATCTGGTTGAAGCTTCCATATGCCTTCTCAACTATATAATTCATAGATGCAATTTGAAGAATCCCTAATGCACAACAATTATATATCTTTGTCAAGACCATAGATTTAGAATGGAGTATATTATAGTACCATTACGTGCACCTAGGGGAGAAGGTAAACAAGGATGAGGAGGATGACTTGGATTGTATTGACATCCATCCCCTTCAAAAGGAGGTCATATGTGGGCACATCCACATGTTATACTATGAAATGAAGCCAAGGAAGAAGGGCACACACCTAGAGAAGGATGATGACCTCTCCGTCTAGATCAATGATGAGGGGAAGCTGGTGTTGGTGGTAGTGAATAATTATCCCCAAAATAAGGGGAGAAACTTGAGGAGATGTAGGAACACATCATATTGAAGATCACCTTTGATGATGAAGCCACTCCCTCTATACCAAAGAATAAGTGTATGATATTTACATCAGGGATTGATTCACCCAAGCCAAGGGAGAAGAAAAATAAGAACTACAAGGGACCAGTGGTAATGCTCATGATAACATTGGTAGAGATGGAGGTGCAAGAGCACCTAATGAAGCATAAGTGTAACAAGCATGTGAAGAGATAGAAGAAGATGAATATAGAGAGATAAAAGTATGGATCATCCAAGAAGAATAGATAGGGGAAGATCCTAATTTCATAAAAATTCAGAAGGCTCTCTAAGGTGACACTATTGCCATAATTAGAGGAGTAGAAGAGCCATCGAGTGCCTTACCCACAAAAATTACTACATGGCCTCCATAAACTAAGGAAGAAAAGAGGCACCGATGGATGGAAATGGGCTTCAACAAGGAACATATAGAAGCAGTACTAGAGCTAGATTAGAAAAGAGAGTCCATGAAGTTAGCCAATATGACCTAGGTAGGGATTGATAAGGCTAAGGCCAAGGAGATAAAGGCTAAGGAGGAGATGACAATTGCAATGGTGAAGAAGAGGAAGGTGAAGATAAAAAAGGCCCAAAAGGAAAGGGATAGGAGAGAGAAAGAAGAAAATAGGGTTGTTACAAGCATGAAAACCATAAGGGAAAAAGTGGTAGAGGTGCCTAACATCACCACCAACATAGTGAAAGAATCCACACCATAAGCACACCCAATTAGAAAATGGGAGCTTGGAGATAAGGAAGGAAATACTGGCACCTTAAGAGAGCAAACAAAGGGCACAATAGAGACCAATAAAACATGGGAGGGTGAAGCTTGCACCAATGAAAAAGAAAAATTGGATGAAGGGGATAAGTCCAAAAAAATCCTATAGGAGTAAAGACCTCAGAGGAGGGAAATAGAGAAAGCACTAGCACTAAAGAAGAAGAATAGATAAAGCTTACCATCATTAAAGAAGAGGGTACTGAGTTGAGCTTGCAAGAGAAGGTGTAAAAGGGGTTCATTGATGAGGATTATTATATAATGAAGTACATGCCACTAGAGCTATCATGATAAGGACATGCCAACAACTGTCCTTTACCTTTGATAGTTATATGGATGAGCCTCATTTTGAGATACTAAAAAAGGCAATCCTAAGCATAAATAAACTAGAGGAAGGGCATGAATCCCTTATTATCAACCCCTATGCAATGAATCTAGTAAGGTTAGCCAATGCCCTCATCTAATTGGTTTCCAAGGTAGTGCAGAAGAATATATTTAATGATGTTAGGGCCTCACATTGGAAGAAAATTGTATGAGAGGTAGAGGAGGAGATTAAGGCCATGAAATTTAAGTTGTAACAACTAGCTAAATGTGTAGATGAAATTGAGCCATCCCTCCTAGATGGAATTAACACTTAAATATTTTTAGAGGTTGATAAGGTGTGTGAGTTAGTGGATTAGATGCTCCCAATATTGAAGGTAGAATCAACACTAGAGGAAGAGGAGGACCCTTGTACCACCACAAATCAAGATATTATCTTAAAGATTGAAGAGGTGGAATACCTATTTATGAAACTCAAGGAGGGTACAAAAGTGACAAACATAATCTTTTGTAACTTCTCCATCCAAGCATTAATCATGAACATGTGACTCAAAAAGGAAAAAGTAGAGAAAGATGCACTGATGGCATGGGCATACACTATTAACAGTGACAAACATGTATAGATCATGGTGTAGTTCAATACTTTGAGCACCCAAATAAAGATGCAAGAGGAGGACTTAGAAATTTTTTTCTACACCTTACAAATAAAGTCCCGCAAGTAAGGAGTGATCCTAGATAGAGGTGTAACAAAGGAAAAGGAAAAGCTAGAGGCCTTTAATAAAGAGTTGGAGAAAAATGATGTGATCACCCTTAACACCACCTTCACATAAATAGACAACATCATGGAAGAAATCAAGCTCATATTCTAGGGCTTTGATGACTTTAGAGTAGAAATAAAGGATCACACACTAGAGTTTTATGTGCTAAAAGCAGTGAAAGACTAGTGTGAGGGTGGATTAACAAATTTTAATGGGGTATTGTTAGGCCCCAAATCTATCTAAATATTGGATCCATGTTGACATAGTAGACACTTGGGTTTGAGGTGATCAATTATTATGATTTATATTTTTTCATCTTGTGGCACCAGTTGGTAGGTGACTAACCACCTCCCTACTAAATCAATCATAATTGGGAAGCAGGAACATAAGATAATCATGACATAATGGAAGTAGGGTAGTAGAGTTTTTGGAATGATTTCATCTAGCTCTGTCTCAGCACCCAACATTCCCCTTTCACCCTAACACTAAGATCTTCCTAAGTGCTATAAAATCAAAGTTAATCCAGTTAGTGAGAGAAGATTAGAGTAGCAAATCCCTACTAGATTGATTCTCAATGTTGTGTTTGCCATTAAATCTTAGAATTTAGTTGGGATACCTCTATGGATCCCTATTATAGTTCCCAATCTCTCTTGTGATCCTCTATGCCATTAACAACCTTAAGGTGAGCATTTGATTAGTTTCTATTGATTTATTTACTATGTGTTTGAACCTTGTTAATGATGAATAGTGTTTCATCTAGTGAGTGGTAGTTTGGTTTACATGGTTTTGGTTATAGGATTAGAATGAGAATATTTTTCACAATGTTTCAATAAATTAAATTCTTAGATTTATATTATGGGTATTGAGTTCCCATAAACTTTTATCCTAGACCATTCATGGTGCTTCTATAGTGTATGATGACATCAACACCCTATAAAGGAATTCTCTAAGTAGAGGAATGACCTTGTGCCTCATAATGATAATTATGCCAAATCATGTGCCTAAACTTAAGTCCTTCATCTAAGTACTCCACTAAACCCCCATAAGTGCCAAACTGATGTTAAGTTAAGGAAATCAAAGGTTTGCACACATGAAGCTATAAAACTACATCATTTAAGCTTATGCCCAATAAATAGTCGGATCTTCCCTAAAATGATGTATACCCATGAACTTACCATTAACATTTCAACAACTCAAAACTAGAGTTGTGCTGTGGCACAACTAGCCCAACATAGGCTTTGACCCTTTTTTCACTATGCTTTAGGTGAGTGTATAAGGCTTATGCCTTATGTAAAGTGATGCCAGCATGGTTGAGTGAAAAATGTTGAGTGATATAATATTAGTCAAGGCTTGTGCCATCTTATAACAAGTTTAGATCTAACTTGGATAACTAGATACGCACTTGACAAGGTATATGACTTAAGACCTCTACTTTTTCACAATAATTAAAGAGTATCACCCTAATCAATTACTCTGATAGTTTGTCTATATGTAGGATATACATGAGGGAATTATATGGTTTTCTCATGTGACATGGGATATTAGTAAGATACTCTTATTATACATAGGAGCACGGCTACTACAAGCTATATCAATGTTACTCAAGTTGCCTAGGTTTACATAGGAGGAGCTACAAATGAAGGGATCACTCTAGCTTATATATATATATATGGGTACAAGTATGCCCTTTGAGGATGATAGTTTCAATTTAGGCAAGGGGATATGTGCCCATGAATATTGAGGAGATGAAGGTTGAGACATTGAGTAACAGTGGAAACACCAGATAGTATAATGATGGTGAGGTTGGTGACAATGACTTTGATGAAGAAGATAGTGGGGGAGATGGAGATGGTGATGGATATGATGGGGATGATGGCATAGATTTTATGGTGATATATCTTATCATGACAAGGGTTATAATGGCCCAGGTTGATCTAGGCTAATCATGACCTTTTGGCATGCCTATAACAGGTAGAGATACACATATATTAGAGAAGCAAATCACTACTCAAATAGATGAGATCATAGGTTTATAACAGAAGGTGTTTGATTTATAGGTCAACCTAGATATGAGGGATGATAACATAACTTTACTTCAGATAAAGATCACTCAACTGAAGGCTAAGATAGATAAGATGGTATAGGTTGAAGGTCATGTCACCATTGAGAGTGATTAGGCCATTAATGAGAGAGATCAATAATTAACTACCAATGATAAGCTTAGGTGAGAGCATGATACAACTCAAGGAGCCATTACACATGCTAGATTCTCATAGATGGTTGGGGAGTGATTTTAGGCCAATGATGAGGTATCTTATTATGAATGAGATTATGAGATGATTATGCCTAGGGAGCACCAAGTTGCTTATTTTAAGGCCTAGGATGTACAAAGGGAAATTTGTATATTTGATTAGTCTCACACTAGGAATCATATTACGAGTGTTTTAGGTCAGTCCATACATCAACTATGACCACCACCACTAGGACCATTAGGACCATTGGGACCACCTCTACTCATAGGTCCCATGGACACAAAGATCTAGAGTTAATTTTAGGGATCTTTGAATTTTGGCATAGTTTTGGCATATGGCATCATACTCATTATATCAACATACTGATGTACTTTGAGACATCATTGTGATATGTATATATCCTCTATGTCTATAACATTTGAAATACATTAACATTTAGTTTTAGGTCTTTCTAGGCTATTACACACACACACACACACACACACACACACACACACACACACACACACACACACACACACACACATGATGTCGTGTTGTTATCTTGTTTATCTCATGTTGAACATTGATTGGCATTGATTAACACTATGGATGCTTAACATTGTCAACATTTATGCTCATGTATGCTATGTTCATTTATTGCTTATGTCATGTTTATGAGATGTTCTTTTGGTTATTCATCTAATTATGTTGTATGACTCATATGTATGCTTGTTTAGAGATGCACGTCTATATAAACATAATATAAATCATGTTTACTTTTATTTATTAATTAGTTGATTTAGGCATGTGTTTAGGTATTTGGATAGTTTTGATATAACAAAGAAGTTATACCATTTTCATTGATTTGATAGTCTCTACATTATTGGTTTTTGACATAGCTTACAATATTATGCATCATAGTTATAAACAACTAAAATTACAATACATACCTTAAACATGGAAAAACTTAGTTGAAATGTAAATATAAACAACCTAGGAATAAGATATGAATAATAAAATCCCAAGTGTAAATATAATAAAAAAACCAAATGTAATACTAAAAATGAACATTCACAACCTAAATACATGATATGGATAATCAAGAATTAAGTGTAAATAAAATGTAATAATCTTACAACAACCAAGGAAATAAAAGACAAAATAAAAATAAAACAAATAAACAACAATAAAACAAACAAACAAAAAGATAAAAATAAATAAAATAAATAAACACAAAAAAATAAGGCTATACAAAGTAACCGATTGAACAAATAAATGCAAACAACAAAATACAAATAAACTATATAATTAAACAAACATAACTAATAAATAAATAGAACCAAAAAAATAAACAAACTAGACAAAAAACAAATAGACAATAAGAAGACAAATAGGCAAAAACAAACAATAAAATAATAATAAACAAAAACAAACAAATAAAAAACATAAATAAATATAAACAATAAATAATATAAATAAGATAAAACAAATAGAAAAAATAACAATAAATAAAATAAATAATCAAACAAATAAACAAAACCATAAACAAATAAAACAAAATATTAAAAAAAACTAAAATATCTAAAGCAAATAAAAGAAAATGCAATAAACAAACTAATCTAAACACACAAAGGCAAACAAACTAAGCTAAGCAAACAACATAATGGTTAATCACAATGTTAGTACAAATAGAAAATAAATTGTTTGCGCATGTGTAATATAGGTGTTACTCTTGGGGATAGGGTGACCCCTAATTTAGGTAGTAATAACATAGGAATAAAAGACTAATGGTTTCCCATAGGTTATAGGGAACAATGACATAAAAAGTACAATAATAAAAATTCCCCCCTAGGATATAGGGAACAACAACACAAATAAGATGAAAAACATTGCCCCTTAGATATAGGAGATAACAAAAAAAAAAAAAATAGAGGGAATAAAAGAAAAGGAAGGGGTAGCTGAGCTGACTCTAGATGTACTAGGTAAGTGAATGTTGCCTATATTGTTTCATGGACACAAGATCTAACATGAACTTCAGGCCAAAATTAGTTTTCCCAAGATATTGGATAGAATAAAAAGAATGATAAAAAAACATGATTATATTATAGAAAAATGGGAATGGTCTCTCAAAATGATGAGTGCATAAGAAAAGAGGGGAATGATGTTCATAGTCATGAAAGTGTCAACACAAACAAATCAAGCAAGCACGAGAGTATAGTTTAGACTAAACCACACTAAATGTTAATAGATGATCATCCACTCATGAAATAAATTGGTAATTCATAATGTTTAATACATATATGGATTTAAATGAGAATGAGATCACAAAATAGTAAGAGTTTTGGCAATGGTTGCTTGTAAAACAATAAAAGAATAGGAAAATCCAAGTGGTCATTAGTGCATGGAATTTGAATGCACAATGCTCATAACTCTAACTCATAAAATGATGAGATCATATGGATAAGGCAAATAAGGATTGGTAAACTAAAAGATAAGTGGTTAATTGTGAAGTAGCTAGGAGTGCCAAAGTATTCAAGGCAAATAAATGGTTGAAAAAGAAAGGAAGGTGTCTGAACTAACCTAAGATGCCCCATGTATCCAAGTGATGCCTAAATAGTTCTTATAGACCTTAGGCTAATGTAGTTCTCCCAAAAATAGGAGGAAAAAGACCAAGGTGGTTTAAAAATGAAGCTAAGTAAATAAGATGGTCCATCCTAAAAAAATTGATGGCTTTATATCTCACATGGAAATTCTAAGCCAATTTTTGTGATTTTGTAATTTTTAGGATTTTCCTATGTCCTTTATGAATGTTTAGGGGGTTTCAAACTATTTCAAATGTTTTTGGAATTTTTAGGCAACTCAACTCGATGGAGAAATACGAGACATAGAATTTTCTAACTTGCAAAATGGTGAGAGCGTGGCTTGAACATGGTCACAAAATGGCAAGAGCATTCAATCTTAAAATGCTCACAAAATGACAAGAGTGTGGAAAAGGGGTGACTAAGATGACCTCAACATGAATCAAGCACTACCTACATAGTTTAAATGGACCTCAAGTCACTATAGTTCTACCTATAATAGTGAAAGTTGGAAAATATTTCCAATGTTTTCGGTGTTTTTGGTATCTCAACTAATTGATAATTATGAGATACAATAAGACCTAGCTCATAAATGGTAAGAGCTAGGTAAAGGGGTGTCTGAGCTAACCTCAATGTAAATTTATCACCACCTACATAGTCCTGTAAGACCTCAGGGCACTGTAGTTCTACCTACACAAAATTCATCTAAGTACCAGTAAGTTTAGGTATAGGAAAATGGCAAGGTAAATGTCAAGGTAATGTGGCAATGCATGGTGAGGGTGTTATTCCTAATTTTCTCAAAAGTAGCTATAATTAGGAAACAACAGAAAGGGGCCAGTGGCACTAATTTAACCAAAGGTGGTTATAATTAGTAGCACAAGTATATAACATAATAACAAATGAAGGATGTAAATGCTAAGACCACTATCATACTATTTTCATATACTTCCATTCAAAAATTTAATCTGAAATAACTATTGGAACTGAATTTGTCATCAACCACTAAACATGCCTAAATTATAAATAAGAACCAAGGCCAAATGTAATAGGTGGGGTTAGGTAAAAAGCACTGGCTGGTAAGGGGCTAATGGCATGGTAAAATGGTATATGATATAATACAAAGAATGTATATAATTTAGCACAACTTAAACAATCCATGTAGATAATAATTCAAGTCCCTTAAAGGTAAAAATATTTGAGGTGAATTATGTTCATTGATTCATCGAGTTCATCTCCCTCTAGTATAGCGAGCATGTATGCTCCAAAACCATAGTTAGTAATAAATACATAGGTCCCTAATTAGTTCGGTTGGAACTTTATTTTTTTATTGGTTTTAAAATTAACATTCTTCTAATTTTATTTTAATGCAAGGTCACCAAGATTGAATTTATGATGCTCAATGAACCTATTATATTGGCCTCTTAATATATTATGGTAAGCCTATAAGTTATTCAAGGTAGCCAAGTTTTCATCAAGTCCAACTCTTGTAAGCTAGCTACTTTATGATCATCATCATCGATGATGTACTGCAATGAAATTTAGAGAGAAGACACCTCAACCTTGACAAGAATAATGGCCTCAATGCTATAAACAAGTAAATAGGGTGTAGCTCCTGTTGGAGTATAAAATGTGGTATGGTATCCCCAAGGGGAATTAAATAGCTACAATTAACAATTGTGACCAACACCATTGACAATCTTCTTCATAATATTGATAATTGTTTTATTAGAAGCCTCAACTTAGTTGTTACTTTATGAGTAATAGGTGGTAGAGAAATGTTGTTTAATGTGGAATTGGGTACAAAGTGTTCCATATATTTATTTATAAATGATAAGCCATTATTAGATATAATGTTAAAGGGGATTCCATATCAATAGATGAGATTATTGAATATGAACTTAGATATCTGCTTTTCAATGATGTAAGAGTAATGCATTCTACCCATTTAGTGCAATAATTGGTAGTAGTTAGGATGTGTTTATGACCATTGGAGGATGTAGGATTTATTTTTCCTATGAGGTCAAGTCCCCAAATTGAGAATGACCATGGTGTTATTAATGGTTTAAGTGTCTTGGCTAGAGCATAAATAAGATTAACATGCTTTTGATTCTTGGCACACCTCTTCACATATGCAACTATATCTACTAATTGAATAGTAATAACCACTATGTAGTAACATTTTGGTTAATATTTCCCCACTAGTATAGGATCCACATGGTCCTTCATGAAATTACCTCAATGCTAGTCTAAATTCTATTGAAAGTAAATAATGAAGTAGAGTTCCATCATAGCTTATATGATAAAAGGTTTATCCAAATAGGGTATAATGAGAGGCTTTGTAGGTGATTTTTTTATTTTTTATGTGATAAGTTGAGAGGCATAGTTTGGTCTTGAATATAGGCATATATGTCTGAGTAATAGGAAGATGTGAAACTAACAATGTCACAAACCATCTCAATGACTGATTATTCATGTGTCAGTGCTAAGAGATGTTCTATAATAAATTGATAATCCCTTTCTTTATCTATGATCTAAATCATGGAGCTAATAGTGGCCATAACATTAGTTATTCTATCACCAGCTCAAGGTATTCTTTCAAATTAGATGTTGGTTATTTGATGCTTGAGAGTATTGAGCATATATTTATATGGTACCAACTTCTCATCCTTAGTCTGGTACTAGTCTGTGACTTGATTAATGATTAGCTAAGAATCACCATTCATTAATAAATACTAAATATTCCATTGTATTACTTGATGAAGCCTTGTAATGAGTGATTTTTACTCAATAATGTTATTGGTATAGGGAAACCCAATACAAAAGGACTTGGGAATGAGATCCCCTTATTGCATAACAAAAAATATTTTAGCACCTAATTTATAGGCTATGAATAAATCATCAAAGTAAATCTTCCAATGTTCATCCTCAGGAGCTGCTCCTACTTATTCAATGGTCATAATGGCCTCATTTAGAAATCTAAATGTAAGGGGTTGAGTATCGAGAAGAGGAGCCTCTATAATTTGATATATGAATACTTTCCCCTTAATGCCCTGATTGGCATATTAAATTCAAACTCACTCAATAACATGATCCACTTTGACATGTGGCATTATAAAACTAATTTAGAAAGTAGATACTTGAGTGTATCTACTTTAGCCATAACAATGGTCTTGTTGTTCAACATATAATGTCATAAATTTTAGGTTGTGAACACCATTACTAAACAAACTTTTTTAATTGGAGTATAATTATGCTCATATGCAACCAATGTTCTGATAAGATAATACATGACATACTTTTTATCTTATTCATTATTTTGTGATAAAAAGTGCCCCTAGGGAATTTTTCAATTGCTAATAGGTAAAGAATTAGTGGCTTATTTGGTGTGGGTGGAAATAAAATAGGTGGGTTAGCAAGATATTCCTTACAATGATTGAGATTTATGACACTCTTCATTCTAATAGAAAGTAACACCCTTATTTAGTAAGTGCATAAATAGATAACATTTCTTGGCCAACTATGAGATCAAGTGTCAAATGGATTAGATCTTGCCCTAAAAACTACAGAGCTATTTCAAGGTAGATGGTGGTAGTATTTTATTAGTGGCTTGAAATTTGGATAGATTGACTTCAATGCCCCTACGAGAGATAATGAAGCCTAATAATTTTCCTAAAGTTATAACAAAGAAAAAGTTATTTGGATTATGCTTGACATTATACTCAAGAATTATCTCAAAGATTCTTTGTAGTATAGCTAGATGATCAATATGGGTCTTTGATTTACCCAAGATGTCATTGACATAGTCCTTAATAATGTTATGTATCATATTGTGGAAAATAATTGTCATAGATCTTTTGTATGTGGACCCTACATTATTAAGTCCAAATGACATCACTTAATAATAAAATGTTCCCCATAGAGTGGTAAATGCTATCTTGTGTTTGTATTTTATTGAAATTCTAATCTAATTATATCCTAAAAATACATCCATAAGAGAAAGCATTTCATACCCATCCATTGAGTCAACTATCATGTCAATTTTAGGTAAACAAAATTCATCTTTTGGGTAGGATTTGTTGATATCTCTAAAATTAGTGCATATTATGATACCTTATAGTTTCTTTCTTATTGGCATAATGTTTGAAATCCACTCCGAGTAGTTGATTGACTTGATGCATTTTATGTCTAATATTTAATCTAACTCTTGCTTGACAAACACAATAATATGAGGATTCATATTATATAGCTTATGTTTAATGGGCTTGACATTAGGATGTATAATGAGATGGTTTAAAATTAATGAAGGGTCCAAACCTGACATGTTTGAATAAGCCCATGAAAATATGTCAAAAAATTACCTCAAAAGGGCTATAAAAACTTCACGTTCCTCTTTAGTGAGGGATGCACCTAGTTTAATCCAATTTGGGTCCTCTAAGGTCTTAATGTTAACCTTTGAAGTGTCCTTCACTATAATTATATAATGATCATCTAAAATAGTTTACAAGGATTTAAACTAGTTGGCAATGGCAAAGTCCTCTATCTAGACTAGTTCAACTAACTCTCCCAAGTAAGATGAATTAGAATCTCCTAATGCAAGCAAAGGCCAAGAAACAAATACCTTAGGGAACTCTTAAAAAAATTGTGTAACATTTTGCCATTTCTCAATACTAATCTCTAATCCATAAATAGGATTTGGACTATAGGTCTCCAATGATTCATAGGAAGAGGGGTGAACATTCTCATTTAATGGTGCCAGAAATCAATTTTCACCAAGAGAATTGCCTTTCTCTTTACTTTTACCCTGGTCAGAAAGCACCTCAAAGCGGTTTTCACCTTTAGACCTCATTATTTTATTTCATTTTTATTTTTGGATAGAGAAGTTCAACCACTATATAAAATAGGTGGTAAGATCCAATCTAATAGAAAATCCTTGTGATCTCCAAGAGGAATGTGATTCATCAATCCTAGAAATTTGCATATGGCCTCATCATTTTCAAACTCATATAATGGCATTGTTGATTCTTATTGGTCCAAATCTATAAGTTACAAATGGTAAAGAGTTAATGATGAAGGTTGATAAATAAGGTTAATGATGAAAATGGTATGGGGGTTAAACAAATTTAGAGTGATAAGGTCATTATAGGTGCTATAAATAGATTCTATATTGATGTGAGCATAATCTTCGCTAGTCATTGGTTTTAAAATGCAAATAAGGTATGTAAGGTCACCCCCAAGGAGTTTAAATCTATTTCCATGGGTTCCCTTATACTTTTCCATTGAGACTAATTTGATCATGACTTATTGATGTAGCCCTAGGCTTCTGCCTTCATAAGTTAGATGATCTATAATCTAATTAAGAATAGGATAATTTTTGTTTTGGTAACAACCAACTCATCATTGTAAAGCCACAAATCATCTTTAGCTAAGGGGTATTATTCTAGGCTAGATATTGATTTGAAAATAATGGGTTTATTTATCAAATATTTTACTTTGGTTGCAACTCCATATGGTGGTTTTGGCCTTGGGTTTTCCATAGGTTTTTAGATTTGTTGGTAATTTGGCAATATAGAAGGCATTATAGATACTAAATTATCTGAGACCTTTGTTAGTTATATAGAAGTGGTTGGAAATATTTGGTGAAGGCATGACTAAGGTAGAATCTAATCTATCAGGGTCAATGTAGTTGGCTTCTAGTCTTGATTCAATGGATTTTATTTTTTGGCTCTTTTTTTTATCAAATTTGGGCATATGATTCATGACAAAATGATAGTTATAGCTATTATATTTGGCCCTTAGGTGTTTACAATACTAACACGGATAAATATTAGTTGGTATAGTTACTTCCATCCTTGAATGTGAAAATTTTATACACTAATACAATATAGAAGGTATAACCCTAATTTTATGGATCTAGGGTCAACCCAGTTTTAGATTGTAAGATAATTCCAGGTCCAAAACATGACATAGAGTGTCATGGGTCAAAGGCCCAATAACCACTAGTAAGTTAATATTACCTTGATATCCTCTTTCTTTCTTATCATATGCCTTAATAATGATGGTATCTAGTTGCAAGTTGGCTACTGTATATCCAAGATGTTTGATCAATTATAGAGATTTAATATTGAGGCCCAAATCATTATCTACAAGGACACATTTAAATATATGGTTCATTATACCAACCTCTATGTAAAATGGATTATTATGCAAAGCGCCCAAGGATGACATGTCACTTTGGTCAAAGATAAAACATTGTCCAGGGGCCAAGTATCCTACCATGGCTTGGAATTTTTCTAGAGTGATGTCATCTAGAATGATGGATTAGTTTAAGTATTCATTTATGATGTCTTTGTGGATTATAGAGGTACATAGAAAATACATGATGGATATATGAACAAGTGTATTTTTTATTTGTTCCATAATATCATAATTTTACCCTTAGTTTTTTCAATTTGTTTATTTTTGATAGGCATGGAACACTGAATGGGCTCATTTTTAGCACTTGACTATGGTCCCTTGATAGTGACCTTAGATATTCAAGCTATGATTGAATAATCTCTATTTGGTACTTAGATTTGGTACTTGGATGGATTGGATGGGTAGGTATTGAGGCCTAAAATGATAATTCTAGGGTGGTGTTGATTCTAGCTACTAACATGGTTCAAAGAAGAATTATTGGCATAAGGAAGTTGATAGGCATTGTTATATGAAGGTCTAAATCTATTAGTATTTGGTCAAGGGTTAATGGTGATAGTGGAAACATGAACACCTAAAATGTGTCTTATAACATTGTTATAGGTATATGCAATGGCATGATGGCCTCTTTAGTTGGTTTGGTCAATTTTCCCTTAGTTTTGACCATTCTACTATTGTAGTTATGGCTAGAATTATAGATGTTGAGTTTATAGTGGAGTTATCTACCATTGTTATTGCTATTATTGGTTATTTTTGTTATTATACTAGGGAAATGAATTTTGGTAGATACCCAAGTTATGATTGGTCATAAGAGAATGGGTGTCTCTTTACATCTCTCCATTTTATAGCATACTCTCAATCAAATACCTAAGTTGGATACACTGGTGTATAAAATGTCCTCTAACACGATGGTAATAAAAAAATTCATGTTATTTATACCAATCAAGAAAAGGAATCCCTTTATGGAATGAATTTAGTATTGGACAACTAATCATATTTACCTAAACCAATGTTTACAACAAAAATTCAATAGGCTCACCTAGGTTATTGAATTGTCTAGCAATGGGTGGTCATCTCCTTGGAGGAGGGGTTTATGATTGGTTTTGATTATATGGATATTGGTTTTGTAGAGGTATTGTTTGAATGTATGAAGGTCATGGTTTTTGAGTGGACAGAGGTAAACATACAACCAATATTTTCACCATCTAAACATGGCATGATTCAGTGACCCCATTGCCAACAACATTCTTATTGTAGTTATAGGGTTTTGGTCTCTCATTTTTATTGGCCTGAGGTGGTGTTAAAGATGATATTTGAATTGGGTTATGATTATGGTTTTGGCTTTTGTTTTAGTTTTGGTTTTGCTAGCCTTGATGCTGATTCAAGATGTAGTTAGTGTAGACATCTAATTCCTAACACTATTTGTGTTGAAATTGTTAATCTTACTCAAAATTGGTGGAAATGCACAATCTAGGCCAAAATCACTTAAATGAATTAAATAATTTAAACTTTTCATATACACGTGATTAGTTAAAATTATGTATCCCTAAATAGGGCAATGCATTTCATGTGATTAGTAACTTTGATAAAGTCATTTTGAGTCAAAATGATGAAAATGGATTTTGGTGATCTAGATCACTCTTTTATTCTAATTCATAAGCACATGTCATGTGCATGCATTATTTTGTGTCGACAACATCATAAATGGGATGATGGTCTATAAATAACTAACATCACCTTTTAATTCCTTCCAAGTCAAATTATGACCTAGTAATATGACTTTTTGACTAGTTTGATTAATGGAGTGCACCCATTTCCAAAGAATTGCACTAAAATTGATTAATCTTACTTAGGTAAATTAAACCAAAATATCAACTTAATTAATAATTTCATGGAAGTTATTGAATATTTATTTATTATTATTAACTACATCATTATGTGAGGTCATTTTTGGGGTGGCATCTTGTAGTCATATAAAATGCAAAAATTGGTAACTGGAGTGTGGCTAATGACATTAAACCCTTGGGTCCCTTTTTCTTGCTCTCATGACACTCATAAGCATATTTTCATTGATTCCCAGTCATCGTTAACATTCTAGACTTGATCTTGGCTGAGCCAAACCGCTTTTTTATGTTTAATCCATCTTTTAGGTGTCATCAATTTAGGACAATAATTCCACACTTGGACTATAATGCTGGTGCCACTCCTGTCTGCTTTCGATGCTCTTGTCCAAGTGTATTTTTGTCCCTAATATTCATTTCCTTTTGGTTACCCATCCTTCTCCTTATTGGTCTAATGTGAGCACATTCAACCCATGACCAATAGATCCCTATAAATTCCCATTCAAAGATCATTTGGAAAGGGTTGGCAAATATCACTAAGCAAGCAACAATACAAGTAAGACTACTCTAGAGATCTTCCTTATTCTATGTATATAGCTAGACAATATACTTACAATCCTATTAAAATCTTTACACCAATCCCTAACCACCTGAAGCACATCTAATTTAGCATTCTACATATTCATATACCAAATTGCACAAAGCACACCAAGTGGGAGAACTACATATGGTTTGATCCCTCTTTGGAGTATCAGTATGTAGGTAGCATGCCCACACAAGGGGTATGGATACACGTTCATTGAATCTTAAACACACTAACCCCTCCTCTTTCACAAAATTACTCTAAGCATAATGAAGTATAGGGGTTGAAGAGAAAATCTACTCTATAGGGAGCTCTATAAACTTCTAGCTATTGAAACTTCATATATAGGATCACATAGACCTGGTGAATAAAACCCAAAAAGCTAAGATCCTTAGGATAATAGCAAAAAATATGGACTATAATGCTAATGCCACTACTATCCACTTTTTACACTCTTGTCCAATCACAAAATGAAAGTTAGATTCTAGTTTGTGATTGTGTCCCAGTCCTACACAATGAGTATGAAACCCTGTCTCAGTCGTATTAGTCAATTTTTAGCTAAGTCTTTTTTTATACCTCTTATTACTATTTTTAGAAAGGTCAAAATATTAATATAAATTACATAAATTAGTAGCTTAATTATCTCATATTTATTTATTGATTTTACTACTCAAACCCTTTGACTAAATTAGGAATAATACACCAATATTTCCAAAATTGTTAAATCCTTTAGTGAACCCAACTTACTTTGTTTGCGAATAAAAACCCTAGAAACCCTAGGGTAAATTTACTACTTATTTTACCTATATTTTTTGATTTTTTACTTACATATTAAAATCAGAAATTATAATTAAATTTTAAAATTTTATAGTAATTTTAAAATAATTTTCTTTCAAATCATAGTTTCCCATACTAGGTCCCAGTATTTTCCCAGTAAGTTTCCAATATTTTTTTGATTTTTTACTAGCATATTAAAATTAGAAATTCACTTCAAATTTCAAAATTCAAAAGTAATTTTCAAGAAATTATTTTTCTCAAAACCTTAATTGCACATACTAGGTGCTATTCAATCAAGCATTATCTAATAATTTTCTAAATTTTAAGTTGCATATTTCATTCAAAAATTCACTTTAAATTTCAAAATTTCATGGAAAATTTCAAAATAATTATTTTAAAAAACCCTAGTTACATACACTAGGTCCTATTGCTTTTGAGATATCACCTTACATTCTCAAATGAGATTCCAAAAATGGATCATACTTATTTACAAAATTTTCTTACATTTCTTGCAAAAAATAAGGAGACCATCATTGGTCCTATCATGTACATGAATGATGAAGTTTACCATATGTTAATACAAAGATTTATTCTTTGCATTTCATTCTTATTTTTAATAATATGGGATGATGTTAATAAATTTATTATTAAACATGCTAAGATATCTTTTGCATCAGCTCCCTTGGAGCCTCTATCCCATTCTGAGTCATGTTGCATGGTCCATTTTTATTTTCCCTAGCTCACTACCCATCACCAGAGATCCCAATTGATACCTTTTGTCCCTCCACCACCTTGACCTATTGATTATCTCTACTCTCCTCTCATAGCTATTACTAGTCCTATATGAATAGTAGATAATGCAGTTAGAGTTGTTACTCGATGTGCCACCATGCCTCTTCCACCTAATCAGGAGCCCCATCACCCTCCCATTCCTTCCCATGTTAGGCCCAACCCACCAGTATAGGTAGATACACACAAGGCATATGATATTTTTGATCAGTTAAGAAATACACCAACTAAGATTTCCATGTTAGAACTAATTCATAAAGCCAATGTGTTCAAGGAAATTATCTATCATGCACTCATTCAAACTTCTATGCCCATTAATTTAGAGCCTTCTTATTTTGCATCAATAGTCAACATGCTAAAAATATAAAATATGATATTACTTTTGATCATGATGACATGCCATCTTAGATAGTTATTGATCAAAATTTACCACTATTCATACAAGCTCAAGTCAAAACTAGTGTAGTTAAGAGAGTTCTAGTTGATAGTGGTTTCATAATTAATATATGTAATATTACATTCTTATAGACCATGGGCATGGATATGGCATCCATGCAAAAATCATATAAGAACACTAGAGGGTTTGATGATATACCATGATAGACATTGGGCACCATTGCTTTAGATATCATTGTAAGACCCAAAACCCTCTCTACATAGTTCCAGGTCATGCTACGTCCTCTTTATTATATTCTTTTACTTGGATGACCCCGGATACATGCTATGGGGGCAATTCATTATACTCTTCATTGATGTGTTAAGTTTCTCCATGAAGGATACCTATACACATGTCCAACAAATAACCAACCATTTAGATATTATTAAATTTTAGAGTCATCTTTGACTATTTCTCTAGATGGGACACCTCATATCATAGTTCAACCACCACCTCATTGCATTTCTCTTAATCAGATACATACATATGAGGTTGGAGAGACTAACACTTCTCACACTCCTCCACTTATAGTTATGTCTTTAGCTCCAGATATTTAGCCTATCATAACAACTTTAGCCATTCCAACTACTCCATCAGTCATGATTCTTACACGTATTACAATTATACATTCACTAATAATAGTTTTAGTAGTACCAATTGATTCTACACATATAGTTACTCCATTAGTTATAGACACTCTCACAACACCATTGTCTTCTACTACTATAGTTGATGAGACTCCTATATCACAATTACCCCTTGTAGTAAATTCTGAGTTATCATATGTACATGATGTTGATACAAACTCCTAGGGTTATTTAGATGATAATACTTCATCCACACTCACAGATGACTATTTGTATGGGTTTAACATTATGCTAGTAGGCTCAGAAGAGTACCAAGATGGATCTAGAGCTCTCATTACACATCTTACATAACTTTTAACATCTTGTACTACACTTGTAGGATATAATCCACATTTGTGGCCACAAATAGATCACTCGACACATACATTTCACATGGTTACCTCTATGGATATAGAGCTAGTCATTCAAATTTAGGTAGGTAACACACAACATAAACCATAGATTATGTTATAAATGTTACTTGATTATGGATTAATCACATTACCCATAGTATGAAATAGATCTATTAATAGATTATCATAGTAGGATGGTCACCCATTTTGTCTTTTTCATAGGATCATGAGCCATGATACAAATTCATGTCTAGCTTTATAATAGATATTGGATAAACTACATGTTTAGGTTATTTTTTAGATTATAGCATCACCATCACAAACTTCTCCACTTCCACTGAAGCAATCTACTTCTAGAGATAAATGTCCTAGAGAATAATCAACATCTCCACCACTAGAGCAACCTTTAGTTCATCGTTGGTGGGATGACACCATGTACATAGCTTCTAAAACATATGATGATACTTATGATGATGATCTCAAGGCATTTGATGATGGTCATGATCCCTTTCTCCATCTCTATCCCAAGTGAGATCCATCCTTGGACCCTTTACCCCCTCCCACCTTGTCTTTTATGTCATCATGTATATGTTTCTTTATTCATATTCTTGTATATAGCCTCTTTTTAAAAATGTTTGTATATGTATTCTTTTCAAATTCTTGTAAATAGTCTCCTTATGATTGATTGTAAGTAACTTCAAACAAATCCAAAATAAAAAAATAATACAACATATCAATAAAACAAAAACATTCAAATATATCAAAATTCCAAGAACATTCAAATAATTCAAAAAACACCAAAAATATTTTGATTGTATGAATTATCCATGCTTTACATTTATACTAATATGCTAGACTTACAATTATTATTTTATGCTATTATTTGTCAATTTATATAAATTACCATGCTTCACTTGATCTCTCTTGAGTGTGTGTAATGACATCTAGCTCTTTGATTGCTTCACTCTACCCATTGAAGGGGAATCTTACTTTTACATTCAAAACACACATTGATATACATACCCACTAGGGGCATCTTTTACATGACTACACCATCCATGTTATGTCATTCCTATATCACAAACTCTAGTTATCATATTGATATACATTATTTTCTAACTTACACATATTACTATATCAACATCTCACTAGTATATAACACTTGTCTATTTTTTAGCATATACCTAGTCTTGTACTAGCATGTCTTGCATACTTTTTCTCTTGTTTTAATTAGTTAGTTGTGATTGTATTTCCAATTATTACATGCTTTACTTTCTTGCTTAGCATATATAGATATGATTGCATTTCTCAATTCCTATTTTTATCTCTTATATGTGCCTTAGGACATTTTCCAATGTCCTTTGCTTCTATTCTTTTGTGTGCCTTAAGACATTTGCCAATATCCTTTGCTTGTAGTCTTCTATGTGATTGTGGCTTTCACACCAACCTTGATTATTCCAAATTGTATGTGTATATAGCATTTAAAAATGATTTGTATACTTGCCTTTCATGTTGAGTGACATGTGCCCATGTCCCTTGCTTGTTTGGCCCCTTGGATATTTTTGTATGCTTCTTACTTATTACCTTGTGTGCTTGTTTCTTATTTTCTTCTCATTATTTGTAATGCCATGATCCACATCATGTATTATCTTACTTTCTTGGATGCTTATGATGGACATCATGCTCCATTCCTTCATGACAACTAACAACTAACATTTCTAGTTCCAATTTAGTACATTGCACATGCTATTAAATTTTTATATCTATCTAGAGATACCCTTATTGATCTAACAATCTCTCAGTATAAACCATGATATATCTTGAGATATCTTGTTGATTATCATTACTATATCATGTATCTTTCTAGCATAACACACTTGTAGGGATATTTATTTTGAGGGTAGTCATTATAGGGTCTTCATTCCTACCATCAAAAGAGGGGAAATAAAAAGGGGTTTTGTCATAGAGATTAGAGCTCCTAATAGTAAAAAAATCTAAAATTTAGAACACCTAGAATAACAACTAGACAACAAACCAATCAGAACAAACTAGGTAGATAGTGAAAATGTTAGAATAGTTACTAGATTTGGCCTAGGATGACAACACAAAGATTGGACTACAATATTGGTGTCACTACTATCCATTTTCAGTGCTCTTATCTAAATAGTAAAAAAACTAGACTTTTCAAAAGTAGGAAAAAATGTAGATTCAACTATAATTTTGTACTTTTAGACCAATTTAGAATCAATAGTTTTTAGCAAAATTTTGCTCAAAGAATCTAGATATAGGGGCATCATGCATGACATGATGGTTCTCAATTTTAATTTTAGACACGGTAGTTGGTATAAATTCTAGATCAGAATCCATGTTCCAGACACTAGTGATTGAGGGCAGTATGCACTATGCATTTATTTTCTTTTCTTTTTGAGTTCAACATTACCAAGAATTCTTAGCAGTTGTATGAATTATTCCGTTTATAGGTGGTTATAATCATTTTAGATTGGATTTGATAAAATCCTAACCTCCACATTTTAGAATAAATTTCATATAAGCCTAGTGCACTAGTTTTGGAGTGGCTTTCATAAAAGCCTAATTTCCATCTTTTAGAGTGGCCAAGAGTGGCCTAGTTTCTAGCATACATTTGGATATCCATGTTAACATTTTCAGATTATAGATAATTAATAAGATTTAAGAGCCATCTCATATGACACACATTCCATATTGGTATCAACCCATAGCTTCACTTCACAAGGCAATGATGGAGCCAAATGACTAGCTAGCCTTTGTATTCTTAAGCCACCTATTTAGAGGGATTGGACACATAGTTCAAACATAAATTAACACATGCATGATCACCTAACTTCACTTAGTGGGCAATGATGGAGCCAAAGGGATAGAGTTTACATTTTTGATCCACTTTGAAGGAATTGATCACTCAGCTCCATTCATAATATTACTCTTGGTTCAACACACATCCAACATCACTTAACATCACTCAACATCATAATAGGTTTTGTATTGGTCTACATACCTAGTGAGGTGTATTCATTCCTTTCTCTTCCTCTCTCTCTCTCTTACCCAATTTTTTATATTATTATTTTAGATATAGCATACCTAATAATAATTGATCTACTCTTTATTTTTATTATAGATTCATACTTCACATCATGTTCTCTCTATACACCCAAAATCACGTAGCTTCATGAGATTCACCCTTATAAGCAAGTTCAGTTATGCTTTTTATTTTTCTTTTATCCAAGTATTTCACTTTGATACATCACTAGAATAAAGCAGGGCAAATTTAGTCATATAAAATGCAAAAATTGATAATTTGAGTGTGGATAATGACACACAACCCTTAGGTCCCTCTTGCTTGCTCTCATGACCATCATAGGTATCTTTTCACTAATTCCCAATCATTCATATCCTTCCAAAATTGATCCTAGCTAAGCTAGAACCCTTTTTCTATGACTAATCCATCCCCCTAGGTCTCATCAGCTTAGGATAATAGTGACACATTTGTACTATAACACTGATGCCGCTCATGTCTACTTTTGATGCTCTTGTCTAAGTGTATTTTTAGCCTCAATAATCATTTCCTTCTAGTTACCCATACTTCTCCTTGTTATCCTAATGCCAAGACATTCAAACCATGACCAATAGATCTCCATAAAAGCCCATTCAAAGATCATTTGGAAAGGGTTGGCAAATATCACTAAGCAAGTAAGAATACAAGCAAGACTA
Organism: Torreya grandis; assembly: GCA_037957365.1. NCBI lineage: Eukaryota > Viridiplantae > Streptophyta > Pinopsida > Cupressales > Taxaceae > Torreya > Torreya grandis. Next base: position 902,356 of record JARHVA010003548.1, on the reverse strand, counting down.
CTCAAGCAATCTTCCCTATTCTATGTATACAACCAACCAATATACTTAAAATCCTATTCAAATCCTTACATCAGTCCCTAGCCACCTCAAGCATATCTAGTTTAGCATTATGCATATTCATACACCAAATTACATAAAGCACATCAAGTAGAATAAATACATATGGATTGATCCCTCTTCAGAGTATTGGTATGTAGGCAGCATGCCCACACAAGGGGTGTAAAAACATGTTTAGTGAATATTACACACACTAACCCCCTTCTTTTTTGAAATTGGTCAAAACACAATGGAGTATAGGGTTTGAAGAAAAAATATACTTTATAAGGAGCTCTATAGATTTTTAACTGTCAAAACTTCATGGATAGGTTCACATAGAGTTGGCAAACAAAACCCAAAAAGTTTATATTCTTAGGACAAAAAAGATAGAGGTGGAATACAGTACAAGTGCCACTCTTTTCCACTTTTGGTGCTCCTATCTAATCACAAAAGGAAAGTTAGATTATAGTTTGTGATAGTGTCCTAGTCCTGCATAATGAATATTAGACCTTGTTTTTGTCATATCAATCAATTTCTAGTTAAGTCTTATTTTATACCCCTTATTATTATTTTTAGAAAGGTAAAAGTTAAAATATAAATAGCATAAATTAGTAGCTTAATAATTATATATTTATTTACTGATTTTACTACTCATACCCTTTAACTAAATTAGGAATAACACTCCAATATTTCTAAAATTATTAAATCACATCCATAAGCCATAAATGCAACAAATATCAAGATTATGGCTTCCCATGCCTCTTTAATGCCCATTCATCTCAAATCATTATGAGGATATTTATAGATATTATTTACATAATTGGATTAATTCATGGCCACACATCTTGATCTTAAGATGGAGGGTCATGGTTGATTCTTATCAATTCAAAAAATCTATAAATAGGAGGCCTCTCAGTCACATTGTAAAGATTAAATTATGTAAAATTATAATGTAAGACTCTCTCCATAATCCATTTGTGTAGTTTTATTATTTATTTATTTGTAATAGGATAGATTCATTGTTAGGCATGTTAGTGATTTCATATCATGAGCCTAGATTATTCTCGGTATTTTTGAAATGGTGGAGGAGCTTGCTTTACACCATCGTTAAAGACTTAAACTCCAAATCAAGGGGGAAAACATGCTTAGAGATACTTATAGATTATGGGATACTCATGGGGAGGTAATTGATATTTTATTTATTTTATTTGATCTTTATTGTCATTTACACACCCCATTGAATAGGTTGGCCTAGATTGTTAGTTCTTATGCATTTCTTGTATTTTTGATGGCTAATGTTTAATCTAGCCATATTTGTAATCCATCTCTACATCTTGGCACTCTCTATGGGCCAACACATCCATCTTAATCAAGGAAGACATTTAGCAATCTTAGATTCCATTAAAGTCATTAAAATTTATTTAACATCAATTTTTAGAATGTTTTTTTTTTAAATCATTTTTATGCATACATAGGTCACATAGTGACCAAGGTCAGTTCTGAGTGATCGACATTTATCAAGCCTAACTCCATCGATTAGGTTGTAGGGGAAAACATGGCTAAAAATTTGTATTTTTGATCTTTTTTCAAGTTTGTTGTTGTTAAATTTAGATTTTTAAGTCTCTGGTCTAAACATTTATCTGATGTAGAAGTTTTTATTTTGGAGATTTTATCTTAACATTGAGCTAAAATGTATTTTTTAACATATCTTTTTTTCCTAAGGGTTCATAAGTGACCATTATTAGTTAGTTTTGAGTAGTAATGGTTATGTCTCTGACTGACATTAGTCTTGCAGTAAATAACATCAGTCAATAGTGACCGATGTTTGTCTCTGTATGTAAAAAATCGAGAATTTGAGAGAAAGAAATCCAAAATTGTTTGTTTCATCATTGATTATGCTTCAAACATAAAAGAGGCACTCTAATTTTTATTATATAACCCATTAGGAAAAGTGGTTAATTTATTATAATTAGGTTGATAACCTTCCCTTTGGTGTTTACAAGGAACTTAGATGGTTTGTGTGGATTGTAATCCATGTTTTGAATTTTTGGGGTAGTTAACTTTTCATCATGGATGTGCTTGGTGAGTTTTATAATTTTAATATCAGCCTCCTCTTTCTTGGGTCCCCTTTTTTATTTTTGGCTAAGTCTTAGCTCTTTTCACTGGTACCACATGGCACCCTAGTGCTCATTCTTCATGAAAAGGTTCCTAGTTTGCTTAGGAGTAGCACCAGATTAACATGTGTTGTTATAGTAGTCCTTAAGAAGGAAGGGAGTTATTTTATAAATTAAAGGCATTCCATTGGACAATGAAGTAATGGGTAAGACCCATTTTGAAGTTATAATGAAAAGGAATTGAAACTTACATGTGGCACCCCTGCACTCATTCTTTGCAAAAGAGTTCTCAGCTTTCCCAGGAGTAGCGCTAACTCTCCATGTGGTATCAGGTGATCCTTAAGAGAAATTTTTTCTTCTATAAAAGATTTGAATAAGAATATTCACTGATGAAGTTAGAAATGAGACCCACAATGCAATTATAATGAAAAGGAAGTGAATATTCTATGTGGTGTCATGGTATTTATCCAAGGTAGGTTTTTTCTTATTAGAGATTCAATCAATGCCATTGGCTAAGGGAAGTGTGCCCCATTTCCAAAAAAAATTCTAGAGATAGTTTGGAGAAGAGACACACATCACCACGACACTTCTTCTAAGCATCATGAGAATCATGAGGCATTGAGGTGGTGTAACATCTAAGATTTGAATACCAACTATACTCATGAGCCAAAGCTACCCCTTTTAGTTGCAATGACCTAATCATGAGTATGAGTGTTATGTTCTAGGTGTCATTTCCCCATGAGGCCGCTATGCCTATATATTCTAGGCTTCTTTCTTTTGTAAGGGGTTGGTAGTTATTTAATAGTTTTGTTTTTATGATTGTTATCAAAGAGTAGCCATTGAAATAGTTTTAGTTTATGAATAAATGTATCATTAATTATTATTATTTTATTTCAAGACATTAGCAAGTGCCCTTCATGAGAAGGATTAAATATTTTATACTTTACTTTTGGGCCTTTTATATTTTTTCCCCACCTAATAATGAAGAAGGTATGGTGTTCTATGTCAAATTGAATGAAATCTATTATTATCTATTATTTACATTATCTACTTATATAATTTTTTATTTTGTTTATATTGTAGGCTTTCAATCATGCACATGCTCCTTTAAACTATCTATAATGTTTTAAAAGTTCATGCTATTTTATGCAATTTTAGGAATGGATATGTTAAGAATTCTAGTGCATAACCTTGGTTATTTTTAATTCATTTTTATTTGCATTTTCATTCTTACCCTTTTCATCCCCAACTAATTCAAAGAGCCAGCTTCTAAAACCCTAGAGGTCAGTTTATAGATCATCATTCAATCCCACATCTATAAATCTTCCCATAGGGGGTTGTTTGCTAAGAGTGAGAATTTTAGGCATCAATAGTTCCCTTTTTATAGAATTCTTGTTGGGACCATCTACCTAACTATAAGTCAAGGTATATGTGATAAAGACCTATCATAAGGTCAAAAATAATATAGAATCCAAGTTTTTTACTACCACCTATGGTGGATGCAACTCTCCAAAGGACCATAAGATCTAATGCAACATAACAACCACAATAAATGGTGATCCTAGGACCACCAAAGAACTTTGTAGCATGGAATAGTGGTAACCCACTCATTTCTCTAGTATCCCTGGCTAGATAGGATCATATTCCTACTAACAGCTTGAAGGCACTCCCTAAATTCATAGGGGAGGATTTTAAAATCATGGCAAAACATATTCAAGATGTCACTAATGTCTATACTATGCATTATGTCATGGAATAGAATGTAGCATTAAAGCTAATAGTTTCCTCTTTTTAAGGGCAAGTTATTTAATAGTATCAATCATTATCACCTAACTCTATCGTCACCTAAGATAAACAAGGTAACTAATTCTTTGAATGATTCAATGAGAAAGGAGACTGGTTATCTCTTTTACAGTAGTTAATCACTATTAAAAAGGCCTCACAAGAGGCCATCATTAATTTTAATACTAGGTTTGATAATACCTAGCAAAAGATCCTGATAGTGGTTCGATCACCTATGGGTATGGCCATCATCTTTTACCTTAAGGAATTCAACTCATACATAACTATTATGATTTAGTCCTTTAGAGGTTAGATGCTACTAGATGTGTATGAATTAGCTATCAGGGTGGAGAATAATTTGATAGATGCCAGGAAACTTCCCTCATGAACGTTGATGCCCATATTCCCAAAACTATCAATGTCACTGCAAGAGGAAGTCCCAAGCATCTCCTTCCATGTATGTATTTTTGGATACTTAAACATGTGTGTCCACTTCATCCACACTAGCTATGAAGATGAATGACATGAAGAACATCTTATGAAACTTATCAACTTAGTTCATTAACCTCAAGAGGTAACAATTTATGCCCCAAAGCCACCTTACTAGAACTACTAAAATAGAAGAGGACCATATCAATACAACTAGTTCTAGGGATGGTAGAGGTTGAATCACCAATTGTGACCTATAAATTAGATCATCTTGATTCTTGATCCTTTATAAATGGTACCACCAAACTCAAACAAATAATTGCTCACTAGCCAAAACAACTTGGTGGATGACTCAAATTCATGGTGCTTCTTGTGTAACGATGTACATACATGCCAAAATTACCCAAGAGGTAATTTACATAGAAAGGGTATCGAGTAACAAAGATAAAGGAATATGCCTGATTTAGCTCCTTGTAGATACAAATCCCTAGGAGTTGAAAATTCCATCCTAATGGTTCAAATGTAAGGAACATCCTTGGATAAAGAAGAAGAGATAGCCTTATAACATGCACTTTTCTCTTGGGTGGAAGGAAAAGATGCAATTTAAATGAATAAACCCCCCACATTGAAATCCCCACAAGTCCAATTGGACTACTATAATCAATCTAAGAAGAAATGTTTAATAGGCTTTCTCAAGACCTAAGGTAACTTTTAGAAGAATCCCAAGACCCCAACCATCACCTCCATCATATCAAAAGTGGAGCAAAGTATCATAAAACAAGATAGAAGACCCTAAAGTCTGACCTTAAGGGTCATTTAATGTGTTAGAGCATCTAAAGAATCCCTCATCCAATGTTTTTATTTGGGATATCTTATCTATCCTTGAACAAAAGTCTTTGGTGTGGGAGGCATTAGAAGAACAAGAAAATCTTGCACGAGCCACCCTAGCTATGGATCAAGTATAAAACATAGGAAAGGAAGCTAACAATAATATGCAAACTTATGAGCTATCCTCATTTATCAAATCTAAATTGGGTGTAAGTAAAAAAAACTACCCCATTTTTTTTAAATCTCATTATGCGGAACAAGCCATTTCATAATTCTATGATTGATTTCAGTGTAAGCACCATAGTAATGCCCAAACAAATTATGGTTGCATTACAACTTCAACATGAACCTTTGAATAAAGGGGTAATGCAGTTGGATGAGAATAATGTTAAGACCATAGGTGTTAGCAAGGCCCTTCCCGTAACTTTATATTCTTATCCTAATATCATAGTCTCCAAAGAAGTTATAGTGATAGATATTTTTCCAGTCTTTGGGTTGTGTTTGTCAAGAGATTTCATAGCCAAGATAGGCAGATAATTGTATTTGGATCGGTCTCACTTAATCCTAAGGACTAAATATAGATCAAAAATAAAAATGTTGTCTAAACCATTTCATCCATAACACATAACTGATGATGTTATGATAAAATTTGCAGCAACACACACTTATTTCTCCAAGAAAGAGATGTATCATGGAGAAATTCTCATGGAAGAAAGAGTGGTAGACAACAAGAGCCTAGAGGAGGAAGTCATCATTAATAAATTCATAGAGAATGATCCATTCAAAAATTCTAATGCCACTAGCCTCATAACTTATGTAATCTATGATGAAGATCAGGTCATCCCCAAAGTCATGAATCTAAAGGAGGATCAGAGAAAAAACTAAAAAATAAGTTTGAATTTTAGACTATATTTTGATGGTGCAAAATGAAAAATTAGCTCTAGAGCTAGTATCTGGTTGATGTCTCCAACTAGAAAGTAGACCCTTAGGGACTTCCACTTCCAGTTTGTCTTCAAAAACAATAAAGCCAAGTATGAATCCTTGGTCCATGGCCTCAGCCTTGCTAAGTGCATGGGCATGAAATAACTAAAGGTGTTAAGATATTTTGAACTTATATTAAGGCAAGTGAGAGGAGTTATGGTTGAAAATAATGTCTATATGATGTCTTATTGACATTAAATATGGGATCTAATTTAAGCATTTGAAGCATTCAATATCTAAGTCATTTTTAGGTCCATGAATGCTCAAGTAGATAAAATGCTAGTAATTAGCTCCTAGTTTGATCCAATAACTAATTTACTAAATATTGAATAAGTGATGTGAGTAATTATCAAGACCACCATCCTAACTAATGATAAAATATGGTAGGTATTTGAGAGCGATGCCCAAATTCTTATGTTTATTCAAAAGTCTTGTGAGTTTATAAAGAAGTTTTAGCCAAAGATTGAAGAAGCCTATGGGGATCAGATCTTACAACTAAATTCCAATAAACTTCTAAAGGGACTGATCACCCTAGATAATCTATTTGATTCTAGTGATGTAAGAAATCACAAATGAATGTTTATCATAGATGAAGGTGACTACTCCAAGCTTAATGTAAGAGATGGAGGATAATTGAAAGTGGGGAAAGAAGTTTCCCAAAAGGATAAGGATTGATTAGTGTCTTTCTATAATAATTATTAAGGGGTTATGGCTTAGACCTATGATGATTTGAAAGGATAAGATCATGAGGTGATCTAACACACCATAGATATTATCAAAGGATCCAAACTAATATACTAAAAACAAAGGTTGGTAAACCCAAAGATCGATTCTTTCTTGGTTTAAAAATTGAGGAAATTAATTGACTTAAGGATTATATACCCAATCAAGTATTTGACATGGGTATCAAACTTAGTTCCAATGGGAAAGAAGAATAGAGAAATTAGACTATGCATAAAATTCAAATACCTGAATAAAACATCTATGAAAGATCATTACCCCCTTCTTTCAATGGAACATATCCTCCAAATAGTAATAGGCACATAAATGTTCTCTTTACTAGATGGGTTCTCAAGATATAACCAGGTATGGGTTAATGAAGAGGATCAACATAAAACCACTTTCACTATGAAGTGGGGGACCTTTGCCTATGTAAAAATGCCTTTCATCCTCTCTAATGTAGGGGATAATTTTAGTAGGCCATGGATATAGACTTTAAAGTCTTGATTAACAAAATCATCCTCATCTATCTAGATGATTTGATAATGTTCTCCAAGAAAAAGGAAGATCATTTTGACCATTTAAAAAAGATTTTCTAAAAGTGTAGAGATTTTGGGGTGTCCCTTAACCCCAAGAAATGCATATTCATTGTCCCATAAGGCAAGCTACTAGGATACATGGTATCTAAATATTTCATATTAATTTTTGCTCATTTCTTAATTTGAAAGCAAGTAATGAAGCTAGTAATAGGGTGTGTAGAAGAATACCTAGTAAAAGTGTGTGCATGATCTAGATGATGATGGGAACTCCTCTTTGGATTGGAAGGAATAAACTAAAAATAATAAAGACACTAGTAAAAAGGGTTGTTAGATGGATGGTTGAGTGGAATACCTAGTGTGAGCTAGATCCAAAAAGTGTGAGCTTGCTAGGAGGCTATCAATCCACTATTTTTAATAATTAAGTTGATATAAATGAAATAAAGGAAGCTCAAATTCAATAACTATAAAGTGAATTCATGCAAGATAAGATGAAATTAAATTACCTATTAAAATAAATGACTAAATATAGCAAAATTGGGTCAATACTCATGCTAAGATAGTTGGGGTTAGGCTTAAAAATTTAGAAAAGTCTCTATGAATGGGTAGGAACATAGAAAATAGGGTTTGGTTGAGGTCAAGGGGGTGAAAATAAATTTTTATTATTTAATACCATAGTTACTATCGATGGTTGGGTGAACCATCAGTGGTTAGATAACCATCGATGATTGAGGTAATTGTCAGTGATTAGACTAACCATCAATGGTTACCTATGTGATTCTAGAAATGATCAAAAAAGGATTGTATATTAGGTAATTGGGAAAAAAAAGGTAAATTATGGATCTATAGGGTGGAAAATAATATACTAATGAGTCTGATAGGTTAGAGAGGTGAGCAATGAAACAAATCAAAGAAAATAAGCATGAGATACCTGTAACTTGATGGTGGAAGATTGAAGAAATTTGGCTAGAGCTATAGTACTTTGGACTTCAAAAATGATTTTGATAGAGGTTTAGGTATTTGTTGATGCTACTTTATTACTTATGGGACACTGGATACTTGTATGTAATATAGCTTGGATGCAGATTTCTAAATTTCTCAATTTTTGGATCCCTTTCACTTCTTACTTCTCTCCTTTTATAAGATGAAGTTACTAAATGTGTAGGAGGAAGTTAATAATTGCATAGAGGATAAAGTTTCTAATTAAAATTCTTTAAAGTTGGTTTGCATCACAAAATTGAAGTTGCTAAATGTGCCATGCTTATCTCATACAAATAGTAATGCTTTTAAAGTAGGCTTAGAAGACTTGATCATCGACAGTTAGGCTAACCATTGATGGTTAGGTTGACCGTTCTAAAGGAAAATGGGTTAAAAAGGGGTGAATTAAAAAGTTAAGTTAGCAAATTTTTAAATGGGCTAAGTCAACTAGGTGGTCGACTAGCCTCAGAGTCAAGTAAGGGTTTAAGGTGTTTTGACATCTAAAACTATGTAGTTTTTGAGTGTCTACATTTTATACCTTTTTGTTACACAACTTTGGATTAACAAGATACAAAACAAAAATAAAAAAATTCATAGTCATTATTTGATTACCTCGAGTATGGGAGGAGTTGTTCCCCCTCAAATTGAGAATCAATGTGGTGAAAGCAAAGTTGGGTCAAGTTTCGATAAACAATAAATGGGTAGTCATAAGGTGGGTAAGACAAAATGGGTTAGGCATTTAAAATATAAACATGCACAAAAAAGGTGACTAAGTATGATAATCAAGATTATGCAAAGATTAAAGTTGCCAATGTTAATAAAAATAAGGTTAGGTTTTAGGGACACATATGATAGGGTAACTGGTCCACAACATTGGTCATAGTTGATCAGGTTATGCCTATTAAGTCATTTAGACAAGGTCAACATTGGTCACAGGTTTCTAGGGTAGGAAGTGCTCCCATGAAACAACACAAATGGTCTGGTCATGCATGAGGTGGTGAAAATTTCAAAAGTTCAATATGAAAAGGTTAGTTAGTATGGTCAAAATGGTCAAGGCAAGGTTGTCACAAAATATGTGAATGTGTGGGTCAAAAATAACTAATGTCAAGGTGCATGTAGTTAGATGGGTTGGTTAGAGAAGGGTAATCTTTGAAAGGTCAAGTGGTTGGTTTGGGGGAAATAAGGTAATTTCATAAGTGGTTGGTTTAGGGTGATAAAAGATCAGAAAAATAATGTGGGACCCAACCATTGATGATTAGGGTTATCTCCAAGATCGACCATTGATGGTCACCCTATTCATCAATGGTTAAGAAAACCCAAAAAATTTAAGAAGAGAAAAGTAAAATGTGAATTCATTTTTACCATTTTGAATTATGTCATTTATGTTGGAGCTAGTTAAGGTGGAGTGTTGTGATTGGGGCACTCAGTGCTTGAGTCATGATTGAGTGTGGATTCAATGGAGGGTAGACAAGGATGTAGCTAAGTAGTGGTGTAAGGACTCGAACCATGCTAGAGATTATGTAATGAGGTAAGTGGAGTTTTAAAATTAAATAATTAGTTGAGTTATGCTGTTTGAAAGTTATATTGATTAGGTAGAAATAAGAAAAAGAGGATTTGTCATAGGTTTAGGTAAATGATGCCCTAAGTCTTAGGGTTTATGGAATTAGGTAAATGTGTGGGTGAAACTTAGAGTTAGAGGGTGTTTTAGGTGGGGAATGGGTTGAATAAGTTCTTTAGGTAGTTTATTTGCATGTGTTTTGAGAGGTGTTAGGAGGTTTTGGGTTTGAGTTGCACCATCAATGATCACACATAGTGACCATTGATAGTTTAACTCAACTGCCAATGGTTGGGCATCGAGAGTAAAAGATAAATGAGGGACCATAAATGGTTATATGAAGAATCAATGGTTGAAAGGATCAACTAATTTGTTGTGAAAAAGGTGTTAGTGGGGTTGAAGGTTGGGTGAGGGGCCTTTATTGAATTTGTTTGGTTTTAAAAGTTAATAATTTTTTATATTCTTGTTGGTAAGTAAAATTATTGTAAAAGTTGATGAATTTGATGTTGTAGAAATGATAAAAGGGTGGTAGAGTGTTTATAAATTATGTTAGATATTAGAAGGGGTTACATTTGGAAGGTAGTAGAAATGTTTTAGTGTGGAAATGGGTATAGAAGGTATATGTAATGTAGAAAAATGTGGATAAAATGTTTGGGAATGGATTAAATGAGTTATAGGTAAAGTTTATCAAGTGTGATATATGTTTGATAGGAGGGGTTGATGGGTAAAGTTTATCAAATAAAAATAATTAGGTGGTAAAATGATAGATGTAGAGATGAATAGATGGATAGGTGGAAAAGTAATTAGGCAGCGAATAAAGTGTTGTGAGATATTGTCGAGGTAGGTGCTGAGGTATAAGTTTAGGTTGGTTTGAGAGGTTTATGTAGATGTAATTAAGTTAGATATAAAGTTTTTGGTTGTAATGGGTTTTAAAAAGTAGGTATAGGGTAGCACTAAGGTAGACATGGAAAACTAAGTATGATTTGTTAATGTGATTATTATGCAAGTCCATGACCAAATCTAGATGAAGGACCAATTCCTTAGAATCTTTGTCAAGGTTCAAGATGAAATGACTAATCCTGAGTGGATGTAGATGGAGGAGGTTGGCCTGGGGGCCATGCGACACTACCATTACCTTCCATGTGATGTAGTTATGATCACATTTTTATCAACAGATAGGACCTAACCATGAACACTTTCTTGCTACTGATAGGGGAGATGATGATCCTCTTGGAGGATGTTCATCATATCACATGGATACCCATTTGTAGGGAGTCAATATATCATGTAATGAGTGATGAGAGAGATTATTTTATAGACTTGATATATGAATTAGATTAGGTTTAGGCCATATATCATGTAGATAGGGTTTGTTATGGGCTATTATACCAGAGGGCCCCTAGGGATCAATTCTTATTGATAATGATGATGATGGGGGTGTCTTGTTTCATACTACCAAATTTGAGCATCAATTAGTTTTCATGTTTACTTTTGGGAGTACTAGTGGAGATGCTACTAGGGAAGACTATGTTCCATTAGGCCTCCATATTATTAGTACAGATCTATAAGGATCTTTAGGCCTTCTAAGCACACAGGGAGTATGGGATTGACATTGGGTTCATGGTCCATTACTATGTGTATAAACACATTCAAGTGTTGATACCATTGGGACTACCTTGGGAAGGTTATGTAATAACTAACTACAAGGTTGGATTTATGAAATGGAGAGTGGATTATGCATTGATAAGGGCTGGTGGTGGTGTTAGGGATATAGAGTGGGTCAGAGATGCTTTAGATGGTTTGGTGGTAGGAAATTTAGTGTGGAGGCCCTATGTGAGCTAGTTGAGTTAGGTAGGGTACAAATATCACACATTATCATTATAGAGCTGGTGTTGGATCTATGGGAGGTGAGACAATGAGATGGAGCTTATCTCATTTGATCGAGTATAGAGATAGTTTTGACTAGTATAAGGGATCCCACCAAATTTACCTTGATGTAGGAGGGAGGATACTATGTTTTTACTCTTGGACATAGCCATAGGACATCATATTGGACTAAGAGGAGTTATGAGTGATAGCTCCTATAGATGATGCTAGTGTTAGAGATGGGTATGTAGCTTAGTACTAGGCTAGATATGTAGTAACTAACTTTAGATGGGGTGATGATGGTTAGTAGCCTATGTATGTGGGTCTTAATTGGGTAATGATATAGGGTGGTGGACTAGATAGACAAGTATATGAAACATCATAAGCCCAAATCACTAGATTATAGGGACAAGTGGTCACTTTATAGGCATAAATTGTCACCTTACAGGGGTAGGTTATGAATTTGATTGGCAAACATGATTAGGTGAGGATCTCTTTTGGGTTAGTGACTTAGGAGAGAGTTTCATTAAGAAAGAGGGTAGGAGTAGCTACAAAAATAGTAGTAGGACCACCTAACATAGTTTCAAGGACATGATACATAGACACCATCGAGGAGCTGAGATATTATGAGGTGATGGTGTTAGTGTAATTACCATTAAAGATTAGATATGGAGAATATAGGTTCAATTTGTTAGGGGTTCCATATTTATCTACTCCAAGATAATGGGCCTTGATAGTTGAACATGCAAGGATATCAAGGGGACCACTAGTAGATAGTCATGCAGGTGTAAGTGTAGGTGTCAATGAAGCTAGTGGAAGTGATGCCCTATGGGCTTGATAGATGAGACTATATGATATATATGTTTTTGATTTTTATATCAGCCTGCTTGTTGATGATGTAGATGTATATGAGTGAGAGAGACAAGGATACATTATAACATGTATTTCCTTATTGATGTATATGATGATTATATGTTGGCTATGTCTATTATAATGATGACATGAGGATTATGTTCTAATGTTTATAAATGTTTACAATTTTTATGATGTTTATTTGATTAAATATTGATGTATTATGATTATGATGATGAGGAATTTTGCTTATGATAGCATATGTAGATTGATTGTTGTTGTTCACATGTGGTACATGTTATGTTTTGATGACATTGTTTTATAAGTGATGACATGAGCTTAGGTATGTATGATTTTGGATATGTGATGATTGATTTGATTATGCTATAAAGGATGTGGCTTGTAGATGTATATGATTTATTCATTGGATGGATATGATGTATTTATGATCAAAGATGTGAGTTTGGTCATAGAATGATATGGTTCATGATGTGATTATTGATATGAGATAGATGATTTTATGTATATATGATCATGGTGAATTTATGATTTAGATAGACTATTTGATGTATAGATGTTAATAGTAAAAATAATGATGACATTGTTTATATATATGACTTGGTTATTAGTTCATAGTTATGATGTGGCATAGTGATAATTACTTATGATGTATATGACATGGTTTATGTGATTTGTTGACACGACGTTAGTTATGAATATGATTATGGATATGTGGATTATGGTTAGCTTATGAGTTTTGATATTTATGAATGTGTATTTTAAGGTTGATGAATGGCAGGATGCCCATGCCCCATTTTTTAGGAGATGAGATGTGTATACATGAGGATAGACAATATGATATGTCTTGTGTTTTAATAGGTATGATGTTTTGATAGGTGTATATTATAGATGATGAGACAAAGGAATTAAATTGTGTTTTGTGTTTATACATTTGAATTTGATATGTTGATAATTTTAGGTAATGTTTTGTGTATATACGAGGGATGATGTGTTTGTTCATGAATATAGATAGGATGGTTTTGATTATTTATTTAGATGATGTGGTTTATGATACGTATGATATTTGGGTGCCTAGATGGGATATGGATCATAATGTTGTGATGAAAATGATGTTTTGAATGTTTATGATATGGATATAGTGAAATCACATAAAGTAGGTGTAAATACCACATAAAATGTAGAAAAGAGAGGAGAATCATGAGACATATGCCCACCAAAACTAATGAATGGAGGGTAAGAAAAAAGCACAATGTGTTCATGATAAGGGCCTAAAAAAACCAAAGTTAGATTGGCTTAATTAAAATAAGCCTTTCAAATGCTTCACATTAATATGCTTTGAGTGAAAAAATGGTATTGTGATCACATTGTGTCAAGTAAGCTCACAATCCATTTATGTTTAGAGGGTATAAAGGGGAAAGTAGGTGATAGGTAATTTTGAAGGGAAATGGGTGATATAGTAATCTGATGTGGGTCATTTTCCCCCTTCTATAGGTGACCTAAGAACCATAATAGACAAGTTCATGTCTTAATGCAAAGTGTAGACTGATCAATGTGGGAAGTATACTAAATGTATATGAAAGAGATGATTGCAGCCCTTTTGGGATAGTTCACTTTGATTTTGATATAGGCCCCCCTTTTTTTGTCTTTGATAAAGGGGTGAATCTGATCGATGTGGGAAGCTTCAAATGATTACTTTGATAAAATTGTCTTAGCCATCCTTCAAGGAATGGTCTAAGTTTGGATTTGTTTTTATGGTGTAGCTATCCTTCAAGGGAACATTTTATTTGTTAAGTAATTTTTAGTTGTTGGGAAGCCATCCTTCAAGGGAGAAGTATGAAATGCTAGAGATATGGAGCCAAGTGAGATTTAGGTATCCCAATTTGATTTTAAATGATAGTTTTAGACATGGACAAGTCTATTTAGGTTTAGAGGTCTACCTTCATGGAGATAAGACTTTTAACACAAAAGTTTGATGATAGATGAGGGAATGTGGTTTGAGAGACAATTGACCATGGAATTTCATCTAATTAGAGATGAAAAGTATCCATGAGAACCATGTCATGGGTAGAGCCATGGTATCCATGCTTAGGATTAGGCGATAACTATGATAGATAATCACATGGTCTTATGTTATAATAAAATTATCCTTAAGGGGAATAGGGATAGGTAGATTGTGGTGAAAATATCATAAACCAAGGGATGAGCTTAAGTTAGACACAAAGGTGAGTTTGATCTTTATTTTAACACTAAAAAGGATGTAGATGTGAAGCATTGAGAGGCTCAGGTTTGGGTTTGCCTTTGAGAGAAGACAAATAATAAGGTCATGATCCATACTTATGAGTTATGATATAGGGTCCAAGCCAATTAAAATAAAACTTTCCCTTTTTTCTTTTCTCCATATAAGTTATATGTTGGAATAAAGGTAAAGTCCCCCAATTACCTGCTGACACTTGATCATAGGTGGAAAAGATTTGGATTTTTGGTTTGGTTGATGGAGAAGGTACTCTCCAAATGTTGGGTGAAGGAGAAAGGTAATATCCAATAGTTCAAGATAAGTTTCGTTAGTATATTGAGATAAAAATTCTAAGGGTTATTTTGGTTTAAATGGTGAAAGCCTTATGGAGGGAGAGTTCCCCCAGTTTGCTCTTAATATGGATGTTTTTAAAGTGTGAAAAAGATCACAAGGTGAGATTTTAGTTAATAAAAAGTTTTAGGATGGGTGAAGACAACTTCATCCACCTACTAAAAGGGGTTGTTAGTTGCTAGTGGTTAGTCAGTTAAAGTTATGAGTGGTGGTTTAGGTGGGATTTCCTCTATTATATCAAGGTTAGAAAAATATAGTTGGGTTTGATTTAGATAGGTTAGGATAGGGTTGGTATGTCTAATGGGTTGATCTTGTTTTGGATTATTATAGAGATTGGTTATGGTTAAGTTAAAAGGTGTGTTGATTGGTTTGGTACAGAGGTAGGTTTGGGTGTTTGGTTCGGTTGGTGATGTAAAGTTGGGTGGATGATTATAGGTAAGGTTAGGTTGATGGTAAGTTTGGTTGGGTTAATGGTAGGTTTGGTTTAGTTAATAGTATATGAATTAAGGTTAATGTTTGTTAAGGTTAGGTTGATGGTTGGTAAGGTAGGGTTAATGGTAGGTTCCACAAATTTGGTAAGTGGAAGAGGTAGGTTAGTTAGTTCCACATGGGTGAGTGGAAAATATTGGTTAGTTTCATTGATTTCAAAGAAAAGATGTGAAGGCTTCACTTGGTTAATAAGTGGTTTGGTTAAGGGTTGGAGAAGGGTTTTCTTAGTTATAGGATCACTAAGGACTAAATTAAATGGATTTGATTCATTGTGTTGAGGGATTTGGTTATAGGTTTCCTCAACGAGTGAAGGAAAAGTTTAAATGATTGATTATTTAAAGATATTCAAGGCTAGGTTAGGGGGAACACAGAGAATATCCTTTATAACCTTTTTATGATCAATAAGATTTTTGATGAGAATTTTAAAAGAGCCACATCTATCTATGTTATGTCTATGTGCATGATGATAAGTACAAAATTCATTCTCTATAAACCAAATTGGCTTTGGAAGAGAACTATTGATGTGTTTGATTTGATGAAGATTAATGATAGAAGCCTCCAACATTTTGTCTAGGATTGAGGCATATGATTCCCCCAATGGGGTGTATTACCTAGGAAGAGGGTGTACCAATGGCTCTTGAGTTTTCAAGCTATTTGGTTGGTTTTATGAGGTTTATTGGTTTGACAAGTTTGATGATTTTGATAGGTTTGGTTTATAGTTAATGGTCAGATTTAGTAAGGTTGATAAGTTGGGTAAGGTTCGTAAGGTTGGTAAGGTGGGTTGATTTGATAGGTTTAATGAGATGGGTTGGTTTGATGAGGTAGGTTGAGGTAATTGATATTATGATTGGGATAGGTGGCCTAAGGCTTGATGATAGATGTTGATAGGTGGGTCTAGGTCTGATTGATATGATAGATGTTGATAGGTAGTTGGTTAGTTGAAGTTGAGATTTGATTGGTTGTAGGTGAAGGTTGATTGGATATGGGTACCAAAAATAGATGACTCTATTTTAATTATCTAGTTCATTAACATTGTAACTAGCTCTAGTGGTAGTTAATAGTTGGTTGGTTGGTTGAAATTGAAGTTTGATTGGTTATAGGTAAGGTTAGGTTGATTTTATGTGAAGTTGGGTTGGTTACAGGTAAGGTTGGGTGCATGAATGGCTCATGATGCAAGGTAATGATGTAAAGGAAGAGGGTTATCTTTTGAGACTCTAGTAAAGCTAGGATCTCTAGGGAAGACTATAGGGAAGCCCTTAATTAAACAAGGTAGCAGAGGAAATATGGTGGAAGGTAGGTTTTTGGTTGATTTGATTCTTTAATTAATGTCTAGTAAAGACCATGTGAGAAAATATAAAGTGGATGACATAACTCACACCTCAAACAAAAATGCAAGGAAAATAAAATAACTCAAAGCAATTCATACACTACAAGTGCATTTAAACTTAGGATTCTTTTTAGATCGCTTTTGGATTATGCCTTAGAAAGTGTGAAAAAGAAATTTGGATTGTAGAATAGGTTCTAAAGAGGAAATCTAAGGTTTATTTTAGGTTATGTTCAGGTTTTCAAGAGAGAAATCTATGTTGAACTTCAGTACGTGGCTTGGTATTTGGGTCTACCCCCTCACTTCACACACTAAAATGATAATGGTGTTAGGTTCTTAGCCAAAATACATTAAATTTTAGAGTTTACACTCAACCAAAGAGCTGAGTTGGTTCTCCCCTTAGTAATGACCTCCAAGTAGGATTGACAGAAAAGGGTAAGATTTACTGCTAGGTGATGAATCAAGTATGTTTTGATGTGTTGATTGGTTATGTGGTTTGGATAAGTATGTGATAACAAGAGTGAATACTATGTCTAATTAATTTACTTTTAAGTTACTAGATGAACTAAGACAAACAAATAATCAATGTATGCAAAAGGTTTATTTTAAGCCCAAAAAGAAATTTTATATTTCATTTGATGAACATAGAAAAGGAAGAAAAAGGAATTTTGGGTCTCATCAAGTATGCCAAAATGTTTCAGATTAATTTTTTATCATTTCATAATTTGGAAGAAAGTAATGAAACTAGTAATAGGGTGTGTAGAAGAATACCTGGTAAAAGTGTGTGTGTGATCCAGACAATGATGGGAACTCCTCTTTGGCTTGGAAAGAATAACCTACAAATAAGAAAGACACTATAAAAGGGGTTGTTAGATGGATGGTTAAGTGGATTCCCTAGCGTGAGCTTGCTAAGAGGCTGTCAATCCACTATTTTTTAACAATTAAGTTTATTTAAATAAAAATAAAGGAATATTGCATTTAATAACTAGAAAGTAAATGCATGCAAGATAAGATGAAAGTAAATTGCTTGTTAAACAAAATGACTAAATATAATAAAATTGGGTCAATACTCAAGCTAATATAGTTGGGGTGAGGTTCAAAAAAGTCTTTTTGAATAAGAAGGAACACAAAAAATAAGGTTTGGTTGGGCCAAGGGGGTGAAAATAACCTTCTATTATTTTATGTCATAGTGATTGTCTATGGTTGGGTATACTATTGATGGTTGGGCTAACCATCGGTGATTTTATAATCATTAATGGTTGAGGTGGTCATCAATGGTTAAGATAACCATCAATGGTTACCTTTGTGATTCTAAGAATGATAAAAAAGGATTATAAATTGGGTAATTAGGTAAACAAAGGTCTGTTATAGATCTAGAGGATGGAAAATAAGATATTGATGCGTCTAATAGGGCAGGGAGGTTAGTAATGAAATAAATAATAAAAAACAAGATGAGATACTTGTAACTTGATGGTGGAAGACTAAAGCAATTTGGTCAGAGTGATACTACTTTGGCCTTTAAAAGTGATTCTGATAGAGGTTTAAGTATCCATTGATACTGATTGCTTGCTAAAGGGACACTAGATACCTATATGCAAGATAGCTTAGATGCAAACTACTAGATTTCTCAATTTCTAGATCCC
Source organism: Torreya grandis (assembly GCA_037957365.1). Taxonomy (NCBI): domain Eukaryota; kingdom Viridiplantae; phylum Streptophyta; class Pinopsida; order Cupressales; family Taxaceae; genus Torreya; species Torreya grandis. The sequence goes on along the minus strand of JARHVA010003548.1, from coordinate 883,618 downwards.
TTTCACTTCCTACTTCTCTCATTTTATAGGATAAAGTTACTAAATGTGTAGGAGGAAGTTAATAATTAGATAGAGGAGAAATTTTCTAATTATAATGCTTTAAAGTTGGTTTGCATCACAAAATGGAAGTTGTTAAATGTGACATGATTATCTCATACATCTAGTAATGATTTTAAATTAGGCTTAAAAGCTCGGACCATCGATGGTCAGGCTAACCATCAATGGTTAGGTTGACCATTGATGATCAAGGTTCTAAAGGAAAATGGGTTAAAAATGGGTGAATTAAAAAGCTAAGTTAGTAAATTGATAAATGGGATAAGTCAACTAGGTGGTCAACTAGCCTCAGATTCAAGTAGGGGTTCAAGGTATTTTGACATCAAAAATTGTGTAGTATTTGAATGTATACACCAAATAAGGAATCTCTATTGATCTAGTTTGAGTGAAGGCCATTAGGGACTTAACTTTCCCTGTTAACAAGAAAGGATTCTAATCTTTCCGATCAACTTCATTAGCTAATTCATATTTGACTTCAAAGGGATGGTAAGGCCAATCACATTGATGCTAAAGAAAGACCAAGATTTCAAATGGAATGCTAAAGGGAGAATAACATTTGAAAAGATCAAGGAAGTGATATCCACCATTCTTGTGCTAGTTAGTCCCAACTTATCTAAATATTTTTTGATGTATGTTTATGGTGGTGAACATATCTTGGTAGCTATGTTAAACTAGAAATAAGATGAAGGAAAGAGTGAACATCTTATTGAGTTCTATTTAATAATCCTATGTGGATATGAGACTAAGTATAGCTTCATTAAGAAGCAAGATTTTTCCATCATTAAAGGTCTCAAGAAATTTAGACACCTGATGATAGGAAGCAAGGTGATAATATATGTGGTGCATTCTAGCATCAGAGAGAACATCATGGAAGTATAAATCATCGAGAAGAGAGATAATTAGATCACTAAGATCCTGGAATATTATATCAAGGTCAAGCCAACCAAGGTGATCTAAGGTAGAGGACTTTGTGAGTGTTTGGCCTAATGCAAAAATGCTTGACAGGTGAACTGGATGCACCAAAAATAGTTTGGTGAGTCAATATGAAACTAATAGGTCCTAAGTCGATGATATCACTCGCTTTATACAAACTAGACAATATTTGAATGACCTCCCCATGCATAAAAGGATATTCTATAGGTTTTATGGGGCTAGTTATAGATTAGTCCAGGGAGATATTCTCAAAAAGAACTTTGATCGAGAACTTATTTGATGCATTGATGACCACCAAGCTAATAAGATCATAAAAGACATACATTTTACCCCTCTAGGTGGCCATTCCTCAACAAAAAAAATACAACCAAGATCATGAGTGTGGGATACTATTGGATGACTATGTTTTTATATTCTTATCAGGCAGTGAAGAAATGCTAGTAATATAGAAAAAAAATAATTAGGCCATACTGCTAAACCTAATTATGATTGATAAGCTTTTCATGTAGTAGGGCTTAGATTTCATTGGGATGATCAATCCAATATCTATCATGGGTCACAAGTGGATACTCATGGCCAAAGATTACTTTATGAGATTGACTAAAGCACCCACTTTAAAAGAGGTAACTAAAAATGTGATCCTTAACTTCCTAGAGGAACTAGTAACAAGGTTTAGCCCTCCTAAAATTATTATATCTGAGAATTTGAAGGATTTCCTTAGTTCAACGATTTTAGAATTTACACTTAGAAATGGTATTTTTCTTAAAACTTCATCCAATTAATACTTAAAAGGGAACACATTGGCCAATTCAACAAATAAGAACCTCATAAGGTTAATAAAGAGGATAGGCACTGATCGATAGAGGGAGTGGCATAATCATCTAAAGATAGATCTATGGGCCAACCAAATCAATCATAAGCAGATTTTGAAAACATTCCCATATGAATTAGTATATAGGAAAGAAGTGGTCACACCCATCTTAATGGGGATTCCCACTTTATAGTTGCTGAAAGTTGATGAAATAGTAGAAAATAGAGTAATGGAGGTCAGGTTGGTGGAATTGCTTAGTCTTCAAGAAGCAAGATAACAAGCTAGTGATGCCAAGGTCACTTGATAGTAGGTAGTTAAGAGATAGTTTGATAAGAAAACATATAACATAGGCTTCAATCTAAGAGACTTGGTTTCAAAATAATATAAAAGGGCTATAATTTGGGTCATCATGCAAAATTTTATTCCTTGTAGAGAGGGCCTTTTTTCATCATTGACAATTGGAAAAACCATGTGTTTGAGTTAGTAGATGAAGAAGGCAATGAATTAGAGATTTTGGCTAATGGAATACACTTGAATCACTTCAACTGACTTGTCAGCCTCACCTTGTACATAGTTATTTATTTTCCCTTTGTTGTTGATTCCTTTCAAAAATAAGTACTTTTAAGAAAAATTAATACTAGTCTATTGCCAGGTGTTCAGAGCTTATATCCCTTAATTTTGAATCATCTCTAATAGACAATTATCTACCCTAATCCCACTACCATTAATGTTTAGGTGCATCCAATTGCATGATCTCCAATAAAGATCATTATATATATCTTATGAGATGTTCCTCAAGCATGTGTGATACCCTTAACATTTATAGGTGCCTAAATTAAAAAAAAGCTACATGATGATCACACTAAAAGTGATAGCCTATAAATACCTATCTCCTAATCAAGCCAAACATTTAAACATATCAAGAATTTCAAGAGAGTATTAAGCTAATTAAAGCAGCTTGCAAAAATAATTCTGCCAATAATTATAAGTAAAAGCCAATATCCAATGTCCTCCTAGAGCAAAGAGAAGATTATTTTAAGAGAGTCATAAGATGGAGACTTTTGGATCCTCATCTAGTGGCAAACATCCTAGTAAATAGATAATTCATGGATCAGGTGGTCATAGGGACCTTCCTCCATAATTTATAGGAAGAAAATCATATGCTTTTACCCTCACATAGTTGAAATCCATAGTGTCAAACATCAAGAGTGTCACTAAGGGACATTAAAAGGACCCCACACTAGTCCTAGACTTTGTAAATGGGATCTTCAATCCCAAATTAATAAAGAACACAAAGAACTTGAGGGAGGGTGATCACTCTTGCATGATCACAAAGGTTTAATAATAAAAACTTTGAGTAATTTGGTTTTAGGATTTGGAGCTCCACCTTGGCTCAATACAATGTGCCTCTCATGTCCCATGCCCATAGATCATCACCATATGTATAAAGAGATATAATGCCACCACTAACATTATCATAGGCAATCACTTGAATGTAGACATCAGTGCTGATGTGATGAGGGAGATGATCCAACTCCCTAATGAGCCCAACATGGAAATCTATGATATGGGGAATTTATAAAATGTATGGGACCATCATGTCCAAAAGATAAAGTTTTTAAACTTGTCTCTCTATATAAATTACATAGAAGTACCACATTTTCCCATCACTCTCATGAGCTTTATAACACAAGATATGAGAGATGACCTCTCTATGTTAGTTTTCATCTTTGGAATGGAATCAAACATTAATTTCCAGGATTTCTAATTGCGTGTAGTATTCCACTTGAAAACAATAAGGAGATGGCCTAAAAAATGGATTTTGCATATGCCATCACTAATGCCATTCACAATCAATTAGATAATTTATTGGCCCATAATACCTTTAGGTATTCTTCCTTCCTCCTCCACTTGATCTTCTACTAGAGCTCCCATTTCCTTTCATCATACTTTACCATCAACATAACCAAGATGGGGATGTATCTCCATATGGTGATCTCCATCTCCATGTGGACCCATATTTTGTTAGCCACATAGGATTATCATGAGTTTTTAAATTACTTCCTATCTCTAGTCTTGATTAACCTTAGTTAGGAATCCATCACCTTCAAAATGATGGACTGCTAGAGAGTATGGCTCATTGGCTAAATAATTCTAGTCGACTAGTTCTTTAGAGCCCATTTTACATTCATCAGGGTCCATAGATTCAAAGAGGAACCATTTCCACTCCCACTCTTATCCAAAAATAGGACCTTGGCCCTGGAGTTGGCCTACTAGCTTGATATAATAGACTCAATGTACGATGTAGGCTGAAAGAAGATGGCCCTTTATGACATCCATTTTTCAAGAGAGGGCATTATAACTATGAAGAGGTCTAGGATCATTTGTTTATGTTCAAGCTAGTAGAGGTTAGCTTAGACCAAATCAATGATCAATGGAACTACAATCAAACTAGCCACATAGCCACTCTCAAGACTGATACCCCTTCAACCATGAGCCTTGATCATACTTTGAGGAACATAAGTCTCTAATGGATGATGACATCAAACATTATGTAGATCTAACTAAGATCCTTTTGGACACTTGCAAATCATGGGAGCCTTTTTATAAACCAGTCTACAATTTTAATCCTACAAAGACCATGACCAAGGGTCTACATACCAAATCTCATCTAGAGGGGATAGATCAAGGGAAATATGAAATATTATTAGAAGTATAGGTAAGATATTGGCCAAAGGGAGTTGAAATTTGAAGATGTAGACTCTGATGAGTAGTTTGAAAACCTTTGGGATGAGCACTATGAAGAAGATTAGGAAAAATAAGAGGTTCAAGTTGAATAAGAGGAGGATACTCCCTTAGAGAAGGAGGAATAAGTTTTTTTGATTCAAAGGCCTATATCATATCCCCTTGATCTTTATTTATATCTAAAACAATAATTATAGGCTGCTTCGATGCAACCTGAGGCTAGGTCATCTCAGCCTGGCTCTGAGGTGAAAGCTTCTAGCCCCTATCCTAAGCCCAAATAAAAGAAGGTACACTTTTTTAACCCTCTTCTTTCCAATTATTATTCATTATTCACTTTATCTTCACCTTCTACTATTTATACCATGCTTATGACAATTTCAACTATAAAACCAATCACCTTGTGGTTCTCTTCACTCTTCCACTTTCATCCAAAAAAAGTAAATCCATCATGACACAATTGATCACCACACCTCTCTACAACCTCCTACATTTCTTGCCTTATAAATTGACCATTTACCCACTCATCCCTAGGGGAACAATGTATACTACTTCACAACAATAAGTGACCATTCCTTTTAGATTACCAAAAGTATCCCCATTCATGGGGGAATTAATTTAGTCATAAGAGTAGTTCCATTAGTAGTTGAAGATTACATGGAAAGCTCAAGATCCTGGGCACAGAAGAGAAGAGGAAAAATGGATAAATCCCTGATAGTATGTCACATGTAATCATTCTTTGAGCCACATAACAATCCTTGATGATTGTACATATGATGCCAATAATAATCAAGCCATAAAAATAGATGTAGCTGGGGGATTAACTGATACACATCATCAGCCTTAACCTTATCCAAGCCAAACCACATGATAGGGTCAAAATTAAGGAGGAAACCTTGAAGTCTATCACCATAGACTATCTCAAGGCAAACCATTAATTAAAAAAAAGGAGCAAGAACTCGCAAGAGTCAAAGCTAACATTGATTACCTAAATTTATAGGCCATGTCCAAAGATGTGGAGCTCACTAAGATGAGGTTCAACCTATAGAGCCACATCACCTTCAAGTGCTTCTAATTGAAATCTAATCAAAGGGCCCAACTGCAAGTTCAGGTAGTAGAACTGAAGGCTAAAATTGATGAATTGAAGAAGGAAAAGGTGGCTATAGAAAATAAGCTACATGAAAAGGAAATAGAGGTCATGTAGACACATAAGAGTCTCTTGTACTCTCCAAGTACATAGTAATAGATGCATCAATAGATGAAATAAGAGTCCTTAACCAAGGACCAAGAAATTCATCTTTTGAAGAATGATCTCATCACAAATTCCAAGACCATAGGTATCCTCCTAATGGTTTAATAATTGTACATTTCATATTGGGAGAGAATAAACAATGTAGCCTCAAAGTTAAAGCTATTTCTTGGGTTCATTATAGAATCATAGTGATTAAGCACATAGGTGAGTGTATATGTGGATTAGGTCCTTGACTTTATATCCCCTAAAGTTCAAGATTCATAGATCCTCATCTAGAAGCTTATAGCATAATGAATGAGATGCTCTAGGTGGCAGGGGTGGCCAATAGAAGGTAGGAGATGGTTAAAGTTAATGAGTTCTTGAGCTACAATAAGGAAACATCATAGTGCAAGGCATATTTGAATGCCTTAAAGAAAGTGGTCTGGGACATGAAGGGGCATATTAAATAATTGGTCCAATAAGACTGCCCTCCCCATTCCTTACAAGTAACATGGTCCTCTCCAAGGATAAAATAAAAGAATTGTTGACCAATTTTTTAGCCTTGGGTCAAATTCAAAGCATATACAAGGTAGAAACCATTTTATATCCTCTTTCCTAGCTCAATTTTTAGATTTAGGTAGTAGTACAAGGTCTAAGTAGTATCTCCTTTAAGGAGATAATTGATCTGGATAGAGAATTCAAGTCTATGAAGAAGAAGACTCAACCTAAAGAGGAAGAGTGGATACCTTTAAAGGCTTCTCTTTAAAATTTTTAAGTTTGGTGGACCTCACCCTTTTTGTAGTTTTACTTTGATTGGTCTATGAAACTAATTTTTTTGGGTTCTTCCATATTTAGATAGATTCCCCTGCAAGTCTCTAGGAAATGTGGATCATAATCCATATTTTGAAGATTTAGGGTAATTATCTTTTCATTGTGGATGTTCTTGGTAAGTTTGGTGATTTGAATATCAACCTCCTCTATTTTGGGTCCCCTTTTTTTATTTTTGGCTAAGTCTTAGCTCTTTCTATTTGTGCCATGTGGTACTTTAGTGCTCATTCTTGATGAAAAGGTTCTAGACTCACCTAGGTGTAGTGCTAGCTTAACATGCATTATCATAGTGATCCTTAAGAAGGAAGGGAGTTCTTTATAAAAGTAATGGTGCATAATTGTCCAATGAAGTAATGGGTGGGACCCACAATGTAGTTATAACTAAAAGGAAGTGAACCTTACACATGGTGCCCCCACACTCATTCTTTACAAAAGAGTTCTCAACTTTCCCAAGAGTGGTACCGGCTCACCACATGGAATCACAACACTCTTCAAGAGTAAAGGTTTCTTTTCTCAAATCTTTGAATAGCACCATTGGTCGATGAAGTTAGAAATGGGACCCACTATGTAGTTATAATGAAAAAAGAAGTAAACCTTCAATGTGGCATCATGATGTTTATCCAAGGAAGGTTTCTTCTTGTTAGAGATTTAAGTAGCATCATTGGCTAAGGGAAGTGTGCCCCATTTCAAATAAGAGACATGCATCACCACCATGCTTCTTCTAAGGAATCATGAGGCATTAAGGTGGTGAAACATATAGGATTTGAAGACCAACTATAACCATGGGCTAAAACTCCCTCATTCAGTTGCAATGGCCTCATCATGAGTGTGAGTGCTAGGTTCTAGGTGTTATTTCCTCATGAGGTTGCTATACTTATATATTTGTTTCAATAAATTATGTCTATTTCAAGTCTAAAGGAAAATAGAAAAGAATGATAGGGGCAAGTGATTAGAATGAACCCAGATTAGTTTGTACATCATATCTAGATATTTTGAGCACTCCTCTTTGGCTTGAGAGGACTACCTACAAAATAAGAAAGCACTACCACAAAATGTTTGTTAGTACATAAATGAGTGGGATTCCAAGTATGTGCTTGTTATAAGAAGTTTGAAACTTCCTTAGAGATGACATTCCACTTTTGAGAGAAAAAAAATTAATAAAATAACTAAAAGAGAAGTAAAGAGAGAGTGAAAGAGAGATAATATTACCATTATTAATAACTTGAATGCAGTAGAGAGTAACAGACTATAGGTGGTATATTTTATTTGTGTTTTGGAAGTTGTTTGGGTAGGTTTTGGAAAGGTTATGGAATCCATAGTCATCGATGTTAGTAAGGGAGTGACCAATATCAGTTATACTATCAAGGTTGATGGTGAAGGTGAGCGATGTCGATTAGGTTGCCAAGATCGATAGGGGCAATAATTGGCTAGGAGCTTGTAGAAGTATTTTTTGGGTCTAGGAAATGGTTTTGATTAGGTCTGGGAGGTTAGGGAGAGTTATGAGAGAGAGTATAGTTTGGGTAGATGTGGTCTGAGGTTTGGTGTGTAAGGTCAAGGGGAAGAAAGTAGGGAAGCTTGGTAGCTCCCTCATAGGGGTTTGATCAGAAATGTGTAAAGTAATGAATAATAGATATGAAATTGTATCAAAGTAAATGCTTAAAAGACATTCTGAATAAGTGATGTACTTATCTATAGTGGTGACTAAATGATAAGTAATAGATTGATGGCTACTATCAAGTAGTCCAAATTGATGCCCTAAATAGAGAGAATAAGTAGGTGCTTCTAGTCTTCAAGAGCTTTGTTATTGATTGTGATTGACTTATACAAGATAATAGTAAGCTAGGATGTTGAAAGTTGAATGTTGAGAGCTTAAATGTAAGTAAGAATGATTTTTCTTGATTTTTGTTGACTTGAACTTTAGGTTAGAGTTTAGCTTATATCACCAACATTGGTGATCCCACTGATGTTGGTCATTGGTTGATCGATGTCAATGGCCCTATAATAGGTAAAGCTTACTAT